>CM061064.1:117752570-118352570 GCA_030762895.1 Sophora flavescens
GCTGATAGAGGAGACGCCTGGGTTATCAACCCAGGGGCTCGGAGTGCTACCTATACTGGTCCGTTAAGGACACTTCGAGGTACAGTCACTGAAGGACCCCAACAGTTAGTTCATAGCAGGGAAACCATTGAGATATCGCTACCACCCATCTGGATAATACTACAGCATTTAGTACAACACGGGAGTTTGGAGCACCAACCGCCGCAGTACATTCAACCACTACAACAAGTTGCACCAGGATCACCTCCTGCACCTATAATATTATTTCCAGAGAACATTCCGGAGGAGATGGAGGAAGACCCAGAGGAGGATCCGGTGGAAAATCCTGACTATGTTCCTATAGCAGACGAAGGGTCTGGAGCTGTTGGAGAGAGGGCTGTTGTATCCTCTCCAGACACATCTTCAGGGGGTGGGGGAGTGTACACTGGGCTTCCCAATGGTTTTATATAGTGATGACCAGCTTAGGAAGTAGTTTTAGAAAGAGTGGGAATTTTAGGATAGTCTGAATTAGTGATTCCTGAGAGTCATCTTTTGCGTAGTATTTTCAGACACCCACTATGACTTAGTTGTAAAATTTCTGATGATGTAAAATATGTGTGACAAGTGGATCGTGACCTAGTAGGAAAAGGGTCATTTGTAAAATAGAGAAGTATATGTGAAATATAATATAGTGGTGTGTATTATATTATGAGAGTTTGAATGTATGTGCAGAAAAAGAAAAAAATTTATCAATATTTTAAAAAAAAGAAGTATAGGGAATTAGAAAATGCATTTTATTTTCCGAAGAAAACCAGCAACTTAATATTTTATTTATTTTGATGTTTGGGTAATGTTATGTAAATGTGATACCTGAAAAGGGGGTGTCGCATTTAAGTGGTATCAGAGCTGGTCGAGTCTTTCGGGAAATCTTTGGGAGTAGGTCTGTTGTGTTGATGTTGTGTGATCTCTGAAGAGAATTGTTTGAATTACTTCTTAGAAGTAATATGTGTTAGCTATTAGATTAAAGTCTTATTTTCTGGTTGCCATTTAACTGATTATGTCTTGTAGGTCAGTTATGGAACCAGAGGGTGGACTTGGACGTGGTTGTGGACGTGGTCGTGGACGTGGTCGAGGAAGAGGTCGTAGAGGTGGTCATGTTAACGGTTAAGAGAATTTTGAGGAGAATTATGAAGAAGGAGGAGGTATGAACTTTGCTGCACAAGCAATGGCGGATGTAGCTGCTGCTATTATACAATAAACTGCAACGATGGCTGCCCAGAATTTGCAGGAACAAATTCGAGCGGAACAGGCTGCTGAAGGTAGAAGTCTTACTGCTTTTAGACGCCAGAATCCTCCACAATTTCATGGAGATGTGGATCCTGTTAAGGCTGACTTATGGATTCAGGAAGTGGAGAAGATTTTTGAGTTGATCAATAGTCCAGAAGGAGTGAAGGTACCGTATGCTACCCATTTGCTGTTAGGGGATGCTGAATATTGGTGGAGAGGTACTAAGCAACTATTAGAAATAGAAAATCAGGTGATTACTTGGGAGATATTTAAGAACATGTTTCTGAACAAGTATTTTCCACAAAGCACTCTAGCAGAGAAGGAGCAGGAATTTTTACGTCTATCTCAAAGGGATTTAACTGTAGGAGAGTATGCATCTAAATTCGAGTCATTGGCCAAATACTTTCGCTTTTTTCAAAACAATCCGGATGAAGATTGGAAGTGTGAACGTTTTGAAGCAGGATTACGGTTCGAGATTGAGGAATCTGTACTTCCGTTGGAAATCAGGAATTTTCAAGCCTTGGTTGAGAAATGTAGAAAGATAGAGCAAATGAGAAAGGAAAGAGATAATAGAGGATATGCGGGAGGACCATCAAAATCCAAAGGTCAATATCAGAACCAGAAAGGGAAGCAGGTCCAGAGTAAACAGTATTATCGAGCACCGGGAAGTAATCGTTATCAACAACCCTATCATCCAGTAGCTACTGCATCAAGTGGTGAAGACCAGAAGAATCAAAATCAAAACACAATCAGGAAATGTTTCAAGTGTGGAGACCCAAATCATATGGCGAATAAATGTCCATTGAAAGTAACCAGGTGTTATACTTGTGGTAAGGTGGGACATATGGCTAGAGACTGTGGTAAACCAAGGACTACACCAGTTGTCAATACTGTCAAGACCAATAAACCGATAGCTAAGGGGAGAGTTTACACCATGAGTGGTGCTGAGGCTTCTGATTCTGACGATCTCATACAAGGTAGTTGCGACATAAATGGTAATCTCTTAACTGTACTTTTTGATTCGGGTGCGACACATTCCTTTATTTCGATGGATGTTGTGAAACATTTGGAATTGCCTATTTCATCTTTGTCCTATGACTTGATTGTTTCAACTCCAACTGCTAGGCCAGTTGTTGTGAATTCTATATGTCTGAACTGTCCTATTGTTATTCAGGATAGACATTTTCTTGTTGATTTGATATGCCTGCCTTTAATACAGTTAGATGTAATTTTAGGCATGGATTGGTTATCTTCCAACCATATTATGTTAGATTGTGCAAATAAGACCCTAGTTTTTCCTAATCCTGAGATTTCTGGAATTTTATCTACCAACCATATAAGAACTTTTTCGAGAGAAAGAGGTCAGGGATACATGCTTTTAACTAACTTAGAAGTCGAGAGGGAGATCGATTTGAGTACTCTGCCTATTGTGAGAGAATTTCCGGATGTGTTTCCTAATGATGTCCCTGGATTGCCGCCGGTAAGAGAAATTGAATTCTCCATCGATTTGATACCAGGAACAGGGCCGATTTCTATTTCTCCGTATAGGATGGCGCCTACAGAGCTTGTTGAATTGAAAACTCAACTAGAGGATCTTTTGTCAAAACAATTCATTCGACCAAGTGTTTCTCCGTGGGGAGCACCAGTTCTGTTAGTAAGAAAGAAAGACGGAGGTTCGAGACTTTGTGTGGACTTTCGACAACTAAATAAAGTGACGATTAAGAATAAGTATCCGTTACCGCGTATAGATGATCTGATGGATCAATTGTGAGGAGCTGTTGTGTTCTCTAAGATTGACTTGAGAACAGGTTATCATCAGATTAGAGTAAAAAGTGAAGATATTCCAAAAACTGCGTTCAGAACTCGTTACGGACATTATGAATATCTCGTAATGGCATTCGGAGTGACGAATGCACCAGCCGTTTTCATGGACTATATGAACCGGATTTTTCGTCCGTTTCTTGATAAGTTTGTTGTGGTGTTCATTGATGACATTCTTATTTACTCTAAGAGTAATGAGGAACATAAAGAACATTTGCAACAAGTTTTACAGATTTTGCGTGAGAAAGTTCTGTATGCGAAATTGTCTAAGTGTGAATTTTGGCTTAAGGAAGTGAAATTTTTAGGACATGTGATTACCGAGGAAGGCATTGCTGTCGATCCCGCAAAAATGGAAGCAGTACTTTCTTGGGAAAGACCAAAGACAGTAACGGAGATCAGAAGTTTTGTGGGTTTAGTCGGTTACTATAGAAGATTTATTGAAGGATTTTCCAAGATAGTTGCGCCGTTAACTTTGCTTACGAGAAAAGATCAACCTTTTGTGTGGGAAGACAAATGTGAAGAAAGTTTTCAGAAGATCAAGGAACAATTGATAACTTCACCAGTTTTAATATCTTGCTCAACCAAACGAACCTTACGAAGTGTATTGTGATGCTTCTTATCAAGGTTTAGGATGTGTGTTGATGCAACATAGGAAAGTTGTAGCTTACGCATCACGTCAATTGAAGACACATGAAAGAAATTATCCGACGCATGATCTGGAGTTGGCTGCAGTGGTTTTTGCACTAAAGATCTGGAGACATTACTTGTACGGAGCAATATTCGATGTCTTTAGTGACCACAAAAGTTTAAAGTATCTGTTTGATCAGAAGGAGCTCAATATGAGACAAATACGTTGGATGGAATTTTTAAAAGATTACGATTTCAAATTGCAGTATCATCCTGGAAAGGCTAATGTTGTAGCTGACGCACTTAGCAGAAAAGCCATTCATATCTCAGTTATGATGGTAAGGGAATTGAAATTAATAGAAGAGTTCCGTGATCTCAATTTGATTATGGAATTTGATAAGGAGAAAATCTGTGTGGGAATGATAAAAATTTCTAGTGGATTAATGGAAGAAATCCGAGAACGACAAATTTCGGATGTCTATCTTCAAGAAAAGAGGGAATTGATGAAACAAGGAAAGGTTACAGAATTTAGTTTAGGATCAGATCATATCTTAAGGTGCAATGGACGAATATGTGTACCTGATAATCCTGAGATGAGAAAATGATTTTAGATGAATCCCATAAGAGTAAGTTCAGTATTCATCCTGGATCGAAGAAGATGTACCAAGACTTGAAACATAGATTTTGGTGGCCAGGCATGAAAAAGCAAGTAGCAGAATACGTTGCATCTTGTCTGACGTGTCAAAAAGCAAAGGTAGAACATCAAAGGCCAGGAGGTATACTTACATCACTAGATATACCAGAATAGAAGTGGGACAGTATATCAATGGATTTTGTGGTAAGTTTGCCACGAACTTCTAAAGGCTTTGATTCAATTTGGGTAATTGTTGACAGGCTAACGAAATCAGCACATTTCTTACCTGTTAAGATTAATTATACAGTATAGAAATTGACGGATATCTATATCAAGGAAGTAATCAGATTACATGGGATACCATCGAGTATTGTGTCAGATAGAGATCCAAAGTTTACTTCACGTTTTTGGGGAAGTTTACATAGAGTCTTAGGAACTAAGTTAAGGTTAAGTTCAACTTATCATCCTCAAACTGATGGACAAACAGAAAGAACGATTCAATCATTAGAAGATTTGCTGAGAGCATGTGTTTTAGATCATCGAGGAAGTTGGGATGATTTGTTACCACTGATTGAATTCACATATAACAACAGTTTTCATTCAAGTATAGGGATGGCACCCTATGAGGCTTTGTACGGAAGGAAATGTCAAACACCTTTGTGTTGGTATCAAGATGGAGAGAGTATGATGTTAGGGCCTGAAATCGCATGAGATGATGAGAAAAAAGTAAAACAAATCCGTGAAAGGATGAAAACAGCACAAAGTAGACAGAAGAGTTATTCAGATCAAAGGAGACGACCTCTCGAGTTTGAAAAAGGTGAACATGTATTTCTGAGAGTCACACCAACGACTGGGGTAGGTAGGGTTATGAAATCCAGAAAACTCACTCCTAAATTCATTGGACCATACCAAATTCTTCGTCGTGTTGGTCCAAAGAGCCTATAAAATTTCTTTGCCGCCTTTTCTTTCAAATATTCATGATGTGTTCCATGTTTCACAACTAAGGAAGTATATTCCCGATCCATCACATATAATCGAACCCGATGAAGTACAATTAAAAGAAAACTTGTCTTATGAGACTTCACCGTATGTAATCAAAGATAAGATGATTAAGCGGCTCGGGGGTAAGCAAATCTCATTAGTTAAAGTTATTTGGAATGAAACTACTGGAGAAGCGACGTGGGAGGCTGAGGACAAGATGAGATTACAAGATCCCGAACTTTTTACAGTACGTAATTTCGAGGACGAAATTTTTTTAGTGGGGTAGTAATGTAACACCCCGATTTTCATCGCTTTCTAGTGTCTGAGTAATTAATATATAAAAATATATTTTTATCCGAGACTTAGAAAATTGTTTTGGGTAAAATACTTTTATTTTCCCTGTCATGTTTTATATCTTAGGGTTACGATGCAATTTTGGGTTGAAAATTCAGATGGAACCCTGTCATGATTTCACCGACAAGTAAAGTTTCTTGCTCAGAAGACCTAATTTTGAGTCGTGAACGAGATGAAAAATGTCTTTATCGTATTTACTACGATACTGGAAGTTTTGAAAATTTTGGTAAAAAAATTAAAATATTATATTTGTTGCGGGCATATAAGTCGAGATGTCTCTAGGAAGAGCTTGAGCCAGATGAATCGGGAAGTCGGCAATGTAGCAGAGACATTGGATTGACCGACTTGACGAGCATTTATGACGAGTTTATCCTATCATAAATGGCCATAATGACACATTTATGGCAACATTAAATTTTCCTATGAAATGACCAAAATACCCTTGTCTTTTTATGACAATTTCTAACAATTGCCATTGGACAAATTGACCAAGCTTTGCCCCATCCTCACGGCTTCAATAGTGCCATCTTCTCTAAGTTGGTTGTCTTCTACATATAAATAGCCTTCTTCCATTTTCATGACTTTTTTCTTCAAAGTTCATAAGTTGCCATAAGAACACCATAGTACAAATTCAAAAGAAACTCATCCAAATCTTGTTTTTCTTGAATCAACAAGAGGTAATACCTTATTCTCTTGTCATTTAAATCATTTCTCTTCACAACTTTTGAGAGATTCATGACTAAGATTCATATGTTCTTCACTTGTTTAAAGTTCTTGAAGTTAGATTCAAAAATTCAATTCTAGAAAAATCCTTTTGACATGAAACCAATTGCTATGATCTTATAATCATCTCTATTTTCATCATCTAGAAGCACAAGATCATGAGAAATTTCATTCTTTGAAATCTGGTTAAGGCCGAACCTAGGTTAACTTTGAGTTTTTAGGTTTTGTTTCATTTTCATGACTTGATTCATGATTCAATCCTTTTGTATCTTGCTAGTTCTTGTATTCAAGTATATAGAAGATCAAAAAAATCAACCTTTAACCTATTTATCTCATCAAAACCGAAACCCTAGATTTGTGTACTCAAGGGTTTTGTGATTCAAAGTTGTTTGTAACACTTGAATCAAACCCTAAGTTTTTTATGTTGATTTAATCCAAGAGTTGATGAAATTTCAAAATTTCTAGCCTATGGAGCTTGAGGAAACCGAACCCTAGTTCTTAGAACTAGAAGGGTTTAGTTCATGTCTTAGTTCATAATCATGGTTAAAGTGATTAACCATGCTTATTTAACTTATGGATCATTAATCCTTAAGTTAATCAAATTTTAAATTTTCTTAACCTAGATGATGGGTTGAAGCCGAACCCTAACCTTCATAAACTAAGTGTATTGTTGTTTGATTTGATTTATTTTGGTTGTAATTCGTTTGAAGGAAATAACTGAGTTAGATGAGTCAAGCTGACGGAGAAAAATCAGATCATGATTAGAAAATTAACAGGAAATTTAGTGTGGTCATCAAGAGGTAAGGGGGGTATGCCTGAGGAGTTGAGATAATCTCATGCATATTTGTGGAGTCATGTATTAATTTTATGTATGCAATAGTTTATTTTATTATACTGTTTACTATTAATTGCTAGATTGATGTGATGTTTATCTGAGTAATTGAATTGAAGTGATGTGTGAACTATATGATTATGATTATTTGTTTATATTATAATTTTGATGCATGTCATAAATTGATATATGCCATGTCATTTAGTGATTGGAATTTATCTGCTGTTGAGTGTTAGACTGAGTAACCTGACATTGGTCAGTGTTAAAAAAATTAATTAAGGATAAAAACTTAATAAGCTTGGATAATTAATCAGAGGGATTAATTCGGGAGATTTTGAGAAAAATGAAAAAAATTATTATTTTAATAATATTTTGTGAAAACTGTGTAAATAAGCAATAGTAAGGGCGAAACCGTGAAATTTTTCACAGGCTCTAATTTTTATATAATAAATTCAATTTTATTATAAAATGTTATTTAAAGTGATTAAGTTCTAAAAATAATATTTATAGCTGTCAGAACAATTACTTCTGACAGAGAAGTGATATTAGTTATTTAATATTGTTTAATTAATATTATTTAATATTAAATATTTAATTATTTAAAATATTCGAAATTTATTTATTTAATTTTTTTTATTTATTAAAATTTTTGTTTTGTTGACCTTTATTGGAAATTATTTCTTAAAGTGAAAATAATTTGAAATCAAAGGATATTATAAATGATTTTTGAAATTTATTAACGTTTTAACAGAAAAGAATTTATGTAACAATGTTTTTTATCAGTGAAAGTATTCCGTTAAACTTGGATGAGTTTTCAAAACTTGATTTTGTTTTACACTGAGCAAAATGTTTTATAAGCAGATAAATGAGCCTAGAAACCGAGACGTTGGGTTTCTAGTGTTGTATGGACACGTAGATCAAGGATCTGTGTCATGGGACGGAGTGTCCTGCAAGTTTTTTGTTTTTGGACTGTGTGTGTCCTAAATTGATGTGGAAAGTGTGAATTCCATATCCGCGAGCCTAAAGCTGGTGCATCGGTTTAAGGGGATCGTGATTGAGCATTCGGACTGTATGTCCTATGTTGAGATTAAAAGATTTGGACTGTGTGTCCTGTATTTGTTTTAAGTAAAAAGTCTTAATTAAAAGAATTAAGCATGGTCGTTAAGCTTTGTGCTTCGACGAGGAAAGATTATTACGACAAAGAAAACAAACGAGAATAAAAGTTTTTCTCATGCATTTAATGGCCATTGTGTCATGTAAATGGCATTGAATCCAGAGTGGATCAATGTATATGACAGACGTGTCAGGTGATGATGATCATTGAGGTCCGGAGTGGATCAATGTATCTTTTATAGGACTTTGTGTCCAAATTGATAGGACTTTGTGTCCAAATTGATAGGACTTTGTGTCCAGATTGTATATATGTGCCTCTATTTCCTAATTATGGAATAGTGTCATTGCTTTGCATGAACATCCTAACGGGAATGGGGATGTGCACAATTGTGTTGTTGCTTTGCATGAGCATCCTAACGGGAATGGGGATGTGCACAATTGTGTTAGGTGCTGGCATAAACATCCTATCGGGAATGGGGATGTGCACCATTTATTTTCTTGGGCATTGTTTTGTTCGTTTTTACGATGCGCCATGTGCGAGCCTGATCAGCTTGAAACGAAACAGAAAGTTGTGGGATCTCCGGAGATTAGGTATCAAATTAGAAATTGAATATAGAAGTGTCATGCATATATATTTTTTTATGAAATGACGATGATTGTCGGGCCTGAAGTCCTGTGAATTATATCAATTAGAATTCATGTTATTATATTGTGAATACTTGGTAATTGCTATTTGAGAGTCTTGCATGGGGTTGTCTTATAAAACTCATATATTGGAAACTCACCCTTACAAACATTTTAGATGGATCCGGACGAGGTGGATTTGAACTACTCGAGGGTACGATCCCTGACGTTTGACAACGCTGATAGAGGAGACGCCTGGGTTATCAACCCAGGGGCTCGGAGTGCTACCTATACTGGCCCGTTAAGGACACTCCGAGGTACAGTCGCTGAAGGACCCCAACAGTTAGTTCATAGCAGGGAAACCATTGAGATATCGCTACCACCCATCTGGATGATACTACAACATTTAGTACAACACGGGAGTTTGGAGCACCAACCGCCGCAGTACATTCAACCACTACAACAAGTTGCACCAGGATCACCTCCTGCACCTATAATATTAGTTCCAGAGAACATTCCGGAGGAGATGGAGGAAGACCCAGAGGAGGATCCGGTGGAAAATCCTGACTATGTTCCTTTAGCAGACGAAGGATCTGGAGCTGCTGGAGAGGGGGCTGTTGTATCCTCTCCAGACACATCTTCAGGGGGTGGGGGAGTGTACACTGGGCTTCCCAATGATTTTATATAGTGGTGACCAGCTTAGGAAGTAGTTTTAGAAAGAGTGGGAATTTTAGGATAGTCTGAATTAGTGACTCCTGAGAGTCATCTTTTGCGTAGTATTTTCAGACACCCACTATGACTTAGTTGTAAAATTTCTGATGATGTAAAATATGTGTGACAAGTGGATCGTGACCTAGTAGGAAAAGGGTCATTTGTAAAATAGAGAAGTATATGTGAAATATAATATAGTGGTGTGTATTATATTATGAGAGTTTGAATGTATGTGCAGAAAAAGAAAAAAATTTATCACTATTTTTAAAAAAAGAAAGTATAGGGAATTAGAAAATGCATTTTATTTTCCGAAGAAAACTAGCAACTTAATATTTTATTTAGTTTGATGTTTGGGTAATGTTACGTAAATGTGATACCTGAAAAGGGGGTGTCGCATTATTAGTTTGGGTTATTAGTTTCTATAATATTATATTTTATTTTGTATGATGTATGCACTCTGTCAAAACAATTTGCTTTTATTTATGAATTTCATTTATTGTATAAAATTATTATTCATTTATCATTTATCATTTATCATAATATAGTCTAAATTATAATTAATATAAAAAATAACTAATGTTTATATTAATTTTGAATTTTATATTAAATATTAAATAATTTATTAAAAATAATTCATATTTTAAATAATTAATTAATAAAAAATTAGTTAATTAAATTATTTAGTTTTATAAAAATGTGTTGCAATTGGCCGTCGCTAATTTCTATAATTTGCGACGGTCATGCTGTCGCTAATTTATGTTAATTTGCGACGGTCAGGCCATCGCTAATTTCTGTAATTTGCGACAGCCATGCCGTCGCTAATTTCCTATAATTTGTGACGGCTAAGCCGTCGCTAATTAGCGACGGTCATTTAAAAAAACCGTCAGAAAGCGTTTGCGACGACCCAATATGTGACGGATTTATGGCCGTCGCAAATCCGTCAGAAACATGTGTTTTGCGACGAATTTAAGCTGTTTGCGACGGCCTTTGGCCCTCGCTAAATTCAATTTTTCTTGTAGTGGTTTGACGGGTATATATAATGATTAATGAGATGAAAATTAGAGCTAGTAATTATTCGACAGAGACTGAATACACTGTGAAATAGACAATGAGACTAAGGTAGTCTTACCCTTCCGTTAGTGAAGACAACATTGACACCAGATTCAAACCCAAGTACCTTATTCAAAAAAATTTCCACCATATAACAATAAGCCTTATTTAATACAAACTTTGATGATTTCCAAACAAAAAGGAAAAAAATATGTCAGTGAGAGACTTTGAAATTGAGTCTAGAACTGTGAAAACCTCCACCTTAATAAATAAATGAGGGGGAGAAGCAAAGAGGGAAAGCAACAGAAGTAGAGAATAACTTTAATTAGGTACTAGCATCAAATGAGAAAAAGTAAAAGTGGACCAAAATGTAATTTTTTTAATCACAAGGCAATAAAAAATACCTTACTCAAATACTCTCTCACTTCTTCAGCAGAAAATTCAGAGAGAGAAGACCTATAGCCTTTAGACGGTAACCCATTAGCCTCAGCAAGCTCGCAGACCTTATCAATAAATGCTTGAGTGCTATCAACTTTCACAACTGAGGTTGCGATGTATTTCTGCTGATAGAATGAGCACAGCTGATCCAAGAAGTCTAATATGTTCTTCTTGTGGCTGCATAAAACCACCCATGCACACCACTAGTATAAAAACTGTTTTCAACTTTGAAAAGGAATTCAAAACGTTGATACAAAAACTGTACTTAAACTTCAAAATGAATTTGCAAAACTACAAAATCATATACTAATCAATGTACTAAAATTCGAACACTTACTAGTTTAAAAAAAAACCTATATGAGGATGTAGTGATTTCAAAAACCTTCACAAAAAAGAGGCTAAACAAATCAGTACTCTGATTGGCACTAAACAGAAGACCTAGACGAGCGTTGTTGGACCCTTCTATCTGTAGTAAAATGTGCAAATAAAAATCAAATCTGTTTAAGCATTGAATAACAGAAAAAGTAGGTTCAACTCATGAAAGATATTAAGCATATATATATATATATATATATATATATATATATATATATATATATATATATATATATATATATATATATATATATATATATAAGAATATTCAAAAGAAGTGAAAATCAGTATTAACCAGGTAATTTAAGCCATGGCGAAGCAATTTCGTCCCACTTGTAATTTGCATGGGAAACAATTCCAACTAGGCATGTGGTGTTCAACAAAAATATTTTCATAGAGGCATTTTATCAAACAGAAGTGATGCATGCGAAATCCTTCTAACATAAATGCATGGTTAGCATATCAATAACTCCCCAAATTGGAAAAATGAAATCAGAAATCACATTATCAAACCAAATCACATTAAAAAATGGATCCCCAGAGATTTTCCCCATTCTCATGGTCATGTGTAATATACGACAATTGATAAGAGTAGTGTAGGAACCCCATCAGAGTTGTGAAATTGAGACCGCAAGAGAATTAAGATGCATACATATATGGGATGAGTGCAAGGAAGAGAGGGATTTGTTACCACTACTTTGAACTGATGAGTCTTAGGGTGAGAATTGCATACGATGTGAACAAGAAACTGGACTTGTGAAGCTTTTATAGTGCAGACTTTCGCACTGCGATGCACGAGCTTCGCCACGTGACGAGAGGCAGTAGCTAAGGAGTTGGAATTTTGCCTAGCAGAGAAGCGGTCTCGCCTTGCAAAGTCAGTCGGAAAGCTCCAGTTTGGAATTTTGCCTAGCAGAGAAGTGGTCTCATCTTGCGGTGCGGATTAGAGAATACCCAATCCAAATTTCGCCTTGCGATGAACAAGCTTCGCCATGTAACGAAGGTCAGCGATGAACTGAGATTAATTCGCCCTACGATGGTGCTCTGTCCGCATTAGGGTATACGCAGAAACTGAGAATGTTAGGGTATACGTAGAAACTGAGAATCGAAGGATCAAAGCATAGCGCGTGCGGGTTGTTCTAAAATCAGCAAAGGTAATCACCTAAGATAGCGTTTCTAACTTTAAACGCTATCTAAAGGTTATCTTTTAATAGCATTTCCTAAAACAAATGCTATTAAAAGTTGATTTTATTTTATTTATTTATTTCAAATTAGAAAAGATAGCGGTTCAACATAAAAATGCTATCTTAGGTGCACTTTTTAATAGCACTTATTTTAGGAAACGCAATTACAAGGGCATTACAATTTTTAATAGCAGTTCCGCAAAACAAATGCTATTAAATAACTGCTATTATAAGTCATTTATGTTGTAGTGCATAAGCTCTCTATAAGCTCTTCCAAATAGGGGTGGACAACGGCCAGTTTCGGATCAAAATTTATCAATCCGATTGAAATCGAAGCATCTGAATTCAACCTTATTTCCATCCGATTTCATCTTCGGTTTCGTCGGATGACGGTTTCATCGTGCTTCGGTTTGTACGAGTGGGTTGATATGGGTCACCCACTACCTCTGCCATCTCCATTCACCTGCAACAAGCCAACAAACTAGAAAATCCATCAACTCCTCTAAATTTTTATCTATTAAGATGAGGAGAGAGAGAGAGACCCAAACCCAACCCCAAATCAGAATTTTTATGCATTATTCAGAGAGAAAACACATTACTTATAGTCACACGATGCAATTGAATCTTTCTCCAAGGAAACTTTCAATTTTAAAACACATCATGGTGTAGATCTTGTGCAGATCTTCTAAGATCTGGGGCAGATCTTAAACAAATGCACAAGCATCAAGCTTTCAAACTCAGATATGATGCAGATCTCGAACACACGGTGTCAGAGAACGTCAGTCTTCTTCTGTTTCATGCGTCGGTGGGTTTGACAAAGCAGAAATCGAAAACCGTACCTCCGTCGCTCCAGGACCCTTCTATGACACGACGCCAACTCCAAGACCTGTTGCCGCAACTACTGTTCCCCAAGTCTGTTGCACGGCTTAGAATCGAAGTGAGACTGAGACAGAGTGGGAGATAATGAGAGTATGAGACGAGTGAGAGGCTGAGAGGAGAGAGCAGCGACGAAGTCAAAGAGGCAGACAAGCGCCGTGAATGTCTCCATCGCGGGTTGCTAACGAGAGGCAATGAGAGCGACATGCAACAACCCTAGCGTAGGGTTTCAATGGTGAAAACAGAAAAGTTATCGAAGAGTCAATATGGTTTCTATTTTGTGAGGTGTATCTGTGTATAACAAATGAAAAGTAATAATAAATGTGAAGTTAGTAAAGTTACTCTGTCTATTCGGTCAGATACGGGTTCCGAAGGGAAAAAAATTCAAGACCCGCACCTGCCTGAAGGAAGCCGCCTAGAACCGAATCTTTCTACCCGATGGCCGACTCGACCCACCCAATCACAGTTTTTCAAACTCGGGTTTTCAGGTTCGGACCGGGTAACGGGTGTTTGTCCAGCCCTACTCCCAAACACACCCTTAGTTCTAAACCAAAGGGAAGTGGATGTGCCACTATGAAAAGTCACACCGCGCATGGCTTGAAAGGAATCAATGGGAAGAAATACTTCTATATTCTGGAAAAAACAAATTCTCTTCCTCTATAAAAATATCTATATATTATTAAATTTTAGTTACTGTAAATGTGTGTGAATTCCACAATGAAATCTACATATATTCAAGGGTTGATATATAGTCCACGGAGAATATATAGAAGAAATTTTCTTCAATAGGACAAACTGAAGCCATATCAAATAACAACAATAAGTGAATCTTGATTGCATGCATAAAGAACTAATATAATTCGTAGTACAAAATGGTACCTCAATGAGAATTTAAGAAAACTGACTTGTTCATAAACCCTTTAGACGGCGGTTAACTGACCATGCCTACTGAGTAATAGAGACAAGCATAAGTTGCTCGTCACTTGGTCATGGGTAATTGCTTATGGATAAATTTGGTTAAATCAAATCCCAATAAACAAATAATTGAAATCAATCCACAGCATGTTCAGAGTTATGTGATAATCTCGTTTCAAATGAATTTTAAAAGAGTTGAACTATGAAAACAAAATTTTGGAAAGAAATAAAACTTACAAAAGTAAATGTGCAAAAAACATTGAAAGAAAGCAATAAAAGTCTATGTAAAGAATTGGAAAATAAAGGAAAACATGTAAATTGCAATGAAATGTAAAGTGTAGAAAAGTAAAGGCTTAAATGTGAACGAATTTAAAGAATAGTGGAAGAAAATTAAGAAATTTAAAAGACAATGCTGAAAAATAAATGAACTTTAAAATAACTTTGCATTAATGTAAATGGCATGAAATGAAAGTGGAAGGCATACTTGATATTAATCCATCAATATGCTTGAGTGAAATATTTAGGATTTTGATAATGGAAATCGACCCATTTTCCCTAAGTATTTCTAGTATTTATAAATAAACTGAGAATATATATATATATATATATATATATATATATATATATATATATATATATATATATATATAACTATTGCCCTCCCTCCATCAATACATATTTTTTTGTTTTAGACCCTCGATATTTAGATGTTATATTAGACCCCGACTGATCTGAGTCGAGTTCATGGACCCACTTAAGGGGACTAAAGCTCTCTTAGCACTATTTGTTTCATTTACACCTTATCTAAGGGAAACCAAGATCCAGGCGTTGTATAGACATTTTTTTTTTTTAATATTTTGTCTCCCTTCTGATCATGTTTCTTCAATGTTAAAAATCACCCTTTCATATACGGTCTCACTATATGTTTGTCCACCAGTCGTGTTCAAAATAAGTTCCCCTAAAAGGATGCAGGATCTGTTTGGATGTTACATTACGGAGGGGTTATTTAATTATTACGAGACTAATACTTATCTTTTTTTTGTTAGAATTAAAAAAAGAAAAGTTGGTTAAATATAGTAAGTTCATAGCCATAACGAAAGTTCCTAACAGTACTGGCACCTCAATCTCAAAGGAAAGAGGTTGTTTAATATTGTCTTATTTTTAGACGGAGCCAACCACCATATCAATCTTCATGCATGAGTCAACCGTTGAAGATGAAGACAGCAAGAAATAAACACTTTACCATACGCGAAAAGGACTCAAACTAATCCATAGGACTAGGAGGGGGAAGGTGTCTTTATAACCCTTCCTCTTTCGTTCTTTCTCCTTGGCTCTCTCTTTTGAGAAAGTTCCATTACAATTCTCATCATTGGTTTTCACCATCATCATTAGGACTAGCCTCCCTAATTACATGCATGCATGTCTCGAATTTTCTATTACATACCCAATTCATATATATCTAATATTCAACTGTTTTCCTTCCTGCAAAAGAAAGGTTTGCACATTTCTCTTTTTAATTATTCTATGAGTTAATTATTTTAATATATCTTTTCAAACCCAACATTTTTATCATGATTATACATGTTTTTGCTAACGTTGTAGTGGGTATCAATGTCAGTTTTATTTTGTTCCAGAATTTCCAGTCAATATAAGCAATAAGAAATGGCTTCCAGTATAGGGTTCTGCGGTTTGAAGCCATCATTGCTCTTTCGTCGCAAGACGAGTGCTTTTGAGGTAACCTTCTAACTTGTTTCTATAACCTTGTCTTTGTGAGGCATTTTGTTTCAAAATCTATTAGAGACATTCGACAACCTGTAATATGCTAAAATAAAAGTAATCTAACTTTTTATGATCAAACTCAAAATCTGGATATTGGGATTTTGATTCTTTTGAAAAAGAAATTGGTGGTCATTGTTATTTTTCATGACATGTATGCTTCAATTCGTAGGAATACTAGATAGAGAGCTTAGATGGTTCCTTGGATGTATTTTCCATGAACTGTCTAGATTGTCTCTTTATCTGTTGATATTGTTCTTGGAATTGATGAAAATAATACCCGATTATCTAATGAAAATGCAATTTTTTTTTGATATTTTGCATTTGAAATACCTTCTCGTGTATTTGAAAAGAAGGGTATTGTTATATGTTCCGAATGGGAAACTTTCCGGGTGACCCATCTATACAGCAAATAATAACCGGAATCTTCTGAGCTTAATGATTACCATTTAGAAATAATAAAACAGCCAACTATGAATTGAATCCAAAACAAATAATATTAAGTACCAGCTACCAAGTAGCAACCTCGTCAATTGATTGTTTCTCCAATTGTGGAGATATCTAAGCCTCATACAGAAGATGTCGGAATTCCAATGTTAGCTATATGAAAAATTAAATATCAGATTTTACACACGCGACCTTCATAATGTATAAGTATAACCACATGCAACAGGTATTCAAAGGGTCTAGCTCTCCCAAGAAGTCTTCAAAGTCTCAGAACAAAGGAAATGGAGAGTCAATGGAGTTGTCATTTGTAGGTGCAGACCAATTGATTTTAATGGTGGAGATCCATAAGAAGATCTTTGCTTTCAGGGACATCATGGATCTGGTTACATGTAACAGCTCTGCTTCCTTACGTGAGGTGCATTCTGATTAATTTCTTTCTATTTAGAGGAAAAAGATACCATTCCTTCTTTATTCTTGCCTCCCTTATAAGTTTATCTTCTATATATCATATTGCAGGTGGTGTTGAAAACCCTGGAAGATTTGCAAAGGCTTTACCCTGCGATCATACCAAAAAATGAAGTGTCCAAGATTAAGGACAAGCCTATAGATCAGGTTTCAACATTTAGTTGCACTTGAAATTATCCTAACTATAACAAAGAAAATGATGCTTGAAAATCAATTTTTATGTATTATACAGTGAATGGAGCAAGTTGTGATTGATTAGTAAGAAACAAGCAGGTTTTAAATTTCGGTCCGATTGCAGTTGTATTATGTTTACCATAATTGTGGATAATTGCAGGAAAATAGGGTCAATAATTGCAACTGCGGTCACGATGTGATTTTAGAGATCTCCAAAATTACCAAAATTAAAACCATGCTAAGAAATGTTACTATAATAATTACCAAAATTTAGCCTCCCAGAATACTAAACGTGGACAATTTACACCAGGCTATGGCCTACTTTTGTGAGGCTCTGAAGTGTCTTGGAGAGTCATGGATGATGAATAATGATTGGATGGAGAAGCTCAACATTCTGTTACCATCATGCAAGGATAAAAGCAATATGCGTCAGCTGGGTATGTGTCCTTGTCAAATAGTTAATCAATAAAAGAGAAATGAACCAAACCCAGAATCCTAATTAATTGTTCCATCAAACATTTGAATTTGACACAATTGTTTTGCAGGGGAAACAATGTTAGTCACACTTGATTGTTTGATGAAGTTGGCAAGTGAGAGGTTCGATATCAATGAAGAAGATGACCAAATGAGAGATTTCAGCCCACGAGCTAGTTCATTTGGAAAGTATATAATGGGATCTTGTTCATTTTCAGAGAGCAGCTTCTCTTACTGCTCTTCTCCTGTCACACCAAGATCTGTCCTTCCTGAATTGATGAAATACTCAGCAAGAGTTGGAGAGAGTCCAAGAAGTTCTTGTGCCTCACCACTTCTTTTGTCTCTCAGAGTTCAAGCAGTAGGAAAGCTGAATCCAATTGATGTAAAGCGTTTGTCATTCCATATGTCACCAACACACATGGGAACCCATAATAACAAGACAGAAGAGGAACCAATCAGAGAAATGGAAGTAGATCATGACAAGGGTAGAAATACTCCTGGAAAGGACACATCAGAAGATCTAGTTTTTCATTTGGACACAACAGAGGAACCAAATAGCACAACTTATGATGATGTTAAAAAAATAGGTAAACTTCAACCACAATCTCCTAGACCACTTCAACCTGCACAAAAACCTTCTGTAGTGCAACAAGAATCAGTGCCTGTATTATCACCTTCATCCCCATCTCCACCTCCATCCTCTCCCACACCATCCATAGTGATACAGCCAGAGACTGTTCCTCAACCACCACCACCCCCTTCCATACCATCCATGATGATACTTCCAAATACTGTTCCACAACCACCCCCACCCCCTCCCGCACCATTAAAGACTGTACCATTACCGCCCCCGGTACCAACACCACCTACGTTTGAGCCAAATACGGTAGTGCCGCCTCCGCCTCCACCGTCATCTCCTCCTCCTCCATCACAAAGTGCAATAGCAATTAGGATGCCACCACCCCCACCACCACCAGTGCCTATGGGTTCATGTTCAGCAGCAGTTGCAGCTCCACCACCTCCACCACTACCACTACCAGTGCCTCTGGGTTCAGGTTCAGCTGCTGCACCACCCCCACCACCCATGCCCTTGAAAAGTGGATCAATTCCAGTACCTCCACCGCCGGTGCCGCGTGGAAATGGAGGTGCCATGCCACCACCACCTCCACTTGGAACAGGGAGATCCTTGCGCCCCAAGGCAACTACTAAATTGAAAAGGTCAACACAATTAGGCAATCTTTATCGAACTCTTAAGGGGAAAGTGGAAGGACCTAGCTTGAATGGCAAATCATCTGCTGGGAGAAAAGGTGCAATTGGAGGAGCAAGCACGGGAGGAAAACAAGGAATGGCTGATGCTCTAGCTGAGATGACAAAAAGGTATGCTTTTCAGTTTTCTTTGAGTCGTTCTTACCAACTATATAAACAATTTATCAAACTAATGTATTTTTGAATAAAAAAAATATTTTTTTTTAAGTGGCACCAGTTTGATTTGTTGATCTATCATGCGACAGGTCATGATTGGTCGAAAAAATTTATAAAAAAAAATCTAAAAAAAATATTTTTGGATAAAGAAAAAGGTCAGCGTCACGTGGAGCACTCTGGTGGAGTGACATCTATTTGACTGGTGTCATTGACCTGCCATGTGGCAGCTCCTGATTGATCCGTTAGTTTTTTTTGAAAATATTTAAAAAAAAGGTTTTTTGGTTAAATTTTTTTTTAAAAATAAAATAAAATAAATAAATAATTAATATAATTCTATTAATAAATTTTATAATTATATTAATTAATAATACTAATAATATAATTAATAATTAATTATACCAATTAAATCTTATCATTATATAATTATACTAATTAATAATAATATACTAATTTTAAAATACAATTATACCAATTAAAAGGTTTTTGAGTTAAAAAAATTAAAACAAAGAAAATAAAATTATATTATTAATTAACTAATATAATTTTATTAATAAATTTTATCATTATATAATTGTACTAATTAATAATACTAATAATATAATTAATAATAATTAATACCAATTTTAAACCATCCACAACAGCATAGTCTTCCAAGAAAGTGGTATATTTTCATTTGGATTTAATTGACATGCACTATTGGTATAAAGATTTTTTATACTGTCGACCAATTAAAAATTGACACATTATTGAAAATGTTCTTATATCGTGACTATCTAAAAGTCGGAGTACCAATTTCATGTCCGACTTCCTGCCTCATACATAAAAAGTTATAATGTAACTAACATTTTTTTTATAAATAATTTAAAAAGAAAAATAATGTATAATTATCATATTTTAATTGGATGAGATAACATTTGACACAGTCGCGACAGAGGATTTTTATCCCAAAAAATTACTCATGCCATATTTTTTATTGATTGATGGTGTAAAAACAATGCATATACCCATTAAACTTTTGTTTTAATTGTACTTTTTGTCTCAGTTTTTTCAATTGTGTGATTTTGGTCCCTCAAAAATTTTAATTGCACATTTAGTCATCTAATTTGTCAAATTGTGCAAAATCTGTCCGTCCATGATCAGTCAACGTGTAGTAAGGACCGATTTTGCATAATTTAACAAATTAGAGGACTTAATGTGTAATTAAATTTTTTAGTGACCAAAATCATACAATTGAAAATGTTGAGGATATAAAGTGTAATTTGACCTAAACTTTTCCTTTTCATTAGCTTTATTAGTCTTGAAACCACATGTCTCACCTCTTACTGTTTCTCTTTTCTCTTTTCTTTTTTCTTTCCACTTTTTATTAGATCTTCTTACTTCCAACAAATAGAAGAAGATGTTCAAAAGTACACAAAACTAATCATAGAGCTGAGATCTACCATTACTAATTTCAAGACAAAGGACATGACAGAGTTGGCCAAGTTCCACAAAGATGTCGAATCCATTCTTGAGAATCTAACGGATGAATCACAGGTGAGTCTAGAAAATTCAGTCCACAAGCCATTCATTGCTGTTGGCTCTTTCATTTATCATAGTCTTCGATTTTATTGCTGTGTAGGTGCTGTCACGGTTTGAAGGTTTCCCCACAAAAAAGTTGGAAGCTGTAAGAATGGCTGCAGCACTTTACAATAAGTTGCATTCAATATTCACTGAGCTTCAAAACTGGAATGTGGTGACTCCCATGGGTCAGCTTCTTGACAAGGTTGAACGTTATTTCAACAAGGTAAGCCAAAATCATCAACCGCATTGCCTTTGTGTCATTTTGTACATTGATTTCTAACACCAAAAGAGCATGATTTACAGATCAAAACAGAATTAGATGCCTTGGAACGAACCAAGGATGATGAATCCAAGAAATTTAAGGGTCACAACATCGAATTCGACTTCCACATTCTCATAAAGATCAAGGAAGCAATGGTGGACGTTTCCTCCAATTGCATGGAGTTAGCACTAAAGGTATCCAATCTAGGACAAAAGCAATCTTATTGGTACATCAAAATTTAACAATTTTCTCTAAACTTTTTTATTTGACTAAATTATACTTTTCATCCCTTATCTTTATTTTAGTTTTTAATTTGGTCACTATTTTATTTTTTGTTCCATTTTGGTCCCTTAGCTTTATTTTATGTTTCAATGTGGTCATTTCCGTTTAAAATGTGGTACGAAGATGACTAAATTGATATAACTTTTGCAAAATAAGAGACTATTTCAGAATAAAAAATAAAATAAAAGATGGATCATTTCGAAACCAAAAAAGAGGACCACATTGGTACAACTTTTATAAAATGAGTGACCATTTCGAAACAAAAAATAAAAGAAAGATCACATTGATATAACATTGTAAATAAGGGATTATTTTGAAATAAAAAATAAAGAAAGGATCAAATTGAAATCTAAAATAAAGATAAAGAAAAAAAAATTATAAATGTACTGTAAAGCAAAGTAAACCAGAGTTTCAAAAAGGTATTTTGATTATCTTTATTTTCCTTCTTTAAATTCAGAATCCTCAACTATTGGGTTGTTTATAATAATTCTACTATACCCCCGTTAACAAAAGTAATGGTGTGCCACTAACATGTGATGGCATAATCATTACACAGGACATCATTGAAATACAATAACCATATTGACCCAAAAAGAAAGTTGATCGAATAATCAAATTGAAAAAAAAAAGGAGCCAAATACCCATTTTTACCCAATTCTTTTGACCAAACCATGACCACTTCAAAATGTAATTGACTTTATTTTCATTTGCTTAAACTTAATGTAGGAGAAGCGCGATAATGCTGCCAAGGGTGATGGATCAAAAAAGGAATGTACTAAATTGCTTTGGAGGGCTTTCCAATTTGCATTCCGAGTCTACACATTTGCTGGTGGACATGATGATCGTGCTGACAAGCTAGCTAGAGAACTGGCTCAGGAAATTGAAAGTGATCCGAACCATACATGATATATACAATATATACCTAATAATAATATATATAAAGTAAAAATTGGCATGGTGAGGTTCTTTCCGCATACCCATCATCATGAGCCCCCATTTTAGATTCAAGGCCATTTGTATATTAAAATGATCATTGGCGATTTGGAGTTGTAATTTGAGTTTTGGTAGGATCTAGTCATGCTTAGAGAGTTTTCTAAATTAATTGCGGAAACTTCACTGGAAGATTGAAGCTAAACCTAGAGCTTCACTATTCTAGTTTTTCTATATTATTTATATACACATACGTATATATGTATAGTAACGGGTTATTGTTTGTTCTGTTTATATCAACCATCAAACACTAGTCGAAGTAAAAGATAGTATGAAATATGTAACTAACAATTCGTATGAAAATGACTTCATTAACGATCAGTATTAATGTAAGGTTTAGGGTGTAAGGTCATTATAGATATAGGCCATGCTTATGAAATTTTCTTCTTTCCATGTGTATAATTCACGGTTGCAAAGATTTTATTAGAGCTGGAAAAAAAAAAAATCAAAATTTACGTTACAAGCATACAATTAATAGTCAAGCATGTGATCTTCTAGCTACATCCCTGATATGGTTCAAAAAAACCCATTAATTGTGGAAAACTTGGTTAAGAAAATTCCCAGCAAACCAATACTTCTTATCAGTCAAATGTAGGTTCGGAGCTATGTGGTAACTAGGAATGTCAACGGGACACGGCAGGGCGGGGGCGGGGAGTACTCGCCCGCTCTCCAGCTCTCCCCCTGCCCCCGATCCCCATCGTGGGGGGTTTTCCTTCCCCATCCCCGTCCCCGCGGATCCCCGCAATCCCCACGGGGACCCGGAACATTTATAAAAAAATTGCAAAATCATAAATTAAAATCCAATAAAAATTAAAAAAAGTCTTAATAAGTCTTAAGTTTAAATAAATATCAAAGCATTTTGATTCCAAATAAATTATCATCATCAAAGAAGAGCAATCTAGGTAACTTTCTCAATAAAAAACTGCCACAGATTCAGATAACCATAAGCATCACCAAACAATATACTCCTCCGTTCTTTTTCTATGGTAATTTAAGGTTTTCACATACATATTAAGAAATCATTAATTTGTTTATATTTGTACCAAAATACCCTTATTTATAGTATCATTAATTATTTATAAATTCTAACCTCATTTACTCTACACACCACTAGCATGGTGCATTGATATGTGTCACTTTTGTTTTGAAACATGCAACATTTTTGGCTGAATTTAAGCAGGAAAGATTTAGTGTATTTTTAATGCATTTCAATTTAATTCTATGATAATGGTATATATGTGTTAATGTTGATTTTTGAATCAAACGAGTGTGGGACCTACAAGTTATGCGGTAATCTCGACAGGAATGTGTTAATTTGAAGGTAATGTCTGCCAAGTACAAATTTGACAAATTAGTCAAATCTAGTAATATACTGACAAAGACTTAGTGCTATGATAAGTTTATGAGTTTGAAAATGGTGTTTAAGATTATCATCAATAAGGAAACTTGACAATGAAACTGTATGCATTTAAAAGAAGAATAGAAAATGGAACTTTAAAATTTAAGAGATGAAAGTAGTTCCTATTGTAGAAAATAACTTCATAATTGAACTCAGTTTACAACGATCAAGAAACAAAAGTCTTGAAAAGAGAGGTTAAGTAAATTAAAATCTAAGAACAAAAATTTAAAAGAAGGATTGAAGAAAATAAGATCTAAACAATACTACTTGCGGAAAGTAAAAGAACTTAGATGAATAACTTGAAAGAAATACTGGAAATAACGAAGAACATGTAAAGAACTTGAAGAACACAACCAGTATTGCACTGGGTTTTTATATTGAATTGAAATAAGATGGGTGGAGGGAATACTTGAATGTTATCCGTCAATCTGCTGTGTGATCGAGATGTGTAGGATGTGCATCAAGTAACCGACCTTTATTACATTGTAATAACTAGTATTTATAGGCAACTAAAATAACTACCTGGTAGTAACTTCCTATCTAAATGACTGCCACATGCTCTTGGCAGTTCTTTTAGACTTTACACTCAAATTGTTTGTCAAACAATTCCAATAACTGCTCCATGTCTTGAACCGCTACGTGCCAACTAGCTTGTCCTCGACGGTATTAACTTCTTGACAACTTGTCTTTACTATATTGTCGATTTTGAGACTTAGTCATTTTTCTCTTTCCATATCTTTAACAAACTTCCCATGAATTTTGTCAAAAAAAAAAACTACTTGTCGATTCATCCTTTTTGTTGATATGTATACTTTTTGTCAACTAAGTATTTTCGACATTTAGAAAATAATATCCTTTACTTCAATTCCTTCGTCAGACTGTCTGAAAACATCTGTCAGAAAACCAAAATTTCATCCTTAACACATGCCCCCCCCAAGTTTTGCTTTTCGACGGCCTTGTCCGAAAGAATAGTAAAATTTGAATTTTCAAATCCTTAACAGATTTTTAATTCTGAGCTTAACCTCAGTAATTAAATCTTATCAATTTAATCATATCCCTACTTAATAGGGATAATCATAACGTTGCAGCCGTCTTGGAATTCGAACCACCGACTCCCACTTTCTTTAAATTTTCACCACATCATCGTATGATTTCTTCTTATTTCTTTTGATCTTTTTCTCTCTCTCCTGCGAAAATTCTCTCTTCTTCACAAAGAACCCTTCCTCTTCGTCATTTCGTTTGACTTCCATGGCAACTTATTTAAAAACTTCGACTTCAATACCCCAAACCTTGATTGCTGCTTCTAGTGCAGTAATTCAAGATCCAATCTTGGACGAATCAGAATTATGGCAGGAATCTAAGGTAATTTACCATGTTCACGATCCTTCCATTTCTCTAAACCCACCTGCTGCGTTCTTGGGTCCTCTTGTTGCCTAGAACGAAATCCCTAAGGATTTGCGTGGTTCTTTTCTTTGTAATAGTCTAGATGAAACTATCTTAGCTTCATTAACTTCACTCCCTATCCATGCATTTAAAAAGAGTAATAGGATTTTCAAAATGCCCCCTGCTACTCGTTTTGATGCTTATATTAGTTGGCTTGACGGAGTTCAAGCCGAAAAACGTAATGTGTGGGAAGAGGCTGGAATCTTTAAGTTTATTCAGCTTTCCCGCCATCTCAAACTAGTAGATTTTTCTCTGATAGGGGCGTCGGTCTTTTTCTGGAACAGAATCACTAACAATTTCCTATTTCTATATGGAATGATGGATCCGAACCTATTTGACATGTCGGCTATTACGGGTCTTCGTCCATATGACCCTGCTATGCACTCTAGTGTTGAAGTCAAAAAACAAATCGATGTCTATGTCCCAAAATGTTCTTTCTCCAAATACATAACAGATTTTAGAGGCGGAGATCAAGAACCTGTGACAGACACTGAGCATGTAGCCTTTTTATTTCTTTGGCTATGTGCTTACGTCTTCTGTAGCAAGTCTGCTACTTTAATTGCTTCTTATGTCCCTCTTGCCAATCTTCTCTCTACCAGCAAGAGAGTAGCCTTAGGTCACTGTGTTTTGGCCAACCTCTACGACAGTATGAGCATGTTAGTTGACATTGTCAGATCTAGGAAAAAGAAAACCAACATAGGAGGTCTTCTTTGGCTTCTCCAATTGTGGTTACATGCTGTCTTAGAGCGTCGATTCTCTGATAAAGCCCCTGTGGACTTGTCGGTTGACACTTATGGCTCTTATCTTTGCTACGTTTTTGCTGAATCTTTGTCGAGAGATGAGATTGCTAATTTCAAATTCTACTTCAAAATTGTCCATTCTCTTTCATCCAATTCTTCAAAAATCAATTTCACTCCTTTTGTTGACCGAAAATATAGTCCATAGTGGTTTAACAAACTGAGCACTACTATATCTAAATCCAATGAATCAATTTGGGCCAATTTTCTCTGTCAAAGGGTCATTTTTGTCGATGGTCCTGGTTTTGAAACCCATTGAATCTATCTCCATTTGCCCAATACTATTGCTTGTCAGCTTGGTTTCTGTCAATCCATTCCTGCCCCTTATTCATCGAATCTAGATGAGGAATTTATCAATGCCAAGACCCCCACGTATGATGATGTATGGCCGTCAGTGACGAAGATAAAACTCGCAGGACCTTTTTATAGCTTATCCCGTTTTCTATCTTTCATGGAACAACTCAAAGCTTTCTTGATTGGTGGAATGATTATTATTCCAATTGTCATCCAAGTCTAAAAGTTTGCTTGAGTTGAATTGAGGACACTGCTGGTAATGGTGATGATTCTTCTATGCAGGAACAGGATCCAGCATCAAAAACTCAAGGTGAACTTCGGAAAGAAATTAGAGCTTTCGAGAAATTTTACAAAATCAAGTGGAATACCATGAGGCCATATGATATGGTTTGTCATGTCAATGGTGTTTTAGCTAAAGCCAAAAGGAAACATGATAATAGGGAAGATGAAAGGCTTGCCAACCATCGGGAAATTCCAAATATGACCAAGGAATCTTTTGACAGCTTAAAGGCTCCTTTTCCTGATCCTGTGCCTATTCCTTGTGCTCCTTTTGGCATAGCTGATTCACACCCAGGGAAGCTGACGAAGGGAGGTAACTTCATTTTTCTAGAAAGTGTAAGTGGTTATGTTGATCCTTTAGAAAAATCAAATCCAGTTACCTTCGCTCGTCGGTTTCTTCAACCAGATGACGACTTTTTATACCTTTCACGCACGTTAACTTATAGCCCAGGTACTTATATGTCAAGTACGTATATAGGTTTCTTTTCTCCTTTGCTGACAGTCAACTTATTCGTGTTTTCATTGATAGTTGTCCCTCATGACAAACCTCTACCCGGAAAATCCAAGGCGAATGTGTCAGCAGAAGAAGTCTTTGACGATAACAATGATGATGATGACGATGACTTGATCCCTGTGAAGGGCAGGACTGATAAGAAAAGACCACGATTGACCAAAGTTCCTGTCCCTAAAACCAAAATGACTAAAGGGACCAAGAAGAGAAAAGGAAAAGCCCCAGTCTCTGGTTCTCCTTCCAAGAGATCAAAATGTGTCTAGAGTTCTTCTATCTCAGCAGACTCTGATGCTGTCAAGGTTTCTACCCATCCCAAAAACACCATTGCCGGTTCATCCAACAATTCTCCTTCTGATCAGCCCAAGGTAAAGTTTTAACCTTCATGACCGGTTTGTTGGATCAAACAGATTTATCATAATCTCTAAATTTCTCTTTCATTTTGACAGAAAAAGAAAACCGTCCAATCTACCGAAGAAACTCAGGAAGCAGGCAGGGATATTGATTTGGTGTCTTCTGACTCCAATATGGTATATTTTTCATCATCCTGTCATTTTCCATATATATTATATTTGTGTCTCACCCTGTCCCTTTTATTAGGAAAAAACTTCCGAGGTGAGGACTGAATGACTATCCGGGAAATTGTCAGCAAAACTGTTGAACCAGCTAATCCTCCTGATCCAGAGGTATAAGACAATTTGTTTGCCATCTCCTTTTATTTAATTATTCTAATTCTGATTCATTGATTTTCTTACCTTTACAGGATGAAGAAAATTTAGAGCACTTGGCTCCTGAGGGTGAAGTTCTGACAAAAGATTCTTTAGACCCTAAGTCCACTCAGGAACTGCCCCTCACTTGTCAACAGCCTGAACCGACTTTTCAGACTTCAACTCCTATGGCTAACGAGCCAGCTGAAGCTGTTGTCATGATTGATATTCCGGATGAAGATATTGATATGGAGGCCTTACAGGCGGGCACAATTCCTGTCGTCTTTCTTCCGCCTCCAATTAGGCCTCTAACTACGAAGTCTCCTAAACCCAAACCAGCTCTTTATTTCAACACTTGGATCAACATGCTGGGTGAAGTCAGTTGGAAAGAATCAACTTTTTCTGCTAACTCTTTATTTTACTAGAAAAGTCATAATTGGACTTAAAACGTTCTTAAAACGTCAAACGTCGGACAATTCCGATAATATTTACGGTAGGATTACTAAACGCGGTAATATTAGTTAAAATAGAGAATTTGTATCAAAGCAATATTTTCAATTTCAAAATATTGATTTTATGAAAGGAAATGAATTTAAGTGATTTTGATGATTTTGTAAAACGAATTTCCAACGTAAACGTATTTTCCGTAAAATAGTATTATACACTGGGTTATTTCCGACAACTTGGATAAGTTTCGGAAGTTTTGTTTTGATTTTGTGTTTCACCGAACGGAAACAGTGTTAACATAAACCTAGTATCCGAGACGTCGTGATACTGGCGTTATTAATTACAAGCACGAAGATCGTTGATCCGTGTCACGTTATTACACGTTGTACCGTTGTTACACGTTGTGATGAACGTTGTTAATAGAGAATATTGTTTTTTTACCTAAGACTGATTGCAAGGTCAAAGGTTTTGTGATTGAGCATTCGGACTTCGTGTCCCGTGTTAGTGTTGAGAAATATATCACGTTAAAAATTACGAATAGTTGTAAGCCATCTTGAGCTTCGACAAAAGAAGAATGAACACAAAGAAAAATAATGAGAACAAAATGTTTTATATGCATGCATTGGCAAACGTGCCCACGTCCTATGTCTGATACCTTAATGATAGGGTATTCGGGCTACAAAGTTATGTATGGTGCCTTGGTGAATAAGGTATTCCATGCTACGAAGTTATGTATGGTGCCTTGGTGAATAAGGTATTCCATGCTACGAAATTATGTATGGTGCCTTTATAAATAAGGTATTCCGTGCTACGAAGTATGTATGGTGCTTTGATGAATAAAGTATTCCATGCCACGAAGTGCCTAATATACCTGACAAGTGAGCGTGATCAACTCATTTATTTGGTGTTGGGGTCTCTGGAGATTAGGTACTAAATTAGAGCTTGAATATTGAAGTGTTCATGCATTTTTGTCAAAAAAAAAAAAAAAACTGTGATCGGGTATGAAACCCAGTGATAGACTACTTGTTTATTTATGGTAATGTATATGTGTATATGTCTTCCTTCGTGTCGCGCATGCGGTTATTGTGTTAAATCCATATATTGGGGCCTCAGTGTCGTGCATGCGGTTATTGTGTTAAATCCATATATTGGCGTCTCACCCTTACAAATATATCAGGTTCTTCTGGTAATTGCCGTTGTATCTTGGGATACTAGTACAAATGAAGTGGAGGAGTTCTTTAAGTCACTTGCAGACTTAATCTATAGATGCTTGAAGAAGCATTTGTTCGTGGGAATGACCATGGGGGTCTTTCCAAATAAATGTCGTGTAGAGTGATCAGCTTAGGAGTCTTGGTTGGGTTGTAAGTTTGAATAGGTCGGTAACCGTGGGGTTGTAATTAGTCTTTGGTTTAATTTTCTCTTTTTGAAAATTGAAACTTTGTGAGAAAAATTGTATGCCGTAGTGACCTCGTTAAGTGAGACACCCCGTTGTGCCCCATTGTATTATTAGATTAAAACCTTATTATTTATTTACTTAATCGCATACTTAACGTTAGAATATATAAAATTTAAAACTTAACTTATAAAACATATAACATTTGAAAGTTAAAGCATCACACTTTATATATATAATACATACACCATATATGTCTTGCATCAGAGTTATCAAAACACTGTTTAGGGTATCCCGTCAGTAGGATCCCTAACAGGCATCTTAAAACAAACTAACATTTGCGGAAATATAAAACGTCTTATAAGACTCACTGGCCCTAGACACTAATCTATATCGTTGGAGTCCACAGCTTGTACTCTCGCATCTGATTCATATGGAATCCCATCCAGCTCCTCCACAGAGTCTTCTCATACGATCACATAATAAATAAAATACAACATACAGAAAGATACAGGGGATAAGAAACATGTCTATCATCAAAAGCGGAAAAGAGTCATAGCATATCATACAATAAATGTCACAGACAATCAACATACATAACTAACAAATCATCCCCGAATTAGTTTGCCGTCCTCTACCCCAATCTCACACAATTACACTTTTATACTGACGTGGCCACCACTAATCCTGTCACACATTCCTCGTTAGGAATGTCGGTCGATCGTCCAGGTGACGGTTCCCAGCCTTAACGCCGGTGCACATTCTCATCCATGGTGAGAATGCTCATGCAAAGCAATGACACTATAGCAGCACAGTACCATCGGTGCACACCCTGGTTCTCTCTCATCTCTATCAAAGGTGCTCATGCATAGTAATGACACTATAGTTGCACAACTTAAATTCTAAGGTGGAACGGTCTAACGAGAACTCTTGACCTCATATATTCCAAATATACGGTTGTGAACAATAACGTAAACACATGAATATCACTAACCCATATTAATAACATCCTAGTGCCTTAACCTTCCATCAAAGCCTTAACACATATTCTATGTCACCCTTCCTCTTTAAAATAACTCATTTAGGTTAGGCACCTCTAAGTCACCATTATCCTCACACCCAAACAATTATCTCCCGAACAATATATATCTTTGCTTAAAATCCTCTAAGCACAATATTAAAAACCAGGCAGATTATGCATAACACAATATCAACAAAATATTCAAACATCATAGAATATCACATAAAGCAAATTATCACAACCAACATATCACAATCAAATCAAATAAGTAATAAATCCAAACATCCTCAACATCATAAAATCAACCTTAATGTCGATAAACCTACAATCCCCGAATCACCATTGGTTTTACAGAAAAGGTTTCCAATGTGATTTTGGTCTTGTCTATTACTCGACTACTAGTAGGGTTTAGGTCGCCCTTCACAATTATCATATAATCTATTACTTATCGATTCCGACGATAGGTTGATTCTTTCCCCCACCTGAGCTTATCTCCGGAAACACGAACTTTCAGCTCCTCGTCACGACACTACGGTTATTAAATCAACCTTCAACCAATCATAAGAATGAATTAGTCAAACAAAATTCATCCTTAACCACAAAAGGCTAGGTTCGGCTATGACAACCCAAAATAAGGCTAGGGATTTCAAAACTTCACAAACTCTTAGATCAATGATTTTTAAGCATTTATAATGATAAAACCAATGATCATAACTAAAAGAATTGAAACAAAATCCTCTAACACCAAAGGTTAGGGTTTCGGCTCATATTAGGAAAATAGGCTAGGAAATTTAGTTGGATTCAATCTCTTGTATTATGAAAGTAGAAGACATCACAAGATCATAGAAATTGGTTTCACATTAAAAGGATTTTTCTACAATTTTCTAGAATTATTTGAAGTTCTAGATCTAGGAATGGAAATTTATGAAAATCTGATGATCATGGTTTGATCTTACAAAATAAATGAAGGAGAAGACTTAGATGATTAAGGAGAAGAGCTTTTACCTCTTGAAGATTGAAGGAATGAAGAAAATGATTAACCTTCACTAAGTTGAAAACTGGACAGCTTGAGGGTGTGATGGTATTGTGAGTGTATTTCACAATATACTCATCCAAAAATCACGAACTTTGGCTTGTTAGAAATTTAAGAAGAAAAGGAACAACTTTGGTGTTTAAGGTTTCATTTTGTTCGGATCATAACAGGGGTGAAAAGGGCCGTCTTTCTTCTGTTTCATGGGTTGCTGAGAATTCTGGGCAATTTCGGTATTTTGAGTCTATCTCCCAATACACTTATACGTTTTTGATGATATTTAGCTTGTTGTAAAGAAGGGAGAAATAGGAACAACTTTTATGTTGAGGGTTTTTCAATTTTCAGAAATTAAGAGGGTCTTATTTTTGGTGGGGATTCGGTGTTCTTATGAGTTTTGCAACTTAGTTGGTGAGGAAGATGAAGAGAATGAAGGTGTAGTGAAGGGGCTGCGGTTTTGTGGTATATATAGGCTATATCTTAGGCCTTGTTTGGTTTATTAGATTTTGGATTAATAGCTTTTGTGATTATTTAATTAATATAAGCTTAACCATAGTTAATAATTAACTTAACTAATGTTATAATTAACTTAACTAAGGTTATTTTGGCTAACCATGGTTAATAATATGTGGCTCACATTTGATGGAGGTGTGGCTGATTTTGGGCCACACATAGTGACTCACCAATGAGTCACCGATCCTATCCGTTAGCGGTTCCCGGAAATTTCATACGCAACACCGTCGTTTACCCGATTTCGGTTTTTGAGAGGAAAATAATGAAACGAAAGCAAAATAAAATAGGTATGGTTTATTGGAGGTGGATGCATGAAATTGAAGAGATGTGGGAGGTTTACAACCATGTAAAAGGAGTGGTTAATAGTGCGTAGATGTGTCTTGTTAATACCCGCGAAAGCTTGGGGTTATTTTGGTCTTTTTACCTAAGAGTCATGATTACTAGCATTTAATGCTCATAGACTCATCCTCCATGAGTCATCATGTATGACTCGTTGTCCCGATCTATTGACGGGTCTTTGCAGTTCCGTTTTCGACTCCGTCGGTTTCCCAATTAGGGTTTTACGCCTGCGTAAAAGCGTAATATTTCGTTTTAGGTTGAAAATTTTCAAAATAACCAAACTCGTTAGAAATATGATTTAAATATAAACCATTTCGTTCACGAGTCAAAATTAGGTTTTCTGATCATTAAAATCTTACTATCAGTGAAAACACTGATTGTTTTCCGTCCGAACTTTTACCAAAATTCGTCCGAATGAACATAATATTTTATTTCTGATCAGAAATTTAGAAAGTAGACTTCCTCACGGAAAAAATATAAAAAATCTACAAATTTCAGTTTTCGAGTCAAATTAGGGTTTTCTGTCAGTATAAAATTATACTGTCAGTTAAAAAACGCAGACCGAGCTCCGTCTGAAATTTCGACCCAAAATTTCACCGTAGCCTTCTACCATAATAGAGACTATGAATATGATTTTAATTTTATTTAAAATCACTTTCTAACTCTCAGATTAAAATATAATTAATTATATTTTAACCGGTTAAACAAACAGTAATTAAAAATCAAGTCATTACATTAAGAATATGATTTTATTGTTTTAGTGTGTGTATCATGGTGTTCTAGAGTTTTCCGCAGAAGAAAATTTTTACACCCGAGTTTTCTGGCTTAAAATAAATAAATTTTCCGAAAGCAAGTTGCAAATTACTTTTAATTTATTTCCGCACGTGTTAAGAAGTATTGCCCAAGGAGGATGTTACAGCCGGCGTTGTTGCCTTTTGGCCAATGTGGATATGTAACTCCGAAGTTGCCTTTCTGAGATAGTTCCGATCCACATGAATAATGGAGTAGCGGAGTAGTGTTGCACCTCATAACACATGTTGCTTGAAATAGTATGTTGTTATGCATTTATATTGATGCCTAAATGCTAAATGATGTTGTACGCTATGTATATGATGTATGTTCATCTTGCTTCCTATCTCCATGCCGATGTATTTATATGTTTTCTTACTCCCCGTTTTCTCTATTTCTTGTTTGGCATGTATCTTTATGAAGAGGACGGCGAGCATCCAGGAGATGAGTGACTCTGAGGAGCCACGACTCTAGTTAGGATATCCTAGATGTTTAAGTTGTTAGTTTGTTTTTAGTTTCTGTTTTATTCCGAGGATTTATTTCGGAATGGTTATATCAGTTCTGTATGCGACATTGCGGTTGGGTTATGTTTATGTTTATGTTTTACATTTTATTTCAATAAAAAACTTATATCTTTTCGCATTGGTTAAACTAGTTCATGTGAGACCTTTCTACCCATGGACCTTTTCATTTTAATTAAATGAATATGCATGTTTTTATTTTAATATATTTACCTTTAATGCTTTATATAACATGCGGGATAGAAGGTGTCACAATGGGCAGAGTAGAACTTGTGAAATCTGTCATTAACAGCAAGCTTATATATAGTTTTGATGTATATAGCTGGCCTGCCACTCTCCTTGAGGACCTGGAAAAATGTATTAGAAATTTCATATGGTCTGGAGATTCTAATGTTAAAAAAAATATGTATTGTTGCTTGGCAAAAGATGTGTAGACTTTTTTTAGAGGGAGGTTTGGGAATAAAGTCTCTCAAGACTCTAAATGAAGCCGCCCTTCTCAAACCATCTTTTGAAATTCTTGCCTCAGACAAGGAGAGGGCCATTTTGTTAAATTTTAATGTGTATAATATGTGGATTAGCATTAATTGGTTATTAAATTATAATTAAATTATTAATATATCAGTTATAAAATTAATTCTTAATTACGTAACCAATTGGTGAAATTGTTGTTGGGTATTTACTAAAGAGTGACCCTATGATGGGATGGGTCATTCTAATGTTAACCCGTTGAGAGGTCCCTACTCTCTGCTGGTAGGTTATAAGAATAGCCTCCCCATTAGGCATTCTAACAGACAGAAACACAAAACTGAACCAACCAGAAAGAGAGGAGTAACCCTCTCACCTTCTCTAACATTCTGATCCACTATTCATCTCCCTCTCACCCTCTGATCTGTTGTGATGGATTCTGCGAATCTCCAAGGTATGAAATTCTTCTCTTTCCTTTGATTAACATGAATCACATGCTATGATTTGTATCTGTATGGTGTTTAGAATTATAGGTTTTCCTTCAATTGGTATCAGAGCCAAGGATAGATACATGTTATAGCTATTCTGAAAATTATATGAACCCTAATTTATGTTTTTCAATCAAGATACAAAATTTTTTAGGGATTTTCATATCATGTTATATCAATATTGTAAAAATTTTGCTTGCCCAGAATTTTTTTTTCCCTTCAGCAACTTTCGTTTTTCATGCCTTGTTCTTCAAAATTCGAAACTATGATTCTGGCCAATGATTTCGAAAATTGTTTGAGGGCTTTTCTTCCCACATGTTATTCGAGTAACATACTCGAAAATCGTTGGATTTCATCAAATAAAACGTGAGAAATCGATGTTTTTTCATTTCCCTTTTGCGTGAAACTGGTTCGATCGCCCCGCGAGTTTTGCTCGCCTCGCGATTCTCGGGCATCAAGAATAGTTGGAATTCCAGATTCGCCTCGCGAGATTATTCTCGCCTCGCGAACCTGAAAGCCAGCAGAACAGTGAAATTGTCATCCTCTCTGGGTCACCCCGCGATTACGTTTCTCGCCTCGCGACCCCGAAGGCTGACTGTTCTAGGAAAATGAAAGGTCTCTGGGTCGCCCCGCGACTACGCTTCTCGCCTCGCGACCCCGAAGGTTGACTTTTCTAGGAAAATGAAAGGTTTCTGGGTCGCCTCGCGAACACTTGACTCGCCTCGCGAGTACCCGCGAGAAGACCAAACGTTGCTGACTTTTCACAAGATTCGCCTCGCGAGATACCTCTCACCTCGCGAATATTTTATGTGAATTAAGTTGTGTGTTCTATGCTGCATTTGTTATACAATATAATTTTTCTAATGTATAATTGTAGCATGACTATTGATATTTTGTATAGTTATGAACTCACCTATCGTGGGTATAATTATACAAAATTTGTGTTGTTAAACAATTAATTATTCTAATGTGTTATATTTGTATTATATTAATAATAATTATACGCTATCGGTGTACTATTATTAATGTAATTCGTTATTATACATCGTACTATTGTCTTAAGCTTATGTCAATTATGGTTTCAAGTACCCTATCGGTATTAGAAATTTTGGTGATGTAAGTTTTGTACATTGTATTATTCTTCTTATTGTATTTCTTATTTATTATGATTCGGGACCCTTAGGCGGAATTATAATGAATAAGAAATTTGTATTATGGGCAAGATTGGCTGAACATATATATATATATATATATATATATATATATATATATATATATATATATATATATATATATATATATGGAATCATATTACCTTCAATTCTTAATGATTCCTTATTCTCTGCTTTTTATATCAGCCTCCTTCCCAAATTCTCACAAAAACTCGAATGGGACAAACTATGAGGACTGGAAAGAGTCTCTAGATCTCTACTTAACTATTGCCGACTTGGATCCGCCTTAAGGGAAGACAAGCCAGCAGCTCTCACAGATGAATCTACTGCGGCAGCACGTAAGATTGCTTATGAGAAATGGGAACACTCTAATAGAGTGTGCCTGAAAGTGATGAAGTATACTATGGAGAAATCCATCAGGCAGGTATCACAGAGACCAATAATGCTAAAGAATATCGAAAAGTCAGTTGGGGAGAAATTTATGACTTTTGAGAAGGCTCGGAAAAGTCAAGATCTTTCCTTGTTTGACAAGACCAAATATGATGGGGTCGAGTGGTGTGCGTGAGCATATCATGAAGTCGATGCACTATTACAACAAACCGAGATCTCTTAAAGTGGAAATTGGCGAAAGTACTTTAATCTACCGGGTTCTTGAATCTCTTCCTTCACAATTCGATGTAATGAAGACCTCTTACAATACACGAAGAAGGCTGAATGGACAAGTGGATGAGATGATTGCCATTGTTACACAAGAAGAAGAGTCCATTAAAAGGGGTAAATCTCACAATGGCTCATTTTGTCGCATCTCGATCCAAATCAAACTTCTAAGTCGGGTTCAAGATTTGTGAAGAAAGATCAAAAGGGAAAGAAGAAAAATGCAAAGCAGCATCTGCCGCAGCTAAGAAAAGTTTCTTCAAGGGTAACTCGCAAATATTGTAAGAAGTATGGCCACAAGGTAGATGATTGCTATTTCTTGAAAAAGAAACAAGAGAAGCAAGGTATATTCCTGGCTTTAACATGCTTTGAATCCAATGTCATTGATGTTCCTCCAAATACTTGGTGGTTAGATTCAGGTGCAACCATTCATGTTGTGAATTCCTTGCAGGGGTTCACAAGCCTGAGGAAACCAAGTGATGCTGAGTCTAAGATTATTATGGGAGATGGAGCTGGAGTTTCTGTTATTGACATTGGAATTGTTTCTTTACTTTTGCCTTCTGGACATAATTTGCTTTTAAGAGATGCTGTGTATGCACCTTCTATGAGAAGGAACTTGATTTCTGTTTCTGCTTTGGATAAATGTGGTTACACCTTTAAGTTTGGTAGTGGAAAACTGATTGTTTATTCAGATTCTATTTCCGTTGGTTCAGGAGTTTTACGTGATGGCCTTTATATGTTAGGATCTACATGACATGTCTCACACCCCGTTGGAAACAAACTCAATAGGATTAATGAATATTCTTCTATGTTATGGCATCGACGTTTGGGGCATATTTCTAGGCCCCATATTGAGAGGCTAGTCAAGGAAGGTATTCTCCATGATCTAGACTTCTCCGATTTTGATACATGTGTTGATTGCATCAAGGGCAAATTTACTGCCAAGGTTAGGAATAAAGCAAGCAAATAGGTGTGATGATGTGCTACGGTTGATTCACACCGACACTGTGTGGACCTATTACACCCACTGCCATGGGTGGATATGGGTATTTCATTACCTTTATAGATGATTTCTCGAGATATGGATGGATAGATCTTCTTCAAGAAAAGTATAGTTCCCTAGATGCTTTCAAATCCTTTAAGGCTGCTGTTGAGTTGAAAACAGGTAGGAAAATAAAATGTGTAAGATCTGACAGAGGTGGAGAATTCTATGGTAGATATAATGAGATGGGTAGAAACCCGGGACCTTTTGCCGATTTCTTGAGGAATGCGGTGATCAAGCTCAATACACTATGCCTGGTACTCCCGAGCAAAATGGAGTTGCGAGAGGCGTAACCGCACACTTATGGAGATGGTAAGATGTATGTTGAGCCATTCATCATTGCCGACTTTCTTTGGGGAGATGCCTTAAAAACTGCTGTCTATATTCTAAATCAAGTACCCAACAAGTCTGTACCAAAAACTCCATATGAGCTCATGAGTGGAAAGAAGCCGAGTTTGAAACATTTTCATGTATGGGGTTGTAAGGCAGAAGTTAGACCTTATAATCCTCGCCTAAGAAGCTTGATCTTAAGACTGTTAGTGGCTTCTTTATTGGCTATTGTGTGGGTTCCAGAGGTAGCAGATTCTATTGTCCATCTCATTCTATGCGAGTCGTCGAATCTGATCGAGCGGTTTTCTTTGAGGATGACTTGGATAGTGGGAGTGATATACCACGACCAGTTACTCTTAAAGAAGATCGCACCATTGTTCCTATACCAGCTGTTCCTTTTCCTACAGAAGTTTTGATTCCAGCTAATGATGTTGATCGAATCTTCAACATGAAGATGGTGTGGCAAAGACCGCTTGTAGATGAACAAGAACATGATCTTATTGTTGATGAAATTCCACTGAGACGATCTCAAAGAGTGCGCAGACCTTCCATACCAGATGATTATGTTGTATATCTTCAGGAACATGAGTTTGACCTCAATGATGATGATGATCCTATTACCTTTAAGGAGGCAATTTCTAGCTCTCATGCTTCTGATTGGCTGAATGCTATGCATGATGAGTTGTCTTCTATGTCTCATAATGGTGTTTGGAGTCTAGAGGAATTACCAATTGGTTGTAAACCTGTTGGATGCAAATGGGTTTTCAAAACCAAACGTACTCTAGATGGTAAAGTTGAAAGGTACAAAGCCAGACTAGTAGCTAAAGGCTATAACCAAAGAGAAGGCATTGACTATAAGGAGACTTTCTCACCAGTCTCTACAAAAGATTCATTTCGAGTTGTCATGGTCTTGGTAGCTCATTTTGATCTAGAACTTCACCAGATGGATGTGAAGACGGCTTTTCTGAATGGAGACCTTACTGAAGATGTTTACATGGTTCAGCCTGAAGGTTTTACTGAAACAGGCAAAGAGCACTTGGTTTGTAAGCTGAATAAGTCTATTTATGGACTGAAACAGGCCTCCAGACAATGGTATTTGAAGTTTGATCAGGTTGTCACTTCTCTTGGCTTCAAAGAAAATGCCTCAAATCAGTGCGTTTACTTGAAGACTTGTGAGGGTGAATTCATCATTCTCGTTCTATATGTTGATGATATACTTCTTGCTAGCAGTTGTGTTAAAATCCTGACCGAGACAAAACTCATGTTGAGTAGCCACTTTGATATGAAAGACCTTGGTGATGCTTATGTTGTTTTAGGCATCCAGATTTATCGTGATAGGTCACGTGGTGTTCTTGGATTGTCTCAAAAAGGATATATTGAAAAGGTCCTCAAAAGGTTTAATATGCATTCTTGCTCCCCATGTGCTGTTTGTTCAAAAGGGTGAGGAAAAATTCTCTAAATCTCAATGTCCTCAAAATGATGTAGAAATAAATGAAATGAAAAAGGTCCCATATGCTTCCGCTGTTGGCGCTTTAATGTATGCTCAAGTTTGTACTCGTCCCGACATTGCTTTTGCTTGTAAATGCTTTAGGGAGATACTTGAGCAACCCAGGTTTGGGTCATTGGAAAGCCGTAAAAAGGTCATGAGATATTTGCAGGGAAACCAAAGATTATATGTTGACCTATAAGAAGTCCGATCAACTTCAGGTCACCGGTTATTCCCGATTCTGATTTCGCAGGTTGCCCTGACGACCGAAAATCTACTTCTGGCTTTATCTTTATGATGGCAGGAGGAGCTATTTCTTGGAAAAGCGTCAAACAGACGCTTACAGCTACTTCTACCATGGAGGTAGAGTATGTTGCTTGCTATGAGGCTACTTGTCAAGCCATGTGGCTGAAAAATTTGATTTCTGGCTTTCATATTGTTGAAAGCATATCTAGGCCACTTGTGATATATTGTGACAATACTGCTGCTGTGAACTTCTCTCATAACAATAGAAGCTCTTCTCGCACTAAGCATTTTGATGTGAAATATTTGTCCGTTAGAGAGAAGATTCAGGAGTTTCAGACTCGTATTGAGCATATTGATACAGGAAACATGCTTGCTGATCCACTAACCAAAGGCTTAACTGTTGGAATATTCCGGAATCATGTAATTCATATGGGCTTAGTTAAGTCTTTTGATGTATTGGATTAGTGGGAGTCTGAAACCATTATTTGCCCATTATCGGTTTTTTTATGAGATATGTAAATTGACGTCATTCTTGGTTTCATATCTCTTATAACATTTTAAGATGCTTGGACCATTTTTTTGAATTGCATATTTCTCTTTATTAATTATATGCAATTTTATATTCATCAATCTTTATGTGAAATATGAGTCTTTAGCATGTATGATTTACTTCCCTATCGGATACTATTTCTGCATTGTTAAAGCTTGTATTTCTTATACTGTTCGTTAACGTGGTGCTTTGATCGGAATCGGTATTTCTCTTTAATAATTGATTAATGCTATCCAAGTGGGAGAATGTTAAATTTTAATGTGTATAATATGTGAATTAGCATTAATTGGTTATTAAATTATAATTAAATTATTAATATATCAGTTATAAAATTAATTCTTAATTACGTAACCAATTGGTGAAATTGTTGTTGGGTATTTACTAAAGAGTGACCCTATGATGGGATGGGTCATTCTAATGTTAACCCGTTGAGAGGTCCCTACTCTCTGCTGGTAGGTTATAAGAATAGCCTCCCATTAGGCATTCTAATAGAGATGAAACACAAAATCGAACCAACTGAGAAAGAGAGGAGTAACCCTCTCACCTTCTCTAACATTCTGATCCACTATTCATCTCCCTCTCACCCTCTGATCTGCTGTGATGGATTCTGCGAATCTCCAAGGTATGAAATTCTTCTCTTTCCTTTGATTAACATGAATCACATGCTATGATTTGTATCTGTATGGTGTTTAGAATTATAGGTTTTCCTTCACATTTTCCTTAAAAACAGGTTTTTCTCCTAGAATCATGCTATCAGCTATGTTAAATCCTCTCATTGGTCATGGATTAAATCACATATCCAAACTGTTCACAATAACTCCATTTGGCAACTTGGAGATGGCTCAACTATCAATTTTTGGCTTGATAGATGGTTAACTCAACCATTGGTAGATCTTATGCAAATTCCTATCAATATGCATAAGTCCTTGAAAGCTTTAGTAGCAGACTTTATAACTGATAGATGCTGGAAAGCCTCAGCTGTGTCACTTGATAAATCTGAGCTTGGTCAGCAGCAACCTCATATGGTCATTCCATATTTCTCTGCTCCAGATCATTTAGTTTGGCAGGACTCCTCCTCGGGTGAATTATCATTCAAGGATGCTTTTATTTTTCTCAAACCTTCTCGCCTCACTCAGTAATTCCTCCATCCAAATCCTTTGTTACATGGAGACTCATTGAAAACATATTGCCTACTGAAGATCAACTGCGGAAGAGAGGGTGCACTATGGTCTCTATTTGCAGCTTGTGCTACTTGGATGTTGAATCTTCTGAGCACCTCTTTTTTAACTGTCCCTATGCAAAACAGCTTTGGCAGTGTCTTAGTTCCATGATTAATCTTCAGGTGGACTCTTCCTCTATTAATTCTATTCTTTCAATTTGTAATAAACCTTGGAGCCTGCAATTGAAGGATACGATTGCTGCAGCCATCATTAACATCATTTGGATAATTTGGTTCTCTAGGAACAAAAGAAAAATTGATGATAAGTTTATTTCAATTAGAGCTGCTCTTAGTGTTACAAAGGCTTCTATTTCTCTTACTGTAATCTTGTCCAAAAACTCAATGTTCCTTACTGCTGAGGAATCAAATATCCTTAAGCTTTTTAGTGTTAAAGGGCATCCTGGTAAGTCTCCTTCTATCATTCGGGTTGACTGGATCCCTCCAACGTGTGGATGGACTAAAGTGAATACATATGGTGCAGCTAAGGGTTCCCCTGGTCATGCTGCAGGAGGTGCAATCTTCAGAGATAGAAGTGGTGCTGTTTTAGGTTGCTTTGCTAAGTTCTATGGTTTGCTAGACTCTTTTTCAGTTGAGCTTTGTGCCGCAATGTCTGCTATTTGTGTTTCGGCTGAAAGGGGTTGGACCAAATTGTAGATGGAGTGTGGTTCTCTACTGGTAGTCCAAGCCTTCTCCAATCCAAACATTGTTCCTTGGAAACTAAGAAACAAGTGGAGAAACTGTATTGTAATGACCTCCAATTTTGAATGTAGGATTTCTCATGTATTTAGAGAGGCTAATCATTGTGCAAAGCACTATACTTGGTAGTACTTGATTCCTAATTTTTAGGTTAGATTCTTTTGTAATAAATGGGGTCTTCCTAATTTTCAGATTCAAGTAGTTTTTCATCTTTGCAGGGTTTGGTCAATGTTCCCATGCTTCTTGTATTTTGTTTTTGTTTTTATCTTTTTTAATAATATTTTGATATGCTGCAGATGATTGGTAGTGGTTTTGATGCCATTCCAACCTAGTTGGGATGATCCCCACTACAATGATGCCTTTACATACATTTTTTGCTGTAAAAAAAAAACCCAATTTGGGTGCACATTTGTTTCAACTTGTAAAACAAAGGAAAACTAAAATGGTACATGGACGTTTGATCTCGGGAAAAACTACCCACAATGGAAAAAGAACCAAGATAACATAAAGAAAACAATCTCTAAAAATGTATGGATTAAATTTTTTTTTTACCTACAATAAATCATTAAAAAATGAAAAAGGAGATGGAAGAAGAATTGGTGGATGATCAGGAAAGAATATATGAGATGACACATTTTGGCATACAAAAATAAGGGTATTACAAATTTGCTACCGAAGTAAGTTTAATAAATATTCAGGGATACATCACTTGATTCACAGTTGTAAAAATGTAATGAGATTAATTAGTCCAACCCAATGATCCAAAACCTCCAAATAACAAAATACCATAACACCCAATACAACTAATCATTAACCTTCCTATATGAGAAATTTAAAAAGGCAATATAACAAACAAACAATAAGAGCTGATGAAAAGAAACTTACGTCACAAAAGCTGAACACATCAATAATGACACATCATCAATATGGAAGCATCATACTATGTCAAGTGCAAGACTATTGGGTTAAGGAGTAAGGGCATAGAAGTAGAGAGATTTGGCAAACTATAACTTTAATAGCAAGCATGAAGATAGAAAACAAATAGCAATGAATCTGAAATGCAATTGGTGTACAATGATATTGGTCATTTGTGACACCCTTCTATCCCGCATGTTAATATAAAACATTTACTTAAAAGAGGTAATTATAAAACATGCATTTATTTGAAAAAAAATAAAAAATTGGATAAAAAGGTTTCACATCTCAACAAAAACAACGCCGAAATAACATAGTTTTAAAACAGTAAAACATAAACAAGACAGATAAAGAAAAACCCAACCCCGATGCCACATACAGAGCTGGTATAACCAAAATCTGGATACATCACGGAAACAAACTAAATAACTAAAAAAACTAACAACTATAACTCAGCATTCTAACTAGAGTCGCGGCTCCTCAGAGTCACTCCTCCGCTGGCTGCTCACCGTCCTCTATATAAGGAAATACATGCAACAACAGAAACCGGATAACAGGGAGTAAAAAATCATGTAAGCACAACGACATGGGAATAGGGAATAAGATGAACATACATCATAGCCTGGCATAGCATTATAACAACATACAATATTTATGCATCATCATATAATATCATAACATGTTAATCATCCAACATATGCTATGTAGTACAACACAACCATACTCCACTGCTCCATCAATGCATGTGGATCCAACTAAATCAGGAAGTCAACTTCAGAGTTACATATCCGTATTGGTAAAAAAGAACCAACACCGGCAGTTCCCCAAACCATGGAGGAACCCCTTGGATAGTCGACGTATCATAACTGAATACGCCACCTCGGGGGCGCACGATTCACCAAACCATGGGTGAACCACCCGAGACTTGGGCCAGATCATCATAACTAGGATAACCTCCCCTATGTTGAACATCCCCCTCAACATCAACTCCAATGCTCTATGCAAATGGCACAACAACACACAAGGCAACCACTTCCTTTGCTTGGGCCTAAAAGCACCCAAGACTTATCACCACCAACAACATTAACACCTTAGACCCACACCGTGGGGTCAAGGCCCCCTTGGCCAAAAAGCACCAAGGTCCAACATAACAACATCTCGACCAAAAAGCATCGAGAGCACTTTGGCCAAAAAGCACCAAAGCGTGACAACGTGCGGTAACCCATCTAAATGCACCGGCTAACCAGCTTATCAGTCTTTGTTATCTTAATTAATCTTTAATTAAGTTATCTAACTTGTTATCATTTGATTAGTGTATTATTACATCATCTGGGGATAATTGGGGTAAACACCCCTTTAATTTATTAATCTTAAGTTCTGACCAGTAGGGGGAAGCACGAGCGTACTTGATAAGCCTCTGGCTTATCTAGTTTTAAGACTAGATAAACTAGGGTTTATGTGCCAATTTATTCGAGTTTACTCTCGTTTTCGCCCAAATTTGCCTTGTTTTGTTCCTAAGTTGGACTTTGACTCGTTTTGCGTCTTTTGTGTAGTTTTTAGGTTATTTTGGAGAGAATTACGCTTGTGGTTGCTTGTGTTGTTTTCAGCTCCATAAGTGAGGCTCTAAGAATTAAGGAAAGTCAACAAATAGTGGAGATTGCCATTCTGGGGATTCTCGCCCCGCGAGAGGAGGCTCGCCCCGCGATAGTTTGAAGATCTGGGAAGACAGAGACCATCACGGCCTAGCCATGATTGACATCACGGGCCGTGACAGGAAGGTTCGCGTCGCGAGACGTTCTTCGTGTCGCGAGTGTGTGAACTCCAGAAAAGTACCAGAATCAGAGACCATCACGGCCTTGCCGTGATGTCAATCACGGCCGTGACCTAAAAGCCATACAAGTCAGAGACCATCACGGCCTAGCCGTGATGTATATCACGGCCGTGACCTAAAATCCACACAAGGCAGAGAACATCACGGCCTAGCCGTGATTGACATCACGGGCCGTGACAAGAAGACTCGCGTCGCGAGACATCCTTCGCGTCGCGAATGTTCAAATCCCAGAAGTGCGCCAGAAGTAGAAGCCGTCACGGCCTGGCCGTGATGGCCATCACGGCCGTGACGCGTGGCCTCCTTATAAATAGAGCAGATCAGAACAGAAAAGAGGACTTTTTGGATCAGAATTTTCAGAGACTTTTTGTAACCCTTATTCTGGGATTTCTTCTTCTCTTCTTTTCTCTTAATTCATAGGCTTAGGATGAATTCCGATTGTACGTGCGTTGTTGTTACGGACATGAGGAACTAATCCTCTTGTCTAGGGGATCGATGAAGCCACCCATGGCGGCATAGTGTTCATGTAATGTAACTCTCTCTCCTTTAATTCAATTATGATTTTCCAATTCTGTTTTCATTGTGTCGATTATATGCTAGCGTGATCGACTAGTTAAGCGTGTTGAGGCCTAGCGGCGATTCGCGTTTTAGAACTTGAATTGGGAACATCGGTCGAGTATTGCATGAGAGTGAGTAGGAGATCGATGCAACCTATAGGGAACAAGAATTAATAGAATTCGAGATTAGGGTTAAGAGACCTAGCAAGTAATTAACTCAAATCATCGAATACGTCCTAATGAGCACGGAAGTGGATTTAGGAGAATTTAGGGGTCCCGGTTGACATTAAAATTGAACTTAGGGAGGAGAATATCATCACTTGGGTACTTGCATGATTGGGTAGGTGGATTCGAAACCTTAGATGCTTTTATTTATGAATTTAATCACCGTAGCGTTATTTGAATCGATTCTTGAATTCGCAATCTCAATCTCTTTCTCTCAACCACCTTCTATTGCTTAACCAACGTATCGGATTTCTTGACAATTTAGTCGAATTGGTAACCCAATCCTTGTGTTCGACCTCGGTAGAATCTTACCGTGTTTTATTACTTGCGACGACCCGGTACACTTGCCGGAGTCACAACAAGTTTTTGGCGCCGTTGCCGGGGATTGGCACAACCAATTTTCCTAATTTTTAGGAAATTCGGCTGTTTGGTTAAGCTGACTTTTAGTTTTATTTCCTTTTATTTAATTGCCATTATTTTTTTTCTCTGTTTCTTTGATTCCACTTTGTCTTTGCCTGTTTTTGTATGCGAGGTACTCTTCTACAAGGGGACTTGCTATTCGATTCAGAGATCACTAGGACCGAAAGGAAACTAAGAAAAGAGGCCAGAGAAAGGAAGAGGTTGGAAGCAATTAAAATAGAGGACATGGCCGAAGAAAATCCTCCTCCTCCTCCTCGTTACAAGCCTCTCTTCGAGTACGATCTACCCAGCTTGGGGGATTGTGACTCTTCTATTGTGAGGGGCAACCTGAACACAGACTCCTTCAGAGTGGAAGTATGTGTCACATACCAGATCCGTGAGAATCAATTCGACGGCAGTGGCAAGCAAGACCCTCACAGACACATCACTCGCTTCCTTGAAGCTTGTGACTTACAGAAGACAAGAGGAGTCTCACAAGACGAGTTTCGCTTGCGGCTTTTCCCTCTTTCTCTTAGGGATGTCGCTCGCGATTGGGTTGGATGATTTGGATAGGAACAAAGATCGAACTTGGGAGCAAATGGCACAGAAGTTCCTAACCAAATACTTTCCTCCTCAGAAGGCGGCACAAGCAAGAATAGCCGTCACTTCATTCAGGCAAACGGAGGATGAAACATATAATGAAGCTTGGGAAAGGTACAATGGCTTATTGAGAAGATGTCCCTCAGCGTTCTTTGACCCAGTTTCCAAAGTTCAGCATTTCTTTAATGGGTTAAGGGGACGCTATCAGATGAACTGTGATGCCGCAGCTGGCGGCTCGTTCTCTTATTTATCAGCCGAGGATGGATAGGCATTGTTGGAGAAAATGTCATATAATGATTACAACCGTGGAAGGGAAACCCCAAATGGAATCAGTTCTGGGGCAATGGAAGCCATTCTTGAGCAAAACAGATTGTTGAAGATGCAGATTGAAGCTTTGTCTGGAAACAAGAGGGTTAATGTGATTCATGAGGGGATGCCTCCGGGTTGTGACAACTGCAATGGGGATCATGACACTCAAATTTGCCCGCTGAATTTCTCTCAGGAACATGTGGATTCATGCCACAACTTCTATGACACTGTGCCCCAGAACAATTATCAGAGAAACAGACAGAATGACTACCATCAGAATCAGAATAGGGGGTATATGAGGAGAGACCACCCGGGTTTCTCTTGGAGTAATGCTAGTGGTGGTCTGGCCGGACAACAACCTCAACAGGGTCTGAGGCCAAACATTGGGATCCAGCAGCGCAATCCTCAGCAGGCTCTTCCGGGGCCTAATCAGTTGCAACTGACAGATAGTGGAAGACAACCGTGGGAGCTGGCTATTGAGAAGATGAGTGCAGCAATGGAGAAATCGTCGTTCAACATGAGTGCAGCAATGGAGAAATCGTCGATCAACACAAACACTGCCATTGACAAGTTGGCGACTCATACAGGGTCGGCAATTCAGAATCTGGAGACACAAATAGCGCAGCTCGCGAAGCAATTAAATGAGCGTCTCCCAAGCACTCTCCCAAGTGACACTGAGAACAACCCTAAGAGCCGATTGCAATGCCGTAACCACTAGAAGCGGTAGAGTGCTGGAATCTAACAGGGGTGCACCTAGTTCTCCGGAAGTTGAGGTCTCAAACCCACCACGTGTTGAGGAAGAGCAACCTGAAAAAGAAGAGGAGTTAGCAAGAGGTAAGACACCGGAGCAAGGAGGGAAGTTAAAGCTTGTAGATGAAGAGTTCCGTAGAAAGAAGTGGGTAGAGCCCAAGGACCTCCCGTCCTACATGAAGGTACCATACCCTGAGAGATTGAAGAAGCCCCTTCAGGATAAACAGTTCAGTAAATTCCTTGATGTCTTCCGCAAACTTCAGATCAACATTCCATTTGCGGAAGCCCTGGAACAAATGCCGTCTTATGCCCGATTTATGAAGGAGCTTCTCTCCAAGAAGCGAAAAATAGTGGATGAGGAAACGATTGCTTTGACCGAGGAGTGCAGTGCCATTCTTCAGAGAAAACTTCCTCCAAAGTTGAAGGATCCCGGTTCCTTTTCGATACCATGTACTATTGGAGAGATGAATATAGGGAAGGCGTTGTGTGATCTAGGGGCAAGCATCAACCTAATGCCCCTCTCTATGATGAAGAAGTTGGGGATTAAGGAAGCCAAGGATACACGGATGTCACTCCAACTAGCCGATCGCTCTATCAAATACCCTTATGGGGTTGTCGAAGACTTGCTAGTGAAGGTAGACAAATTCATATTTCCGGCAGATTTTGTGGTGCTTGATATGGATGAAGACGCCGAGATCCCTCTCATATTGGGGAGGCCTTTCTTGGCCACAGGGCGTGCTTTGATTGATGTGCAACGCCCCCGCTACTTTCCAAAGGTGCATGCTCTCTATTTTCTCGGACATGGTGGAGAGATGCATTGAGGTGTTCATGGATGACTTCTCGGTCTTTGGGACCTCCTATGACAACTGTTTGAAGAACTTGACCTTGGTGCTTAAAAGGTGCCAAGAGACTAACCTTGTGCTCAACTGGGAGAAATGCCACTTCATGGTCAAGGAAGGTATAGTCTTAGGGCACAAAGTCTCCCAACGGGGGATTGAGGTTGATAGGGCGAAGATTGAGTTGATTGAGAAGCTGCCCCCACCAACCAATGTGAAGGGGGTGAGGAGTTTTTGGGGCATGCCGGGTTCTACCGGAGATTCATCAAAGACTTCTCCAAAATCGCAAGGCCGCTTTGCGACCTTCTTGTGAAGGATGTATCCTTTGATTTTAATGATTCTTGTTTAAATGCCTTCACTGTTTTGAAAAATATGCTTGTCACTGCACCCATAATCACTGCACCTAATTGGAATTTGCCATTTGAAATCATGTGTGATGCTAGTGATTATGCGGTGGGGGCTGTTTTTTAGGCAGAGGGTGGAAAAATTAGCTCATGTCATTTATTATGCAAGTAAAGTTTTGAATGAGGCACAAGCTAATTATTCCACCACTGAAAAAAGAACTACTTGCTGTGGTGTTTGCTTTGGATAAGTTTAGATCCTACATCGTGGGGTCTAAGATTGTGGTTTTCACTGATCATGCGGCCATAAAACACTTGATGACAAAACAAGAGGCCAAACCTAGATTAATTCGGTGGATTCTTCTTTTACAGGAATTTGATCTCGAGATTAAGGACGGGAAGGGATCCGAGCAATGGGGTGGCGGACCACTTATCCAGGTTGGTCAATCCCGACACCGAGGAGGAATTGTTAGACATCAAGGAAGAGTTTCCCGATGAAAAGCTGTTTGCACTTATTGAAAATTCCCCTCCTTGGTTCGCGGATATGGCCAACTTCAAGTCTTCAAATGTGGTTCCGCAAGGTTGGACTAATCAACAGAGAAAAAAGTTCTTCTCGGATGCAAAATATTATGTGTGGGAGGACCCTATCTCTTCAAGCAAAGGCTCGGATGGGATCCTCGGGAGGTGCATTCCCCATGACCAAATCGGAAACGTGTTGTGGCATTGTCATAGCTCGGATTACGGTGGGCATTATGGGGAAAGAAGACTGCAGAAAAGATCCTCCAAAGTGGTTTCTTTTGGCCAACGCTCTTCAAGGATGCTTACACCTTTGTTGAAAATCGTGATCGTTGCCAAAGGGTCTGGCAATATTTCTAAGCGGCATGAACTCCCCTTGAATTGCATGCTCAAGTAGAGCTCTTTGATGTTTGGGGGATAGATTTCATGGGACCATTCCCACCCTCTTTCTCTTACCAATACATTTTGGTGGTGTGGACTATGTGTCGAAGTGGGTGGAGGCAATCCCAACAACCACGGATGATGCGCGGGTAGTCATGGATTTCTTGAGGCGCAATATCTTCTCTAGGTTTGGGGGTCCCAAGAGTGTTGATCGGTGATGGGGATCCCACTTCTGTAACAATCAAATGCATAAGCTTCTCGAGAAGTATGGGGTCAAGCACAGAGTCTCTACTCCCTATCACCCCCAAACAAATGGGCAAGCAGAGGTATCCAACCGTGAGTTGAAGCGCATTCTCGAGAAAACCGTCAACTCCTCACGGAAGGACTGGTCAAGGAAATTGGATGATGCCCTATGGGCTTATAGGACCGCCTTCAAGACTCCAATTGGAAGGTCTCCCTACAATTTGGTGTTCGGAAAGGCATGCCACCTACCAGTGGAGTTGGAGGAGAAATCTTATTGGGCAATAAGGGAGCTCAACTTTGACTTGACAAAGGCCGGAGAGAAGAGGTTGTTGGACTTGAATGAGCTGTCTGAGATCCGCATGCAAGCTTATGAGAACGCGAGAATCTACAAGGAGCGGACGAAAGCATGGCGTGACAAGCACATCTTGCCTAGGAGGTTCGAGCCCGGGCAATTGGTGCTTCTGTATAATTCAAGGTTGAGGCTCTTCCCTGGGAAGCTGAAATCAAGATGGCCGGGACCATACAAGATCCTACAAGTCTTTCCTCATGGGGCAGTGGAATTAGAAGGGACCTCTAGCAACTTCAAGGTGAACGGGCACAGGTTAAAGCATTATCATGGGGAGTCAATCCCAACTGGAAAGCAAGTGTTTCTTCTGAATTAACCCTTAGGGGTGACTTGAGTCAGGCTCGGGACGTTAAACAAGCGCTACTTGGGAGGCAACCCAAGCAAGGTATCTATCTCTTCTCTTAACTTTTGTTTTATTTTTTTGCTTTTTGTTTTGTTTTTGTTGTCACTCTTGAATAATTTGAGAAGATCAAGAGTTGTTGTATGAATGTCGTGTTGGCAAGCTTGTTGGATGTTAATTGAATTGAGCATGATTGATTGCATGAATTACTTGATCATTGATGATTTCCCCCTGGGTTCTGAAAATAGAAAAGTTTATCCCCACTAAAAAATTGAAAATTGAACTTTGAGATTTATTATGATTGCTTGATTTATGATAAGTTTGGGGTGAGGGGGTGCACACACTAGGAATCGTATCTCGGTCAAACAATTTGCAAAATGTCCAGGTGAGGAATTTGAGCCTCCAACTCTGTTTTTGAATGTTAGAATCACTGTTAAGTTGCACTTTCCCGAATTTGCTTGAATCTCTATATGGTTTGCATGATTATGTGTTGCATCAAATGATTTAGGCAATTTTCTTTGAATAACTACTTGGCCTGAAATGAACCATCCCTAATGCATGTTCCCTAGTTAGCCAAATTGAGCCCAATTGACCTATTGTTTCTTGATGACCCTACATTACGAGCCAAAATCTGAAAAAACCATGTTAACCCAATCTTAGGATTAGGAGAGCATGGAAATGAGCAAGAGAAAGGTTGTGAGAAACTAAGTTTGGGGTGACTACGAGGTGATATGTCATATTGGGATGAGAAAAAGAAAGTAAAGGTTGACCCAAGGCAAAAAGAAAAGAAAAGAAGAAAACAAAAAATTGCCAAAAGAAAAGGGGCAAAACAAAAAGAATATCAAGGAAAAGGTTGTAGTCACCCGAGCCCAAATGAAAAATGGAAAGAAAGGAATTTGAGTGGAAAAATGTGTTTAATGCTCATGCTCTCTTAGTTCCTAGGGACTTAAGCCTAAATATCCTTGATTATCCTACCCTCAGCCAGGCCCCATTACAACCTTTAAAAGACCTTTTGATGTTGCATGCATGTTTTCGTGGGAACTATGTTTGAGATGAAAATCAAATTCATGGGAAGTGCTCTTGATAAGTGAAATTGAGTGAAAAAGTTGAAAGCCTAGACAAACTTGAGCGAATGAGTGAAATACTAAATGCCCTTGTGAGGAAGGCAATTGTTTGAAATAGGTGATCTTCCTTTGTGTGTATCTTTGAGCCTCAACTTAGAGTAATGATGGCATGAATGATAATTTCTCAATTGTTTAAAGTAGATGAATGTGGGGACTACATTGATAAAAAAAAAGGGGGGGAATCAAAGAAGAAAAATTGTTTTGTAAAGTTGCATGAAATGTGTGCGAAATTGATTAGATCTTTCAAGCTTGCCAAGTCTTGAGTCGTTTTTGAGTTTTAAGCTTGCTTGGGGACAAGCAAGGTTTAAGTTTGGGGTATTTTGATAAGCCTCTGACTTATCTAGTTTTAAGACTAGATAAACTAGGGTTTATGTGCCAATTTATTCGAGTTTACTCTCGTTTTCGCCCAAATTTGCCTTGTTTTGTTCCTAAGTTGGACTTTGACTCGTTTTGCGTCTTTTGTGTAGTTTTTAGGTTATTTTGGAGAGAATTACGCTTGTGGTTGCTTGTGTTGTTTTCAGGTCCATAAGTGAGGCTCTAAGAATTAAGGAAAGTCAACAAATAGTGGAGATTGCCATTCTGGGGATTCTCGCCCCGAAGAGGAGGCTCGCCCGCGATAGTTTGAAGATCCGGGAAGACAGAGACCATCACGGCCTAGCCGTGATTGACATCACGGGCGTGTGACAGGAAGGTTCGCGTCGCGAGACGTTCTTCGCGTCGCGAGTGTGTGAACTCCAGAAAAGTACCAGAATCAGAGACCATCACGGCCTAGCCGTGATGTATATCACGGCCGTGACCTAAAATCCATACAAGTCAGAGACCATCACGGCCTAGCCGTGATGTATATCACGGCCGTGACCTAAAATCCACACAAGGCAGAGAACATCACGGCCTGGCCGTGATTGACATCACGGACCGTGACAAGAAGACTCGCGTCGCGAGACATCCTTCGCGTCGCGAATGTTCAAATCCCAGAAGTGCGCCAGAAGTAGAAGCCGTCACGGCCTGGCCGTGATGGCCATCACGGCCGTGACGCGTGGCCTCCTTATAAATAGAGCAGATCAGAACAGAAAAGAGGACTTTTTGGATCAGAATTTTCAGAGACTTTTTGTAACCCTTATTCTGGGATTTCTTCTTCTCTTCTTTTCTCTTAATTCATAGGCTTAGGATGAATTCCGATTGTACGTGCGTTGTTGTTACGGACATGAGGAACTAATCCTCTTGTCTAGGGGATCGATGAAGCCACCCATGGCGGCATAGTGTTCATGTAATGTAACTCTCTCTCCTTTAATTCAATTATGATTTTCCAATTCTGTTTTCATTGTGTCGATTATATGCTAGCGTGATCGACTAGTTAAGCGTGTTGAGGCCTAGCGGCGATTCGCGTTTTAGAACTTGAATTGGGAACATCGGTCGAGTATTGCACGAGAGTGAGTAGGAGATCGATGCAACCTATAGGGAACAAGAATTAATAGAATTCGAGATTAGGGTTAAGAGACCTAGCAAGTAATTAACTCAAATCATCGAATACGTCCTAATGAGCACGGAAGTGGATTTAGGAGAATTTAGGGGTCCCGGTTGACATTAAAATTGAACTTAGGGAGGAGAATATCATCACTTGGGTACTTGCATGATTGGGTAGGTGGATTCGAAACCTTAGATGCTTTTATTTCTGAATTTAATCACCGTAGCGTTATTTGAATCGATTCTTGAATTCGCAATCTCAATCTCTTTCTCTCAACCACCTTCTATTGCTTAACCAACGTATCGGATTTCTTGACAATTTAGTCGAATTGGTAACCCAATCCTTGTGTTCGACCTCGGTAGAATCTTACCGTGTTTTTATTACTTGCGACGACCCGGTACACTTGCCGGAGTCACAACAGTACTAAACCCCCAGCACAGTTGTGCTGCCACTTAAGTGGAGCACGGTCGTGCTCACTGTCCTGCACGACCGTGCTTAATGCTCGGTCTGCCTTCCAGAATTTAACTAGGAGCACGGTCTTGCTCCCTGTTCAGCACGGCCGTGCTCCTGGGCAGGGCCATACTATTCTGGGCAGAATTTAACGTGTTCTTGGAGTTTAGGCTCCCCAATTCTCTCAAATCAGATCCTAGGGTCTTAACTAAAACATTCGGCATGAAACTTAACCCCTCACTAACACAGTTCATGTCTTATGAAGCTTGGGGAATTAATCCCTTAATTCCTATGTTAACTAAGAGTCCTAATTAATTCAATTAGAGTCTTATTAACATATTCAACATAACGGTAACATCATCATCAACAACATATCCAGTCAATGTGATCAACATAATCCTTGCCATAACAACAACATTCATAATCATGGGTATTCATACCAATTCAACCAAAACTCATGGCATAAGACAATTCAAATGGGCATACCACATCATGAACAACTCAACAATTATAACAAATAGGCATATTAATTAATCCAGTTAAACATATAAATAATTCATTCATACAACCAGGTAGATCATGGCATCAATACATTATAATGACAATAAACGGGGCTATGGGAACCCCTCATCTTACGCTACTCCCTAGCCTAGTGTATACACTATTCTTCTCCCATACCTGGTACGAGGTTCGTGTTTCAAAAGAAGAAAGAAGATCCACTAGGGTCTCGTCTCACTAGCACTTGTCTACGACCTCAAGGATGATAAAGAGACACTTTGGTTCAACTCTAAGATCAAGAAATCAAAAGGAAGAGATCAAGAACTTGAAAGAAAGAACACAAGGGACAAGGTGCAAGAATTTTACCTTTTCTAAAGTCCCAAACAACAAGCACAACGAACCCCTATTCATAGCGATGTTCTTCTATCAAGAAGCAGTGAAGAACGGTGCAAGAACGGGTTCCCTAGAGAGAGTTTTAGGGAGAAAAACCATAAGGATTCAGAGAGGAATGAGGGAGGTAGTTTTGAGTGTTGGGGTCGTGTAAACTAGGTTTAGGTCGAGGCTAATGGTATATATATGAGTTTGGGTCATAACGGGTTCCTATTTCAGTCCAAACTGTATACAGTTTGTTTTTTTGGCCATAACTTGAGGTACACGTTTCCGATTAATGCGTTCTTGGTGTCGTTAGAAAGCTCAGAGAAACATCTACAAGTTAATATCTAATGATCGAATCCTAAATCGGACTCTAGGATGGTCAAAAGGGCGATGGAAGTTTAGTGACAGATTTGGTAGTTATTCTTAGATAGGATCCTTAGGAGATTATGATAAGGTCGTAAGATATAAACAAAAAGAGGATGATCTTATATTGATAAGGACTCAAATCTGATTGGTTAAGGGACTAAAATCTAATAATAACACTATCTCGTTTTAAATACTAAATCACACGATCATATCATTCTTAATCGCTTATTATTAATAAAATCACATATCATATATTAACATATAAAATCGAACATTAAGAGACACGATCTCATATTAATACAAATAATCATATGTGCACAGTAAGATAACTATTAATCACATTGTCATGCTAAGAAGTTGGTTTTAGGAGTAGGTTACTTAACCATCAATTCAAATCTGACAATAGAAGGCACTCAATCAAATCTAATCCACATGTGAACTTAAAAGACAAACAAATAATGATATATGGTAGCAGGAACTGTTTTAACTTTTGTGATGTTTTCACTTATGCTAATGTCATGTACAGTAGACAAAAGCCACATTAATGATACATGGTCATTCGAAAACTATACATAAATCCCTGGCCAGTTAAGATCCACATCTAAGTTTTTAAAAAACTGTATACGGAAAAAAAATGTAAACAGAAATCACAGGAATAATAAAAAATGAGATGAAGAGGTTGAATACAGATGGAAGACAGACAAATGAAACTTTCATGAAGGTGCTTAGGTGATTACATATAAGTTGAGTACATATGCTAGTGTACCACTTCACACGACCATACTCCATTGCACACATCCAAGTATTTAGCAAGGAGGGATAAGTATTTTAAAAAGGAAATCTAGTATCTGCACAAACATATATTACAGTGGAGAGACACCTAACATATACAAACTTCCAATAGAAACCTAAGGTAAGGGCATATATGTTTGTCCATGGAAGCATAAACATACATAGCTACAACATCCAAGGACAAACACTTTGACCTCACAAAATCATAAACAACAAAACATATCAAAATATAAAACCCAAGACACCAAAGGATCCCAATCAAATGCCATGCAAAGGAACAATGAAGACTTGGAGATCCACACAAAAATGTCTTCATCTTCACAAATTCTTCTCACAGGGAAGGTACCCTGAAACTGCAAGCTTTAATTCACCTTGGACTCAACTTTGAAGAGCATCCTACGACCAATTAGAGAACCAACCAAATCTGGAAATCCTCTTTCAGTAGGAACCTGCATGAAAAGAAATTGTAGACATCTAATCTAATCTAATCTAATCTAATCTATGTACAAGTCAAGGTTACTGTTGGAGCAATTTTGGACACATGTCAAACAACCGATAGCTCACAAACAAAGCACTAAACACAAAAAAGGGACCCATTTTTGGAAATTTTAGACCAATGGCTTGGAGAGATATTTAACCATTCTCGCAACTCACTACTCCCTTTCAACCATTTCCGTTCATCCAGAGGTTTTATGTATTTATTTAATGAAGAACTGAAGGGGTTTTATGGGCTTGCAATGTCAATAGGAAATGGCAATACTGAGAGTGTAGAGCAAAATTTTGTTGTTGGCTGGCATGTTTGTTTGTTTTTTTTTTTTTTAATGTTTCAAGAGAACAATGGAAAGTGTGCATTTTTATTTTGATCATTGCAAGAACCCTCACTCAAGCAGGTACCCTCACTTTTTTTATTGAATCTGTGTATGTCTAAATATGTTTCTATTTGATTGATACTGGAAATCAGAAAACAAAGAGATATTGGTACCCTTACATGGATCAATGCACGCTTGATATTCAGAATAGTGTCTTGCACTCCATTTACTGGTATTTTTTTACATGTTAGTGTTCTAAATTCTTTCATTTTGTCTCCAATTTTCCATTGGTAAGATACTGTCCAATTAACACAGCACTATGATGAGAATCACAATTATACTAAACTATTGGGAAGTAGTGCATATTTCTGTTACTCTTAATGACTTAATACTTTGTGCTATACGAATAGAGTCTTTTTATTCGACACCAATTCTTATAAACTATTACTATTAGCAGTATTTGTTCTAATAATAAAGTCATTCACTGAGTTTTCCTAAAGGACATAATAGCATATATATAATATATGTAAATAAAGATTTCCTTTTGTCTTCTCTTGGAATCATAATTTGGTCTATTTTACTTTATGAAGCTGTTATTTGATTATTAGATATTGAGTGGCAAGGATTAGGATTATTACATTGCAAGCAGGTACTTTTATTTCTCTCCCTCTCTCACAAATGCATTTTATTGTTTGGTATGGTCCAGCGTTCATAAATGTAGTAGAAAGGAAGAAGAGAAGAATGAGAAAATTATCAGGGTCTCCTCAAGCTTTTACCCAAACGAAGATGAATCAATTCTAATAGTTAGGTAAATTATTTATCAAGTGCTTTTTTGAATTTGTGTTTTAGTTTCATTACCTTTCTGTTTGGTGGAAGTTTTATAACATTTTATTTATAGTTACCTTATGGATAATGTGTTTCTTGATTGTACATGGTTGAGTTTATGTATATTATTTTTTCCTTTCTCACCTCTGAAGTTTCTTTGTAGCCTTAGGGAGATTCTTGATCCTGTTTTGTATTCTTTCATATTGATGTGTTTTTTTATTTTTTTAAATGAAATATTGTGATATTCATCTTTCCTCACTTGAATTTATTATACAAATTGTTTTTCTGAGTTTCGACAACTTTTACAACCTTTATGAGTACCCTACCATTTAGATGCCAAAAATTGCTTTTGAATTTGACTTTTGGTGTCAGGACCAGGAGATATCATTGAGATCACAATTTCTGGGAAAATGGGCAAAACAAGGAAGTTTAAATATTCTTGGAAGTCTTCTGGCCACCCATCATTAAATATGTTAGGGGTGTTTTTGTTATCTTTTTTAGAAGGGTGTTAGGGGTGTGTTTTTGACAGGTATTGGATAGTTGCATGCTTGGCTCTTAATGCTAATATATTTGTATATATCATTTGGAACTCATAGTCACAAGAAGAATATGGAAGGAATGGTGACTAATGGTCACAATTTCCATTTTACACATATTTTATTGGAAAATCTTCTGTCGCTGTAAAGTATTTTCTTAATTATAAGTACAAAATTGAGTTTGTTTTATATTGCTTGGTCTAATATCACTGATTCATTCATAAAGACTTGAATATTTTAGCGATTTCTAAAATTTTGCCACAAATTGGTCCACATGGTTATGCAGGACAGTGTAGCAGCTGTAATTAGAGTATAGTGAAAAGATGCTCTTCAGAAGTTTATGCAGGCATGGTACAAGTTCTGTCCAAGATGGAAATCCAGTCCTCATGGCTGTAACTAAAGAAAAGTAAATGAGGTTGTAGAGAGCTTAGAAAAAGAGAGACAACATAGTAGTAGTGGTGGTGTGTAGATGCTGTGATGAATTCTTCTTCTACTACACTATGGTACTCTGTTTTTGTAGCAAAGTTGGTACCTATATCTGGCCAGGAGTCCTCTAGCTTTGAGGACTTATTTTAAGATCACACATGTGCAGCATATTGCAGAGACAAAAGGTGTCTTTCTAGCTATAGTAGCGGTACTGGATTGATGAGTTCACTATTGGTTGTATTTACTATAAGGGTGTGTTTTCTTTCTTCTATTTTAGCAAAATATGGATTTTCTAACTTTATTTTAGTATAGTCAATTGTTGTTGTTAACAAACCAAGTAACACACAATCAGCTACACAAACCAGATGGTGTAAGGCTAAACCAATCTTAAAATATGAATAAGTCACCAGAAAATAAAAACATCCACCTAAAAGAACAGTTTAAGTAGCTCTTCACATGTTTTTTCAATTGCACATTCACATCACGATCAAATAGCACAATGACCGTTGTACTGGATTCATCTACCACCTCAACTTTGACTTTGAACCAGGATATAATTCCCAAGAAGTTAATTGCAACCATAAAAAATATAAAAACAGTAGGTTATAAAATAAAATCAAAGTTAACCTTTTCCAAAATTTAAAACTAAGAGAAAATACAATGTGAGGTGAAGAACAAACCTAGGACACATTGTTGGAATTAATCCTTTAGATTCTTGGTTTTTCTTTATTCTTTAAAGCATACATAACTAGATGCATATATCCTAGAGCAAAACACCACAAAGCCTAGGATCTACATCATGCCAGATTACTAAGGATTCATATACTTGAATAAATACCTGGATCAATGTCGTGTTCTTGATCTTAAGCGTTCTTCAATAGTAATAGATTTGTTCGCCAACTATTGTGGAATCTCCACGACAATCAATCACAAATAAACATAGCTTGATAGTCTTAGGATCTGAAACATGAGAGAGAATGGAGAAAGAGATAGACGGGTAATGAACACCCGTTGGCTTGTGGTTCTTCCTCAACCTGGACTCCTGATGCCTTAGTCGCTCTTCAGATGGGGAGAAGAGGCGGTGTGCATTGTGTCCGGTGTATTGGGGACCATAGCCTATATATAGGGTGGCGACTGATAGTGTGATTTTACATGATATTTTCTATATACTTTTGCATGCATTTTTCATATTGATTAGGCATTCTTAGTTTGATTTTTATTAGATTTTTCCTTGGAATGGGTGAAGCGGTTTCTGTGTGTTGTTTTGCAGAAATTGAAGAAAATCTGTGCATATTTGGCTACAATGAAGCTTGGATGATTTTGGAGCTTGAAAAGAGAAGAAATTGAGCCAAGCAGAATTCTGGATATTCGCCCCGCGAGACTGGATTCGCCTCGCGACCCTGAAAGCCGATCGTGCCGAAAAATGCAAGCCTTTTCGGTTCGCCCGCTAACCTTGGCTCGCCTCGAGTATGGAAACCAGCGCCCAGCGCCGCCGGAGGGGCGCGCCAGCGCGGCCGCCAGTGCAGTGGCTGGCGCCCAGCGCCAAGGAGGCAGAGCATCAGACAGAGAGCAGTGTTTTGGGCGCCCAGCGCAGGCCAGGGGCGCCCAGCGCTGGCAGACGAGCAGAACCAGTATAAATTCTCGTTTCTGCGGTGGAATCTGGGGAGTTTTTTTTTGGAGAGTTAGAGAGTTTCTAGGTTTTGAGCCAGAGGCACTTGGAGGCTGCGGCTGGAAGAGGGTTCTAACCCTGAAGGGGATGTTTTCCTTGCTCTGGGACTGGAAGAAGATTGGAGGATCCTCCTATGGAGTTTGCTTCATCCTTTCTCTCCTTCTCTTTGTATTCTCTTTCTATGAGTAGTTAAATCCTCGTGTGTTGGGATTAGATGTAACCAACTGATTATTATGTATTTATCTTGACTGATTATTATGTGTTCATGTCTTCATATTAGTGATTAATTTTCTGTGCTTAATGCTTGTTGTGGCTAGCACCCCCATGACTCGATTTGTGTTTTGGTATGCAATGGGGACGTTCGTATCATAACCGGAACTGAATTTAATCACCTAGTAACCCTTTCATCTAGGAATGGAGTTAGGTTTACTAGTAATCGCATGATCCCTAATATTAATGCAAATTCATTAATCTAGGCCACCTAAGGAATTAGGGTCTATTAGTGGATTTAGGCTCTTGCCATCCGAGGAATCGGGGTTTGAGTAATTTAGTGGATTGATTTTAATATCTGAAGCATGAATGGGAGGTATCTAGTCCTGATATTGCATGAGATAGAGGTTTGGTGAAGTCTAGTCCCAACATATCTTTCTGCACTCCAAGTGTTCGATAAAAAGACAAAAAGATTTTATTTCTTTTCTTTTGTTTATTTTGATTTCTCTTGATTTCTCTGTTTAGTCTAGATAGTTGCCGAGTTTACGAATTGGTACTTGACATCCAATCCCCGTGGATACGATAAACCGGTCTTACCACCGTATTACTTGCACGACTGGGTATACTTGCCCAGATTCGTCAACAGTGACCAATTAGGGTTCCCATTATTCCGAAATTGGTCATCGGTGACATCCACTCATATTTTGCCCATATCAGATAATTAATGATATAATTAATTATCAAATAAGAAATCTGATTGACCTTATCTCTTAATTTGATCACATATTAATTAATTCCCCTAAGAGATAAATAGCTAATACAATTAATTAGCGATATCCGCCCACATTATGATATATTGGAATAAAATATTCCAACAATCTCCCACTTGGGCAATATATCGTAATAATTATATCATAGTTCTTTAGGCACGCATCCGAATGCTATTTATCCTTAGATTTCCACTTTACAATCTGGTTCACCTCATACATCAATAATGAGACCACCGCGGCTGTCACCACTAACGTATATCGTGACTAAACCCTGACGACCACCATATCAATGCACTTGATGACATAGATCGATATGGATGAGTGGCATGGAAATTTCAAGCAATGTGATCTCTAAATCATGCCTATTTCCAACTGGTCCAGCTTAAGTCTTTAGTGAGATCATACTGAAGTTCCTTAGGTGAAAATTAAATATTTGCACTTAACTAAAACTTAAGATAGTTATAATAATAATAACATCATAAACTTTATTTCTGCAAAAATCAAACATAACATAAAGTTTGTACCAAATCCAAAACATAGAACATAGAACAAGATAACAAAAAGAAAACTCCCACTAATCTAAGGCAACCTCAAAACCAACACCCATGTAAGCAACATGCTCATGAAAGACCTTAGGTGTCAAGCCTGAAGTTGGCACATGCAAACACAAGAAGGGGGGTTGAATTGAGTTTGTTAATTTTTTTTCGCCAAAAACCCTTTTTGAAAAACTTTTTCACAAGCAGAAGATAAAAAGATTAAGCACACAAGAAATCATTTTTAAAAGACTAACAAAACCAAAATCAAATCCCAAAGTTAGTAAAAATAAATAAAACTGTAAAAGATAAGGGATATAAAATTCACTCAGGTATTTTATCCCAGTTCACTCTATTCCAACCAAGAGCTACGTCCAGTCCCTTCTACTTGAAGGATTTTCTCCACTATTTCTATATAGGTTCTATAACAAGTATTCTTCACCTGTCCAGGCTACAAGTATTGCTTTCTTGCCAAGCCTCTTCAGGCTCTAATAAAATCACAGGGATTTTTCTAAGATCTTTCTAACTCACTATATGTGAGGGTATGAAGATTTAAGATCTACTGGATATTTTTACAAATATTCAACCTTGAGAATTACAGACTTTTACTTTATAACGAGAATATGAGCTTTGAATATCTTGCAATTGTTCAAATGGCAAAAGTTCAGCTAGTAAGATTGTTCAGACCAGAGTTCTCTTTTTTTTAGTATCTGATGTCTTCAATATACAGTGACCTTCTTCTTCTCTTGTAATTCTTCAACGGTTACTTTGAATAATCCCGTTTAGAGATAGCATTAAATGCAAGATATCCGTTGAGACTAATAGCTTGATTTTGGGCGAGTTGAAAAACATCCTTGGTTATCAGAAAATCACAAAATGGAGGCTCGCTGTTCTGAGCAATTGTACCTTTAAAACTTTCTTTCCTCCTTTGTGTATAACTCATCTTTTGTCCAGCAATAAAGATGTCATCGTACAGATCGTTTTGCAATTCCAATTGTACTTTTAGCTTTTTGTATTTCCTTGATAGTACTATGAATTTTCTCAAAGGAAATAAGACATTAAATCGGATAAAACCAAATGGGAAGAACAAATATTCATTTGAAATAAATATCAATCATTTGAAATAAATTCATCATGGACCAGATTGCAGTAAATCATATTCAAGGTAGTATAGATATAGAACATATATAATCGTCTACAGGCACTTAGTTTAAGAACGTGTTTACACAAGGTTTAATTCTGCTCGTCCACTGATGTGGCAGAAGCGCTTGTCCACACAAGTCTTTGGACTTGCTAAGTCCTTAGAGAAACTCCGTCCAATGACGTGACACTATGGATTTCTACTGAATTTTAGTTAGGCACTATGGATGTATACCTGAGTTTCAGGGATGGCACTCATCTGCCGACGTGGCAAGATGGATGCGCTTATTTTCAAGTCTTTGGACTTGCTGTACCTAACAAGTTATTTAGGTATTCTTTTATAGCCTCGCCACGTGTATTTTTTAATTGGAACTTATCTCAATTTTATTTCACTTATAAAAGCGTTCTCGCATAACTGAAAGCACTAGTTAGATCTCAACTAATACTTTGCCAAGCAAATTTAATCCTCTTGTTAGCATCAAAACCTAGAGATTAGTAAATCCAAAACCACTTTGGTTCCAACAATCTCCCCTTTTTTGACGATGACAAAAACTGATTAAATTTAAATACCAAAGTCTAAGAGAGCTTGCAAGGATCCCCCTAAGACAAAGCATTCAAATACTTAAGCAGACTTATAAACTAACAGATAGGTACAAACACTTATCATTCTTAGAATCTATATAAACACTAGTATCAGAGCAGCATATATCAAAGAGAATATGCAAATGCAAACATATAAGAGCTTTTCAACAACTGACTTTATATAATTCTCTTTCTTTTCCTTTCTCCCCCTTTTTGTCATCACCAAAAAGGTAAAAGGAGTGAACCATCATTGTCAAGAAAACAAATAAGATAAGATAGAAAAGATTTAGATAGAAGGAGGTGGTGGAGGGGGTTGGTTTGGATTTTGACTTTTCTGAAAATCCATTAATAAGGCCAAGATTTGAGTCAAGATAGCATTTGTAGGGGCCATGGTATCTTGAACTTGCTTTTGTACTCTTTCCTCAATCTGTTGTGCCATCTGCTCTGTCTTCTCTTCAACTATCTTACCAACCTTATCATCAACAATTCTGCCAATGATGTCCTCAAGATTCGATGGTAAGGATAATTGTCTTAAGCTCTCTCTGCAGTCCGAGATAGTGTCTTGAGCTTGGGCTGGAGGATGAACCATAGCAAGAGCTAATGGTTGAGAAGATGTCTTAGCAGACTCAGCACCTTGCTTAGAAGCATATATTTCATCAGACTGCTCTGTCAGAGTTGGGTCAACAGTAGCAACAGCAACAACAATAGCTAAGGGAGTTGAAGGTTCAGAAGCAGGTTTTGAGAAGACTTCAACATTCAGCTCAGGGCCTTCTACAACTAATTCTTTTGCTGTATGCTCGGAGGATGAGGTTGAAGCTGAGGTAAAGGCATATTGTATAATTGGTTTAGGGATATCGTTTGCCCAGTGAATTGGATTAGGAATTTCCACATCACGGCTGGTTATTGGTAGTCCCCACAGATCCTTGAAGATCAAATATCTGACACTAGAGAGTCCACATCTGCCTCTGAATTTAGGAGTTTTCTTCTTCTCTTCAAAGCGGGCGAGCCAAGTGGAGGCTTCTCTGGTGCAGTGAATCAAGTGGGATTGCCAGAAAGCTCATGTAAAGTTAGCCTCAGTGACCATCTCAATTGGCAAGGATTGAATGCAATCCATCTGTGAGTGGTCAAAGGGTTCAGAACTGAGATCCAGCATAATGTCTTCAACTACTGGCATCTTTCCTTTGTGCCTCGGATGCTTCCTATCCTTGTCCTTGTTTAGATCAATCATTGACAACCTAGGACAGATCTTGTTGGGCTTGACTCCAACATTTGTAGAAGTGGAGTGTCTTAACCAGGTTGGAGGGACAAATCGTGCAGCTCTGTCTGCTCTGAAATGGTTGAATTCCCATACAACATCTCATACATGAATGTGTCCACAAACTGGTCAACAGCAGCTCCATATATTCTTGGATGTTTGAAAGTCATCCATTTTGTAGTCTTGTCCATGACAAAAGGAATTTACCTGAAGGATCTGGCTCTTTTCTCGAGAACACTCCCATGATCCTTCTTGCTTGGATCAGTATGCCAGTCAGATATGATAACTCTCTCTACACCATCAGTGAATGGTTTAAGAGGTGGAAGTTTCACTAGGTTGGGGTAGATTTTTCTGGCAGGAAATCTTTGTTAGGGAAGGTGGGTGAGGAGAGGTCCTTGTTCATTGAACATTTAGGAAGGGAATGGGCCAGTTGGAGTGTAGGGTTCAGGATTGACCCAGTATGGATAGATGTTGAGGGGTTCATACTCATACTCTGCCAGGGGATACCATTTTGTTAGAATGAGTTCTGGTTCTTGTAGAATGGTGTGGAAAAGTATTTTCCATTCTCTCTGTACTTTGACCCAGTTTTCAGATTTGCCAGTATAGAGAGTGGAAAAGGGAATTATGGGTGGAAACAAGGTTTTCAAGGGTTTAGGAAAGGGGGCTCCAATGGTAATGCTATTATCTGTATGTGTTAGTGGTGTGGGTGATGATTGTGGCAGGGTAGGAACATAAACATCATTCACATCATGTGGAGCAGAGATATTATCATCACGAGTTCTCAAATTAGATACTAATTCATCTGCTGATAACCTAACAGGGTCATCATCAGAGATTACTACCTCAGAAGCCAAGGTTGTTCTAGCCCTCTTTGCTGGTTGCCTCTTCTTCTTGGCAATTTGACCAGCAACAGCAGTAGCTTGTTTTCCAAGAATGGCAGCGATAGGTAGTTCATCATCATCTTCTTCTTCAGACATGATGACTTTCCTTGTCTTTTTTGGTGCAGGTGGAAGAGTAGCACCAGAAGATACAGAGGGGACAGATCCTCTGGTAGTCCTCTTAGGAATGGGTTGTCTCACAGCCACAGTCTTTTTCTTGGTTCCTTTCTTTAAACCAAGAATTGCAACATTGTTGGCCTCAAGTGATTCTTCCTTAATCTTCATTTTCTCTTCAAGCTTTGCCAACTCCACTTGCTTGTAAGTGCTGAGTTGCATGCCACTGTGATTAACTCGACCAAAGTCAACAGCTTGCAATCCTTTCTCACGAAGGAGTCTTTCTTGTTCATCCTTAGGCTTTGCACTTAGAATATCGTACACGCCTTGCTGCTTGAGAATTTTTGACAGAAGATGGGTGAAAGTATTGTGAGAATCTGATTCTCTGTTGGTAATGGCATCCTTGAAGCGATGAAATAAGATCCAGGGTAGGTTAATCTTTGTTTCAAAAACCAGATGGCAAAGGCAGAACTTGTGAAGAGCTGATAAATTGTCCTTAGATCCAATCTTATGCAGCACCACTTTGTTCAGAATCTGGTGAAGAATCCTGATGTGATCTTTCATCTCAGATGATTTCCAAGAATGAGTTCTCACGCTGTCTTGCCTCATAAGGGTAACAGGAATTATCTCTGGACCACCTAGGTCTTCTTCCCAGTTTTCAGTGAAGACCAATCCTTCTTGAGCACAAGCAATCGCATCAGAGATGGTTTTCTCTGATACTATCACTTTCCTTCCCAGCACAAATCCAACAACTTATGTTTCAGAGATCCTTGGTCTCCTCCAGAATCCCCTTATCAAATCTGGATACACCGAGACCTTTTCCAGAAAGATTCCATCCCATCCAGCAACGTTAATGAACTTACTCACATCCAGATTGTATTCTTGTAGAATTCCAAAGTTGAAGTGGTGTTCCACTGATATGGACATATTGCCAGTTGCAAAAGCAGGCTTGGGAGCAGTGGTTGAAGCCATTGTTGAGTAAGATGAGTTTTGGAAGATCAAGGGAGACAGAGAGTTCGAAAGATTGAGAGAGAGAGATTAGTAGGGATGAAGAGACGTGAAAAGATTTTCAGAGGGAAAGAGGTTACTTTTAAAGATTTCTGAAAACAAACAGTTTCCAAAAAATAATGACAAGACATGTCATTAAGTGTAAAATGGCGTTGGTAACTTGGGACCGTAAAAAGTTACGATGAGATTGATGAGGGTAACTGACTCGGCAAGGAAAGAGAAGTGTTTTATGTAAATGTTTCCAAGGACAAAATAATATAAGCAATAAATGTGTGCATAGACGAGCCCACACAAGACTAAGAGTGGATGCGTAAAGACATATGTAGTGGCATGGACGCGTAAATTGTACATGCTTTGGATGCCATGACTAGTGGACGTGCAGAGAAAACATACAATGGACGACCAAATTAACAATAAATATACTAGCTCAATCCACATACAACATATTCAAACGCTTTCTTATAAAGATAAATCTGTCCTCTGCAAGAGGTTTACTGAAGATATATGCCCATTGGTGGTCAGTATCTACAAATTGAACATCAAACACACCTTTTTGCACATAATATCTAATATAATAATGTTTAATTTCTATATGCTTAGCTATAGAATGCAATATTTGATTCTTAGATAAATTGATTGGAGTTGTATTATCACACATAAGTGGAATACTACTTACAAATACATTGTAGTCCTCCAATTGATGTTTGATCCATAGAAGTTGTGAGCAACAACTGATATGTACTCTGCTTCAGCAGTTGATAGATAAATGGTACTTTGCCTTTTGCTTAACCATGATACTAGGTTAGTTCCAATGAAGTGACATCCTCCACTGATGCTTTTTCTTTCAATTCTATCTCCAAAGATAGTCAAGATCACAAAAACCAACTAATCCGTAATCATCATTTTTATTAAAGCACAAGCCCAGATTAGTAGTACCTTTTAAATATCTAAATATTATTTTAACTCACTGAGAGATGAGACTCCTTGGGATTACATTGAAAACGAGCACACAAGCAAACACTCGAACAATATATCGTGTCTAGACGCAGTCATATATAAAAGAGATCCTATCATACCTCTATATACCTTTTGATCTACCTTTTTCTCTTTATCATCTTTGTTCAGTATTGAAGTGGGATGCATAGGCGTATTCATTGGTTTGAAATCATCCATCTTAAACATCTTTAGGAGTTCCTTTGTATACTTAGTCTGATGGATGTACACCTCGTCCATAGACTGTTTAACTTGAAGTCCAAGGAAGAATTTGAGTTCTCCCATCATGCTCATTTCAAATTCTTTTTGCATTAACTTAAAAAATTCCTTGCATATAGATTCATTAGTAGCACCGAAAATGATATCATCAACATAAATCTGTACTATAATGAACTCTGACTTAATAGATTTTCTAAAAAGATTTGTGTCTACTTTTCCTCTTTTAAAACCATTTTCCATTAGAAACGAACTTAACCTATCGTACCAAGCTCTAGGAGCTTGTTTAAGTCCATACAGTGCTTTCTTCAGCTTATAAACATGTTCAGGGTGATTTGTATTTTAAAACCCTGGTGGTTGCATGACATATACTTCTTCATTAATGAAGCCATTTAAGAAGGCAACTTTAACATCCATTTGAAAAAGCATAAACCTATGATGTGTAGCAAACGATATTAAAATTATTATAGCTTCTAGCCTAGCAACCGGTGCAAACGTTTCAGTGTAGTCTATACCTTCTTCTTGAGAGTAGCCTTGAGCAACAAGTCTTTCCTTGTTTCACACAACCTTACCATCTTCATCAAGCTTGTTTCTGTAGACCCACTTTGTTCCAATGACTGACTTGTCTTCAGGCAGGGGTACAAGCGTCCAGACTTCACTTCTCTCAAACTGATTAAGCTCATCTTGCATAGCTAGAATCCATCCTTCGTCCAGTAGAGCTTCGTCCACTGTCTTCGGTTGACATTCAGAGACAAGAGAAGAATCACTTTGTTCTCTGAAGGTTGACTTGTCATTGGGGTCACCAATGATTTGATCTTGAGGATGATAATTTCAGAAATACCAAGATTTCTAAGCATTTTCTTGTTGAGAGGTAGACGTTTCAGGTTGTTGTTGAGAAGAGTCGACTACTTGGATATCAGATTTGATTTCTGGTTTCTCTCCTGAAATATTTAGATCAAGATCTACAAAAGCTTCATCTAGCTCTGATAGTCTCTTATCAGGCTGTTTGTCATCAAATTTTACATGACTACATTCTTATACAACTAAATTTCTAGAATTATAAACTCTAAAGCCTTTTAAAGTTTTAGAAAATCCTAGAAGGATTCCATTGTCTACTTTAGCATCAAATTTACCAAGTTGATCTTCTGTATTCGAAATATAACATTTACATCCGAAAGGGTTAAAGTATGAAATGTTGGGTTTTCTACCTTTCCACAATTCATAAGGAGTCTTATTCAAAATGGGTTTAATGTATATTCTATTCCGAATGTAGCAGGCAATGTTCACAGCTTCAGCCCAGAAGTGCTTAGGGACAGAATTGTAATTGAGCATAGTCCTAGACATCTATTTAAGAGATCTGTTCTTTCTCTCTACCACACCATTTTGCTGTGGTGTTCTTGGTATCGAGAAGTTGTGTTGAATACCACCTTCTTCACAAAACTAATGGAATAGCTCATTGACAAATTCTCCCCCATGAGCACTTCTAATTGAAGCTATACACATGATTTTTTCATTCTGTACACGTTTGCAGAATACAGAAAAGACCTTGAATGACTCATCCTTGTGAGCAAGGAACATAACCCATGTCCATCTAGTGTAGTCGTCTACTATGACAAGACCATATTTCTTACCACTGACAGAGGCAGTCCTTGGTGGACCAAAGAGATCAAGGTGGAGCAATTCTAGTGGTCTGTTGGTACTAACAACATTCTTAGATTCAAAGGAACCTTTGACTTGTTTTCCCTTCTGACATGCATCACAGAGAGCATCAGATTTGAAACTAAGGTTTGGTAGACCTCTTACAAGGTTATGATTTTTCAGTTTTGAGATTAATCTCAAACTTGCATGACCCAACTTTTTGTGCCAAATCCATCGTTCATCCTCAATGGACACTAGACATGACACACTTTGATTTGAGAGGTCCTCTAAGTCAATCTTATACAGATTGTTTTGCCTCTGGGCAGTGAATAAAAGTGATCCATCAGCTTTCTTGACAGAACACATATTCTTATTAAATGAAACAACAAACCTACTATCACATAACTGACTAATGCTAAGCAGATTGTGTTTAAGACCATTTACTAATAGAACATTATCAATGGAGGGAAAAGGAAGTTTACCAATTTTACCTATAACAATGATCTTTCCTTTTTTCTGTCCTCCAAAAGTGACCCAGCCACCATCTTTGGGTCTGAGGTCTTGGAACATATACCTCTCTCCTGTCATGTGTCGTGAGCACCCATTGTCCAAGTACCAGGACTTATGTTTCTTTCCTGTTGTTAAGCAGATCTGCAATAGGGATTATCTTATCCTTAGGTACCCAAACTGACTTGGGTCCTTTCTTGTCAGTGATCATAGGTCGTTAATGTTGTGCATGCTTGTTATGTATGCATTTAGATGACACATGCCCACTTTTTCCACATACTTTGCAGTAAGTATTGGAAGGGCTTGGTTTTGACTTAGTATGCTGTGGACGGACTTTAAAAGCCTTATATTGTGCATGAATTTTTGGTTTATTGAGAGATGCATCTTGCTTCTCTTTATCATAACCAATGCCAGATTTGTCACGTGGTGATCTAGAATATCTTAATATAAGGTTTAATTTTTCTGAGCTACCAACCAGTTTTGACAGAGACTCTGTCAAGTATGTCACATCTTGTTTCAGTTGTATAACTTCACAAAAGCTATTAGACTTACACTTAGTCGTGTCAGCCAGACTAACATTGTTTGATTTTAATGTTTCATTTTCATCCTTAAGATTTTGATTCACTGTGCAGACCTTATCATAATCTTTAGAGAGTTTAATAAACTTCTTTTTGAGACTCTTATACTCTTTAGATAGTATGCATGATTCATGCAGTAATTCATCAAGAACAGTTTGAAGAATAGATGGATCAGATTCTATTACCTCAGCATCAGTGAATTCACTTTCTGATGCAGTGTCAGCTATGAAGCAAATGTTTGCTTCTTCTCCTGCTTCATCTTCTTCATCCAAAGAAGATAGGTCAAGATCCTCCCATGTAGCCATCAAGCCTTTCTTCTTTTTGAAGAATTTCTTTTTCTCCTTCAGCTCTGGGCAGTCAGCTTTGAAGTGTCCTGGTTTCTTACATTCAAAACACGGGGGTGGGCCTTTCTCCTTGGAATCTGACTTCTCCTTGGAGAATTTTTTTTTGAACTGCTTCCTTCTGAATCCACATTTCTTTCTCCACATGTGTTGGATTTTTCTGGAGATGAAAGATAGTTCATCCTCATCTGAGTCATCTTCATTATTTAATGAATCAGCTTCATCTGAGGACTCAGCAACTTTAAGCATCTTTGAGGACTAGCTTTATTGGCCTTTAAGGCAATGGACTTTCCTTTTCTAGAGTTTTCCTCCTCATTAAGTTCAAGTTCATGAACTTTTAATGACCCCAGAAGCTCTTCCAGAGAAAGAGTATTCGGATTCTTTGCTTCCTGGATAGTAGTTACCTTATGTCTCAACTACTTTGAGAGACTTCTCAAAATTTTTCTCACATGATCTCTATTCTCATAGACCTTTCCAAGAGACCTGAGACTGTTGGTGATTGTTTGGAATCTTCCAAACATCTGATCTATAGTTTCATGATCAGCCATCTTGAATAGCTCATACTGGTGAACCAGCATGCTTATCTTTGATTCCTTCACTTGTGAGGAACCTTCATGAGCTAGTGCAAGAGTATCCCAGATTTCTTTAGCTGTGTTTCAACTATGAACCTTGTCATGCTCAGATCTGGTGATAGCACACATGAGATAGTGCTTAGCTTTCAAGTTTAGTTGATGTTGGCTTTTCTGCTCTTGAGTCCATTCAGCTCTAGGCACTGCAGCTCCAGCTTCACTCCTTGGCTCAGTGTAGCCATTTTCTATTAGTTCCAAGATGTCAGTATTCTGTGCATCCAAGAATGCCATCATCCTCTTTTTCTAATAATCATAATCAGTTCCATCAAAGAGAGGGGGTCTGTTGATAGCTTATCCTTTTGCATCCATGATTGTAGGATCGTACTGCCTAAACACTTGTTAGATGCTCAACCCTGTCAAGGCTGAGCTCTGATACCAACTGAAGTTGGCATAAACAAACACAAGAAGGGGGGGGGGGGGGGGTTGAATTGTGTTTGTTAATTATTTTTGCCAAAAACCCTTTTTGAAAAACTTTTTCACAAGCAGAAGATAAAAAGATGAAGCACACAAGAAATCATTTATAAAAGATTAACAAAACCAAAATCAAATCTACAGTTAGTAAAAATAAATAAAACTGTAAAAGATAAGGGATAGAAAATTCACTCAGGTATTTTATCTCGGTTCACTCTTTTCCAACCAAGAGCTACGTCCAGTCCCTTCTACTTGAAGGATTTTCTCCACTGTTTCCGAATAGTTTCTACAACAAGTATTCTTCACCTCTCCAGGCTACAAGTATTGCTTTCTTGCCAAGCCTCTTCAGGCTCTAATAAAATCACAGGGATTTTTCTAAGATCTTTCTAACTCACTTTATGTGAGGGTATGAAGATTTAAGATCTACTGAATATTTTTACAAATATTCAACCTTGAGAATTACAGACTTTTGCTTTACAACGAGAATATGATATTTGAATATCTTGTAATTGTTCAAATGGCAAAAGTTCAGCTAGAAAGATTGTTCAGACCAGAGTTCTCTTTTTTTTTAGTATCTGAGGTCTTCAATATATAGTGACCTTCTTCTTCTCTTGTAATTCTTCAACGGTTACTTTGAATAATCCCGTTTAGAGATAACATTAAATGCATGATATTCGTTGAGGCTGATAGATTGATTTTGGGCGAGTTGAAAAACATCCTTGGTTATCAGAAAATCACAAAATGGAGGCTTACTGTTATGAGCAATTGTACCTTAAAAACTTTCTTTCCTCCTTTGTGTATAACTCAGCTTTTGTCCAGCAATAAAGATGTCATCGTACAGATCGTTTTGCAATTCCAATTGTACTTTTTGCTTTTTGTATTTCCTTGATAGTACTAAGAATTTTCTCAAAGGAAACAAGACATTAAATCGGATAAAAACAAATGGGAAGAACAAATATTCATTTGAAATAAATATCAATCATTTGAAATAAATTCATCGTGGACCTGATTGCATTAAATCATATTCAAGGTAGTAAAGATATAGAACATATAGAACCGTCTACAGGCACTTAGTTTAAGAACGTGTTTACACAAGGTTTAATTCTGCTCGTCCACAGATGTGGCAGAAGCGCTTGTCCACACAAGTCTTTGGACTTGCTAAGTCCTTAGAGAAACTCCGTCCAATGACGTGGCACTATGGACTTATACTGAATTTTAGTTAGGCACTATGGATGTATACCTGAGTTTCAAGGATAGCACTCGTTTGCTAACGTGGCAAGATGGACGCGCTTATGTTCAAGTCTTTGGACTTGCTGTACCTAACAAGTTATTTAGGTATTCTTTTATAGCCTCGCCTACTAAAGAAAACAACAAGGTAATTTTACCACAGTTCTTGAGCAGCCCGTCTACAGGGGTGGACTCGTATTTTTTAATTGGAACTTATCCCAAGTTTATTTCACTTACAAAAGCGTTCCTGCATAACTGAAAGCACTAGTTAGATCTCAACTAATACTTTGCCAAGGAAATTTAATCCTTTTGTTATCATCAAAACTTAGAGATTATTAAATACAAAACCACTTTGGTTCCAACAAAGCCTTTGGCTAGTGGGTTAGCTTGGATAAAGTTTGTTCCTGTATGTTTTATAGATAATTGGAAACTTGATGTTGATAACCTTCGACTTCATTAAACTCCTGTTGTTATTGGAGTACAACACAACTAACTTATTGTCACAATATAACTTGAGTGGTCTTTCAATTCCTTTTTTTATATGCAGCCCAGTGACAAAATTCTTCAGCCATATCCTGAGGTTGGATGCCTTCTATCTTGGCACCCAATAAGATCGGAGTCAGAATACCTTATGATCTCTAAACTATCAGATCTCCGATCCATGAATATTTATTCTTTTGTTCTCTTTAAGTACCTTATGATCATTTTGACTGCTTTCCAATGATCCTTTTCTGGATTGCTCCAGTATCTGTCTAACACTGCATTATGTATGCTATGTCCGGATGCGTACAAACCTGAGCATACATCAGATTTCCCACAGCTGAAGCATAGAGAATCTTCTGTATTTCTCGAATTCCAGATTTCCTTTTGGGCATTAATTGAGACTAAAATAGTCTCCCTTAGTTATAAGGATATTCCCTGGTTTACTATCTCTCACGTTGAACCTATCCAAAATTGTATCGATATAGCTCTTTTGTGATAATCCATGGATACCTCGAGAGTGATCTCTAAGTACCCGAATTCCTAAGACAAAAGAGGCATCCCCAAGATCTTTCATCTCGAAAAATAATTTCGTTAGAAATTTCTTGGTTTCGTGCAATGAGCCTATATCCCTGCTGGCTAGTAAAATGTCAACATATAAAACTAAGAGTATAAATTTTCTCCCTCTGAAATGGTGAACCCACGGTTGTCCACAATATTTATCTCAAAACTAAATGAGACAATCACCTGATGGGACCTGTGGTATCACTAATGAGACACCTTCTTTAGCCAATGATAGATTCCGTCAGTTTGCAAACCACCTTCTCTAGGTAGGTTTTACAGTTGCACTATATACATATGTTTCATCAATGTGGCCATTGATAAACACCATCTTGACATCCATCTTATGCAGCTTGAAATTATAATGAGCAACGAGAGCCATGATTGTCCTAAAAGAGTCCTTCATTGGTACTGAAAAGAAGGTCTCTTTACAATCAACCATTTCTTTTGAGCATAGCCTTTTGACACTAGACAAGCCTTATACCTCTCCATGTTACCCCTTGAAACATTCAAGTAATATGATAAGTTTCAACCTTATTGTCTTGCTTGAGCTTGTTCTCATTCCTTCAATCCACTTTTTCAAATTGAAACTTCATATGGTTTGGTGGAAGTTGATAGAATCATCTTCCATTACACCATTTACCTTATGTTCCTGGAGAAATATTACACAATTATCCAAAATAGTATTCATCCTTTCTTTAGTGGATCATGGCAAAATGCAACGACTCTTGATGCTCTAGTTCTTGAGGGTGTCGAGTTTGACCTTTAGCAATAATTTCCTTATCTTGAATAGGAAGAATAACAACAATATCCTCACAAGGATCCAAATTTGCTACACAAATAGCAACTATATGAATTGGTTCAGGGATTAGAACCAATTCTTCCTCAAAGATAATGTCTCTAACCTTATCTCCTCCAAACTCAATATCCTCAAAGAACTAATCAGTTCCTGTCTCAAGGTATCTTTAACTTGGGATTTTAAAAAAAATTAATACCCCCTTTGAACTTTCAGAGTAACCAATAAGGTAGCCACTTACTGTTTGGGACTCCAATTTCCTTCGTGAGGCTTACAAGGTCTTGCTTTAGTTGGTTATTCCTATACTTAAAAGTCATTGGTCGGTTACTGTAGTTGGTTCTCTGTCAAGCATTTAAGCTGCAATCCTTAGTGTTACTTCTATAGTGAGTCTGGTAAGGTAGAATGACTAGTCATACTCCTCACCACATCTTTAAGAGTCATTACTAGGACTTAAATATATTCTTGATAGCCATGTTTTGATCTATTTAACTTTAATACATTTGAAACAAACAAGAAAATGTATAAGGACAATGGAATCTTGGATTCCCTCATACAAGTCGCTCAACTCTATTTATAGAGATGTGCCCAGAATGTTTGTATCATAATGGTCCTTAATTTTAATTACTATTAACTTTACGCTTAGTGCCGTATGATTCCTCACTCAATGTTTTACCATAAGAGGTTTCAATACCAAGCAATTATAGATCATCACAGTCAATAGCTTAATTGGTACCAACAATATTTGAATTTAAAAGACAAATTGAATCCATTGTTTCTAAATGAACAAAAATATTCTTGATTTGTTCAATAAGAAGTAAAAACCAAATTTCATCTAAATGATGACTAAACCAAAATGACTTTAAATTCCAAATATTAGCCAGTAACAACAATCTGAAACGTTAATAGCCTTATCCTTTACTGACTTGGTTAATTCCAATATAGATGCATCTTTCAGCACCACTTGACCTTCATAAGTTCAGACAATTCTTTATAGGTATGCCAAACATGATATTTGGGACATTTCTTCTTTAGATGCCCAATGTCTATATAAAAGAAACAATTGTGACCTTAGTTGTTTCTTTTAAGATAAGCCCATAGCGGCTTAATCCTTAATTTTCCTTTTTGTTTGCCCTTATCTTTAGAGGTATTTGCCAAATGAGCACTATTTGTCTTCTCTTATTTCATTCTTTCCTTTCTTGCACACCTTATAAAATGAATCCATTAAGATATCATTTATCTTCATAACAGCTATAAGCTGCCTTAAACTAACTGAATTGTGTTGGAACCAAAGTGGTTTTGGATTTAATAATCTCTAAGTTTTGATGCTAACAAAAGGATTAAATTTGCTTGGCAAAGTGTTAGTTGAGATCTAACATGTGCTTTCAGTTATGCAGGAATATTTACAAATAAGAAACGTGGGATAAGTTTCAATTGAAAAATACGTGTCCACCCCTGTAAACGGAATGCTCAAATATTTTGGTAAAGTTACTTAGTTATTTGATTAAGTAGACTGGCTTTATTTAGTAGACGAGGCTATAAATATTTTCTAGATGAATACCTAAATAACTTGTTAGGCACAACAAGTCCAAAGACTTGAAAATAAGCGCGTCCATTTTGCCACGTAAGCAAACGGAAGTAATTAGTTGAATAAAATGAACTAAAACACAAAGTAATCTAGTAGACGAGCTCTAACCGCCACATCACTAGACGAAGATATTTATAACTCAATAAGGAATAGCAAGTCTGAAGACTTGATAGATAAAAGGATATGCCACGTCATCAGACAAGCTAAGTAAAATATAGAACAGACTTGGACTCTCATATAAATGAGTAGACTGAGTTTCTTTTTAGACGAGCTCCATATTCAAATGAATTAAATGCAATCCTAATCTCTTATATTTATTTCAAATGATTGATATTTATTTCAATAGAATATTTGTTCTTCACATTTGTTTTATCTGCTTTAATATTTCACCTTGTTGTAAAAGAAATATAGTACAATCAAGAAATACAAAAATCAGAATCGTACAATAAGATACTCTAAAAACGATCTGTACGATGAAAACTTTATGACTGAAAAAGCTGGATTATACACAAAAGAGGAACAACAAGTGCTCAAGCTGCAATACTCAGGAGTGAACTTTCATATTCATGCTGCCTCGATAACCAAGAGTACTATTCAGCATTGCTACAATCAAGCTATCAGTCATAACGGATATCACGCATTAAATGCTATCTCTAAACGGGATTATTCAAAGTAACCGCTGAAGAAATACAAGTGAAGAAAAAGGTCACTATAAATTGAAGACCTCAGATACTGAAGAAGAAATCTTGCCTTCACAATCTTGCTAGATGAACTTTTGTCATTTGATAATCATTCATTCCATGATTCTTTTAAGAGCAAGAGCCTGTATTCATTAGTTTGAATATTGTTGTAGTATTCAACTGATCTTAAACTGTCATATTCTCACCCATAGTGAGTTAAGAAGATCAACCATAAAATCTCTTTGTTAGAGTTAGAGCCTGAAGAGGCTTGGTAAGAAAGGAATACTTGTAGCCTAGAGAGGTGTTGAATACTTGTTTGTAATTTATTTGGAGAAATAGTGGATAAATCCTTCAAGTCGAAGGGACTGGACGTAGCTCTTGGTTGGAAGAGTGTGAAGCAGGATAAAATCTCTTGCATGAATCTTCTATCCCTAAACTCTTCAGTTTTATTTGCTTATACTAACTGTGGGGTTTTGATATTGCTTTTGTCAAAGTCTTTTTTTTTTTTAAAAAGGATATTTGTCTTGTGTGTGCTTCTGTTTTTTATCTCTTTGAGTGCAAAAATTGTTTTAAAGGTTGTTTTAAAAAATTATTAACAAACACAATTCAACCCCCCTTTTTGTGTTTGCCCGTGTTAACTTCAGTTGGTATCAGAGCTCATCCTCGAAAGGGTCTAACAAGTGCTGAGGGAGTACGATCCAACAACCATGGATGCAGAAGGATAAGCTATCAACATACCTCCTCTCTTTGATGGTTCTGATTATGACTATTGGAAGAAGATGATGATGGCCTTTTTGGATGCAAAAGTCTAGACATCTGGGAGCTCATAGAAACTGCTTACACTGAACCCAGAAATGAAAATGGAGCTGCTGTTGCTAGAGCAGATTGGACAGCAGATCAAAAGGCAAAGCATCAACTGAATCTTAAAGCTAAGCATTATTTGATGTGTGCCATCACCAGATCTGAACATGACAAAGTTCAAAGCTGCAATACTGCTAAAGAAATCTAGGATACTCTTGCCCTAGCCCATGAGGGTTCCTCACAAGTTAAGGAATCCAAGATCAGCATGCTAGTTCATCAGTATGAGCTGTTCAAGATGGGTGAACATGAAACAATAGACCAAATGTTTGGAAGATTCCAAACCATCACCAACAGTATCAGATCTCTTAGAAAAATAAAATAGAGATCATGTCAGAAAAATTCTGAGAAGTCTATCCAAGCAGTAGAGACCCAAAGTAAATGCTATTCAGGAAGCCAAAAACCTGAATACACTCTCTCTGGAAGAGCTTCTTAGATCTCTCAAGGTTCATGAACTTGAACTCAATGAAGAAGAAAATTCCAAAAAAGGAAAATCTATTGCCCTAAAGGCAAAGAAAGCAAGTTCATCAAAAGTTCTCAAAGCTGCTGAGCCATCTGATGAGTCTGAATCTTCTAATGATAATGAAGAATCAGGTGAGGATGAACTATGCTTTATCTCCAGAAAGATTCAACATATGTGGAGAAAGAAATGTGGTTTCAGAAGGAAGTAACTCCATAAAAAGTTTTCCAAGCAGAAGTCAGACTCCAAGGAAAAAGGTCCACCCTTGTGCTTTGAATGCAAGAAACCTGGTCATTTCAAAGCAGACTGCCCTGAGCTAAAGGACAAAAAGAAATTCTTCAAAGAGAAGAAAGGGTTAATGGCCACATGGGAGGATCTTGATCTATCTTCTTCAGATGAAGAAAATAAGCTGAGGAAGAGGCAAATATCTGTCTCATGGCAAACACTGCATCAGAAAGTGAATACACTGATGCTGAGGTAATGGACTCTGACCCGTCCACTCTTCAAAATGCTTTTGATGAATTGTTTCATGAGTCATCTATACTATCACGAGAATATAAGAGTCTCAAAAAGAAATTCTCTAAACTATCTAAAGAATATGATAGGGCCTGCACTGAGAAACAAAACCTTAAAAATGAAAACGACACACTAAAATCAATGAATGTCAGTCTAGCTGACAAAATGGTGTGTGGACCTGATGTTTCTTGTGAAGTTGCAAAACTGAAACAAGATGTAACATATCTAACTGACTTTCTGTCAAAGCTTGTAGGAGGCTCAGATAAGCTTAGCCTCATCTTAAGGTACTCCAGGTCACCTTATGATAAATCTGGTCTTGGTTATGACAAAGAGAAGCAAGACCCATCTCACAAAAAGTCAAAACCACTTATACAACATAGAGCTTCAAAAGTTCCAAATAAACATACTAAAGCTAAGTCCAACTCGTCTAACACCTTTTGTAAAGTATGTGGAAAAAGTGGCCATATTACATCTAGATGCATACACAATAAATATGCTAAGCATACTCGTCCAGTGGCAACTAACAAGAAAGGACCCAAGTCAACTTTGGGTACTTAAAGATAAGATAATACCTGTTGCAGATTTGCTTAACAATAGGAAGAAAACAGATGTCTTGGTACTTAGACAGTGGCTGCTCAAGACACATGACGGGAGAAAAGTCTATGTTCCAAAACCTTAAACCCAAAGATGGTGGCTGGGTCACATTTGGAGGAAATCAGAAAGGGAAAATCATTGGTGTTGGTAAAATTGGTAAACATCCTTTTCCCTCCATTGATAATGTTCTTTTAGTAAATGGCTTGAAGCACAATCTACTGAGCATAAGTCAATTATGTGACAGTCGATATGAAGTGTCTTTTGATAAGAACATGTGTACTGTCAAGAAAGATGATGGATCACTTTTATTCACTGCAAAAGGTAAAACAATCTCTACAAGATTGACTTGGAGGACCTCTCAAATCAAAGTGTCTCATGTCTAGTGTCCATTGAAGATGAGCGATGGATTTGGCACAAAAGGCTAGGTCATGCAAGCTTTGAAATTAATTTCAAAGGTAAACAAGCATAATCTCGTGAGTGGACTACCAAACCTTAAGTTCAAATCTGATCATGCTCTCTGTGATGCATGTAAAAAGGGAAAACAAGTCAAAGGTTCTTTTGAATCTAAGAATGTTGTTAGTACCAATAGACCACTAGAGTTGCTACATCTTGATCTTTTTGGTCCAACAAGGACTGCCTCTGTCAGTGGTAAGAAATATGGTCTTGTCATAGTAGACGACTACACTAGATGGACATGGGTTATGTTCCTAACTCACAAGGATGAGTCTTTTAAGGTCTTTTATGTATTCTGCAAATGTGTACAGAATGAAAAAGGCATGTGTATCACTTCAATCAGAAGTGACCATGGGGGAGAGTTTGAAAATGAGTTATTTCATAAGTTCTGTGAAGAGAGTGGTATCCTTCACAACTTCTCAATACCTAGAACACCACAACAAAATGGTGTGGTAGAGAGAAAGAACAGATCTCTTCAAGAGATGACCAGGACTATGCTCAATGACAATTCTGTCCCCAGACACTTCTGGGTTGAAGCTGTTAATATTGCCTGTTACATTCAGAACAGAATATACATTAGACCTATCCTAAATAAGACTCATTATGAACGGTGGAAAGGAAGAAAACCCAGCATATCTTATTTTCACCCCTTTGGTTGTAAATGCTTTATACTAAATACTAAAGATCAACTTGGTAAATTTGATGCTAAAACAGATTGTGGAATACTATTAGGATATTCAGAAACATCTAAAGGCTTTAGAGTTTATAATTCTAGGACTCTGATAGTAGAAGAAAGTATTCATGTAAAGTTTGATGACAAACAGCCTGATAAGAAATTATCAGAGCTAGATGAAGCTTTTGCAGATCTTGATCTAAGCACTCCAGGAGACTCACCTGTGATAAAAGTTGATGATCAAGAAGAAGACCACACTCAAAAACCAGAAACTTCCACTACTCAACATGATACAGTTCAAAAATCTTGGTACTTCAAGAATTATCATCCAAAAGACCAGATCATTGGAAACCCCAATGACAAGCTAAGAACCATATCAACCTTCAGAGAACAAGACAATTTTGCACTAGTCTCTGAGTTGGAACCAAAGACAGTAGACGAGGCTCTGCTGGACGATGGTTGGATTCTAGCTATGCAAGAAGAACTCAATCAGTTTGAAAGAAGTGATGTTTGGACTCAGGTTCCACTGCCCAAAGACAAGTCAGTGTTTGGAGCAAAATGGGTTTACAGAAACAAACTTGATGAAAATGGTAAGGTAATAAAAAACAAAGCAAGACTTGTTGCTCAAGGTTTCTCTCAAGAAGAAGGTATAGATTATACTGAAACCTTTGCACCTGTTTCTAGATTAGAAGCTATTAGAATTCTACTTTCATTCGCTGCACATCATAGTATTATGCTTTTTCAGATGGATGTTAAGAGCGCTTTTCTAAATGGGTTTATTAATGAAGAAGTCTGTTATGAAACCTCCAGGTTTTGTGTGTGGAACCCATCCTGAACATGTATATAAGCTTAAGAAAGCTTTGTACGGTCTTAAGCAAGCTCCTAGAGCTTGGTATGATAGACTAAGTTCCTTTCTTATGGAAAATGGATTCAATAGAGGAAAGGTTGATACAACCTTATTTAGAAAATCCATTAAGTCTAATTTCATAATTGTACAGATATATGTTGATGATATTATTTTTGGTAGTACTAATGAGTCTTTGTGCAAAGAATTCTCTATGTTAATGCAAAAAGAGTTTGAAATGAGCATGATGGGAGAACTCAAATTCTTCCTTGGACTTCAAGTAAAACAAACCATGGACGAGATGCTCATCCATCAAACTAAATATACAAAAGAACTTCTAAAGAAGTTTAAGATGGATGACTGTAAACCAATGAATTCTCCAATGAACCCCACTTCCATACTGAACAAAGATGATAAAGAGAAAAAGGTATACCAAAAGGTATAAAGAGGTATGATAGGATCTCTCCTATATCTTACTGCGTCTAGGCTTGGTATTATGTTCAGTGTATGTTTGTGTGCTAGATTTCAATTTGATCCTAGAGAATCTCACTTATCAGCAGTTAAGAGAATCTTTAGATATTTAAAAGGTACTACTAATCTTGGTTTGTGCTTTAAGAAAAATGAAGATTACAGATTAGTTGGTTTCTGTGATGCTGACTTTGCTGGAGATAGGATTGAAAGATAAAGCACTAGTGGAGGATGTCACTTCATTAGAGCTAATCTTGTCTCATGGTCAAGAAAAAGACAAAGTACCATAGCTTTATCAACTGCTGAAGCTGAGTATATATCTGCTGTAAGTTGCTGCTTACAACTTCTCTGGATCAAACATCAATTGGAGGACTATAATGTATTTGTAAGTAGTATTCCGCTTATGTGTGATAATACTGCTGCAATATATCTATCTAAGAATCCAATTTTGCATTCTAGAGCTAAGCACATAGAGATTAAACATCATTTTATTAGGGATTATGTGCAAAAAGGTGTGATTGATATTCAATTTGTAGATACTGACCATCAATGGGCAGATATCTTTACTAAACCGCTTGTAGGGACATATATATCTTCATTAGGAAGCATCTTAATATGATATGTGTGGATTAGTTTAGGCGTCCAGCCTTAAGAAAAATTTGTTTTGCTAATTCTGCATCTATTACCTATGCTCGTCTAATACATATTTAAAGTTGTGCGTCTATTTCATAATGTATTGCACATCCTTATGACACGTCCACTGATATTGATTATCGCGTCCATTGTATAGTTTCAGACGAGTTCACATCTGCCTATGATTAAAAATATTCTTTTTGTGTGTTAATACATGCATTTATTTTGTCACAAGACAAATTTATCCTTTATTCTCTTTGCTGAGTCAGTACTTCCATCAATCCCATCAAGATCTTTTTATGGTCCCAAGTTACCAACGCCGTTTTATCATATTGACATGTCATGTAAAATTTTTTTTTTAAAAAACCTTTGATATTCAAAATTCCTTTAAAAGAAATCTTTTCCCTCTGAGAATAACTTTACGCTTCCATAACCTCTCGAGCTATCTCTCTCTCTACCTCTCTCTGTTTTCAAACCCTAAGCTCTTCGATCATCTACAATGGCTTCTTCAACCTTCAACGTGGACGAACTCAACTTAGCTAATGAGCATCATTTTAACCTTAGTGTGCTAAAAGACTACAATCTTGACATAAGCAAATATGTCAATGCAGCTGGGTGGGAAGGACTCTTCGCGGAGAGAGTCTCTGTCTTTCGCAATCTAGTCGGGGATTTTTGGAGAAACATCCAACTGAGAAACTGACTTCTACTCAACAGTATTAAGAAAGAAGATTACAGACTCGGAGAAGACTATTGCTGATGCAATCTTCTGTGCTCAGGAAGGTCCAGTCTTCACTAAGTCATGGGAAGAAGACTTGGGTGGCTCTGAGAATATAGAAATTTGTCTTATGAAAGAGGACACAGTCAGGACTCACTCTTGGAAGGCTGTTGAAATGAAGGACATTGTTCGTATCCTTCACCAGCTTCTCAACAAGGTGGTGCTTCACAAGGTTAGATCAAAGGAAAACCTCTCATCTCTTCACAAATTCTGTCTTTGCCATCTTCTCACAGAAACAAGAATCAATCTTCCAAGAATCCTTTATGGAAGATTTAGAGACGTAGTGATGAACAAGAAAAGACTCTCCGCACTTCCTTTCTGCCATCTTCTCTCAAAGATTTTCAAGGCTCAAGGAGTACATGAGTTTCTTGCTGATAAGAATCTTGAGGTGCAAGCTAAGTTATTGACTGAAAAACCAATGTCTGCTGCAGACTTTGGAAAGATGAACATAGCCAACATGAACCTCAACACCTATGTTGCTGCTGCAATGGCCAAGACTGAGGAATTAATGATGGCTAAAGAAGAAATGGTTGAACAGAATAATGATGAAGTCCTAGGGGTTAAAAGGGTAACCAGGTAGAAGACCACTGCTACAAGGAAGCCTGCCCCCAAGAGGCCAGCAAGTGGGATTACTATCAGGGAGCCTTCTAATCCCCCTGCTTCCAAGAAACCAAGAAAAATTATCATCTCTTATAATGAAGATGAGGAAGCTGATGAGAATAGCATTCCTATCAGTTCTATTCTAAAGAAGCAAAAGACCTCTGCTGCTGCTGCTGAGGCCGTTGTGCCTGTTCCATCAATTGTACCAACTAAACCCAGGAGGCAACCAGCAAGAAAAGCTAGGTCAACTAAAAATCCTAAGGTAACCATCTCTACTAATGATCCTGTTCAATTAGTAGTAGATGACCTAGTGTCTAGTTTAGAAACTAGGATAGATGATATACCTGTCCCTTCTTCAAATGATGTATACATTCCCACACCGCTTTCACCCAAACCAACACAAACAACCACTTCACAAGCCGATGATCCCTGGTTAAATCAACCAGATGAAGGCATTTCCCCTGGTGTACCTTTCCCAAAACCCCTGAGAACCTTATTTCCTTCTCTCACCCCAACTTCTGTCCTTTACAATGGCAAATCCGAGGATTGGGCCAAAGTAAAAAGGGAATGGAAAATTGTGTTTGATTCTCATCAACCTGAACCAGAACACATTCCAGACAGATGGTATCCTCTACCTAAATATGAGGAAGAAGTTAGTCAATTTGTTGAACCCCTCTACCTGCCTCACCCTGAGTGTCAATCAATCAAGAATGTGCCTTCTCAGATGCACAATGATTTTGGGCCGTTAGTCACTCACCTAACCTTAGCCAAATTCTCCCCCAAGAAAATTTACCCAAACCTTGTCAAAACTCCTCCATTCATACCACTCACTAATGGAGTTGACAGACAAATTATACCCGTCTGAGAAACTGATCCCAAGAGGAAAAATCTTCCTACTTTGCCTAATAAAAGAGCAAGATCATCTAAGCATCTCCTTATGATCATGCCAAGGCACAAAAAATGGATGTCCTTTGAGCATCTGAGAATATATGGGAGGGCTGCTGATTTGTTTTTGAATCAACTCTGCTATGATATGCTGAAATGGGAGTTCAGCCAAATCAAAGCTGATAGAGCTGTAAATTTTGTCCCACCATCCTGGCTGAGGCAAAAAGAATCAACCAGGATTGGAATCAAGCCCTGCAGGATCTGTCCGAGATTGCCAATGCTGGATCTTAATAAGGACAAGGACCTGAAGAACAGAAGATTCAAGGGTGTGATGCCTGAAGCTGAGTCAGCATTGCTTGATATTGATAAAGAGACTTTTGATTATTCAATGTTGGATTTCCTTCTAAATACTGAATCCAATGAGTTGATCATTGAGCACAGAGCTGATGACGTCTGGAAGTCTCACATAATTCACTGAATCAGAGAGGCATCTTCCTCTGGTTTATCTAACGAAGAAAAGGAAGATATTCCTAAGGTCAGAGGAAAGTGTGGACTGTCACACTTCAGGTAAATGATATATAAAGACCTCTGGGGACTTCTAATCAACAACAGAAATGTGGAATTTATTTGCCCTGTTAAATGGGCAAACGAGATCATAGTAAAACCCAAACCTACTCCAAAGCTTATCTCAGATGAACTTGTTGCTGAGGAAATTGGTCAAATTGTCATTGCTGATAATTTAGAAGATTCTGCTGAATCCTGTCACCAACAAAGCTCATCAGTAAAACAATCTTATCAACCTTTGGAACTAGTTGTAATGCATCCTGAGGATCAGTCAAGAACTCTGAGCACTTTTCAAGAATCTGGAGAAAGCTCAAGGCAACAGACTCTGCCATCAAATATTGAAAAAGTTCTTGGAAAACTGGTTGATGAAAGGGTTGGCAAGTTAGTTGATGAAAAGGTTGACAAAATTGCTGAAAAGATCAAGGAGGATGTTCATCAGCAAGTACAAACTTCAATGGCTCCAACCTTAGAGGTTGTAAATAAAATGCTTGAATTCCTTATGGACTTCAAAAAGAGTCAAACTCAGAACCCTCCTTCATAAAGTTACTTGGCAAAGTGTTAGTTGAGATCCAACATGTGCTTTCAGTTATGCAAGAATATTTACATATAAGAAACGTGGGATGAGTTTCAATTGAAAAATACGTGTCCACCCTTGTAGACGAGCTGCTCAAATATTTTAGTAAAGTTACTTAGTTATTTGATTAAGTAGACTGACTTTATTTAGTAGACGAGGCTATAAATATTTGCTAGATGAATACTTAAATAACTTGTTAGGTACAGCAAGTCCAAAGACTTAAAAATAAGCGCGTCCATCTTGCCACGTAAGCAGACGGAAGTAATTAGTTTAATAAAATGAACTAAAACACAAAGTAATCTAGTAGACGAGCTCTAACCGCCACGTCACTAGACGGAGATCTTTATAACTCATTAAGGAATAACAAGTCTGAAGACTTTATATTTAAAAGGATATGCCACGTCATCACACGAGCTCCATCTTCGAATGAATTAAATGCAATCCGAATCTCTTATATTTATTTCAAATGATTGATATTTATTTCAATAGAATATTTGTTATTCCCATTTGTTTTATCTGCTTTAATATTTCACGTTGTTGTAAAAGAAATATAGTACAATCAAGAAATACAAAAATTAGAATCGTACAATAAGATACTGTAAAAACGATCTGTACGATTCAACATTGCTACAATCAAGCTATCAGTCACAACGGATATCATGCTTTAAATGATATATCTAAACGGGATTATTCAAAGTAACTGTTGAATAAATACAAGTGAAGAAGAAGGTCACTATAAATTGAAGGCCTCAGATACTGAAGAAGAACTCTTGCCTGCACAATCTTGCTAGATGAACTTTTGTCATTTGATAATCATTCATTCCATTATTCTTTTAAGAGCAAGAGTTTGTATTCATTAGTTTGAATATTGTTGTAGTATTCAACTGATCTGAAACTGTTATATTCTCACCCATAGTGAGTTAAGAAGATCAACCATTAAATCTCTTGGTTAGAGTTAGAGCCTGAAGAGGCTTGTTAAGAAAGGAATACTTGTAGCCTGGAGAGGTGTTGAATACTTGTTTGTAATCTATTTGGAGAAATAGGGGATAAATCCTTCAAGTCGAAGGGACTGGACGTAGCTCTTGGTTGGAAGAGAGTGAACCAGGATAAAATCTCTTGCATGAATCTTCTATACCTAAACTCTTCAGTTTTATTTGCTTATACTAACTGTGGGGTTTTGATATTTCTTTTGTTAAAGTCTTTTTTTTTTTTTGTAAAAGAAGGATCTTTGTCTTTGTGTGTGCTTCTGTTTTATATCTCTTTGAGTGCAAAAATTGTTTTGAAGATTGTTTTTGAAAACTATTACAACCACAATTCAATCCCCCTTTTGGTGTTTGCCCGTGTCAACTTCAAATTGTGCATGAAGGAATACCAAATGCTAAATGCATGGGCAAGTCGTTAGACAGCTCAAGCTTTAACGCCTGAATTTTATGAGCAAGATTGGACATTCCTATAAAGTGCTCCTTAAATTTCCTTTGCTTTTATTCTTAATGAAAAAACTAGCTCCCCAATGAGTGCTTGTTTAACCTTTATTGCTTTTAGAAAGCACTTTTCAACTTTAGCAAGGAAATCTGACATTAATTATGCCATTCGAAATAACACCCCAAAAGATTTCTGGAATATTATGCTTTATTATCATAAGACCCAAGCGATTGGAGCGGTTCCACTTCCAATACTTGATTCTCTCTTCAGAGGTACTGGATTGAGTGAGAGAAGGTGGGTTTCTCTATCTTTATGCCAAGTCTAGATCAAAAAACTTTATTGTTTTTCTTTTAATCCTAAAAGTCAGAACTTTTGAGGGTTAAATTAGAAAATACATAAGCAATATTAACTTTAATGAGAACAAAAGTATCATAAAGATACTCACCAAAAATACTCAATGCATCATTAATATCAAGTCTTGAGACAATAATATTAATTGCTAAAGGTATTTTGATGTAATGATCAAACACTAATGATAATTTCTGTCAAACAACAACCATCTTTGGACGTTCTGTTATTCACATGAAAATAATCTTTATAATCACTACGTGTTTACCATCACAAGTGTGAATGTAACCTGGCCAAATATTAACCTTCATTTGGGCCGATTAATACCCGCATGGATATATACCCACACAACACTCAATATCCCTTATGAGAAATTTCCACAAGAGAAGTCACCTTGGTGACTTCATACTCTAATTGGCTCACTCGAAATCTAAATTGGCAAATTAAAGAATTAACTGCTAGCGGTACTCTCAACGCAATGATCAAATATTGGTGATAAGTCTTGTCAAATAATGGTCACCTTCGGGCATCCCATTATCCACATGGAAAGTACCTTTATAATCACCACCAATTTATCATCACAGGCATGTAATTATCCGGTCAAACTGTGCCTTCCTTCGGGCCGACAATGTTGGGAATTTGCGTATAAAAAAAAAATAACGCAGCGGAAAAAATTCCCATCGAAGGATCCTTGCGAATGGTCATGATTCATGGTTAGAAGATTTACCTCTTGAAGCGATGACAGTTGATTAAAATTGTCTATCACGAACACCGCACGAACGATGTCTCTAAGGTATCCACACGAGCAGATTCCGTGAACGTCCAACGTCACGAACCCTAAGCATCTCTGTCTCACAATGCTAGCTTCGAAAACCGAGACCTGCTGTTCATTATCACTCTCTATGTGCGGCTAGGGTAAAACAAAACAGTATGTGCACAATAGCTTAAGTGGTCTACTTATAGCAGCACCTCCTTAAGTGAGTTAGTGAGCAGCGTTTGACCTAAGCCCCATGTACTATGTGCTAGGCCCAATAGAAAAGTCCAACTCTCCTTTTAATGCTTCTTTTAATCCGCTCTTATGTGTGTGACCCTATAGGTTCCCAAAACGTTATTAGTAATATTAAATCCCATTTAATATTATAAACAGTGAGCGGTATCTAGCAATACATCACTGCTACCTAAGTAGTGAGAAAGTAAGTGATTTGACGAAACCTTTCTGTGACAAATATTCATGTGCATTATTATCCCTTTGTCCATATATCTATATTGAATACAAGACATGGAATGTGTCACCCTTGTATGGTTCAATATCATGTTCCCTGATACCCGAGTAGACTTAACAACAAATGAGGTCAATATCTCATATTGACTCATTTCAACACGGCCATGCATTTTACAGTCTCACTCTATCAGAGGGCCCACAGATATTACTCCTGTTATGTAGGAGGGACAAATTCCATCTAGGTCACTCACATCCCTCTGCATGGCTCGTGGTATGCCCAATGTTTGTCTTTATAATCATCCTATTACAGATGACGTTTGATGATATTAAAGCACACGACTCCTCATGTAGGGATCGTAGCGATTTCAGGTCGAAGGATTGCATACACCATTGTCACTATGAGAACTACTTATGACACTCATACAACGCTCCATGTAGTGTTCTCATGGTGGGTTAATCCAGTACATCATTACTCTAATGTGTACCTATGTGGGGACTCGATATCTCATATCCATGACCCGTGAGATATGGTCATCAGTCTGCACACATAATAGTCTCAATGTATTATTATTGTCCTTATTAATAAAATACTTGACTACGGATATTTAAGAATAGGATTTCATTGTTCAATAGTGTCTCACGATCAAGTCATATACTTGATATTCTATTAAACTGAAATTTCTATTCTAAGGATTTTATTATGTTTAAACAAGTAACACAATAAATTGGAATGCCTCATATCATATATATATAATAGCAAGATACAAATGTAAGTCTAAGAAATACACTGGCCTCTAGGGCTTACACCAACAGACAACAGCTCACATGAATAATTCCATACTACATCTTTTGTAAATTCAATTGAATCAAATCTATGTGACAGAGGTTACTTCGGCAATGTGTTGTTTCAACCAACTTAACCAAAATTACTAGACAATTTTAATAAAATGGGAGGTCTAAAATTTGTCCTGCCAAATCCAGGCTAAGCATGGAAACTTCAACGCTTAATTACGCGCAGTCACGATCATGGATTCATTATACATGATATAATAAATATATATTAAATCAAATAAAAGCTTTATTCTCCAAAAGCATTCACCTTAATCAAATTGAAAAGAAAAAAATATCAATTCAATTTATTTGATTTATTCAATTACATTTATTATCATAAAGAAGGTCATTAATGCTCTTAAAGCCATCATCAATTACGTGTATCAAAAGCATTATTTATCAAAACCATTGAATAAAACTGGTTACGGTCAAAACCAAACATGCTTTAGAAAGGTATTAATAGTGACAAAATTAGAAAACTTGAAGATAAATATGGTTGGTATTATCAATATTTATCCATACCTTTTGTCTACTATCATGTTATTATTTATCAAAAGTAGTGTTTTGACCGTAAGGTAGCATTGGGGGGTTTTTGCCCAGTACCTTCACGTCATGCTTCTAGACTAAGTTCAAAAACATTAAGCATATGATATATACGACAAACCGCAAGCACAAGGTGGAAAACAAATAACCAAAAAATGGTTGGATCCATATTAAAGAAAATTGAAAGAAAAACTAAAGCTTTATTTGCAAAATAAGAAACGCATTCTTGAACTTCCATCACGTCCGGTAAATTGGAAAATCTTTTTTCATATAAAACAAAAGTGAATCAAGATACCTTGCCAACGAAAGACATTCTATTATGTATGCTTTTGCAATTCTTTCTTTTCACGATAAAATCGATTTCAACCATAATATCAATTCAAACACACTTACATTCAATTACATTGAAATCAATAGGCATTCTCTTATTCGTTTGAAAACGCAAGCACAGTAACCAAAAGTTGGATCCAGGAAACATCATATATAAAAGCCAATTAAAACAAACATTCTCTTTTATAAAAATTAGGGTCCAACTAAATCAAAGAACTTGAATCCTAATAACCCAACAATGAAGACCTCCCTGATACCACTTGTTGGAATTAATCCTTTAGATTCTCGGTTTTTCTTTATTCTTTAAAGCATACATAACTAGATGCATATACCCTAGAGCAAAACACCACAAAGCCCAGGATCTACATCATGCCAGATTACTAAGGATTTACAGACTTGACTAAATACCTGGATCAATGTCGTGTTCCTGATCTTAAGCGTTCTTCAATAGTAATAGATTTGATCGCCAACTATTGCGAAATCTTTACGGCAATCAATCACGAACAAACATAGCTTGATAGTCTTAGGATCTGAAACACGAGAGAGAATGGAGAAAGAGATAGACGAGTAATGACCACCCGTTGACTTGTGGTTCTTCCTCAACCTGGACTCTTTATGCCTTAGTCGCTCTTCAAATGGGGAGAAGACGCGGTGTGCGTTGTGTCCGATGTTTTGGGGACCATAGCCTATATGTAGGGTGATGACCAATTAGGGTTCCCATTATTCCGAAATTGGCCATCGGTGACATCCACTCATATTTTACCCATATCAGATAATTAATGATATAATTAATTATCAAATAATAAATCTGACTGACCTTATCTCTTAATTTGATCTCATATCAATTAAGTCCCCTAAGAGATAAATAGCTAATATAATTAATTACCGATATCCGCCCACATTATGATATTGGAATAAAACATTCCAACACACACTCGAAGAACAGTCACTTCACAACTCACAATAATACACTGAAGATTTGAGTGACATTGAGTGGTTGTACTTACATGCCATATAATACCAGTCCCCATCAACAACAATTTCCAAAATGGTGCCTAACACCACAAACATCCCATCCTAAAAACAAAATAACACAACTTATGAGTAAAATTACAATAATAAGATGACAGAAAACATAGACAAATGCACGTAAAAAAAATACGATAGCTGAAATCAAACATAAGCTGATTTAAACAATAATAAATATTCACTAAACAACAACTTCTTTTATGTCTTGTAGTTGGGAAATTGATTTCCTTGGGTGCAGCTTCATAAAGTCATTTTCCATTCCCTCCTTTGAATTGTCAAGGATAACAGAGAGTGGCTCCACATCAATAACACCATGTTCAGTAATGATAACACAAACAATAATATGAAATAAGTAAATTATTTTAAAAATATATCATAGTTAATAATATTTAAAAACCAGAAAACAATAAAAACATACAAAAATTAGACCACATTAAATTGTGTTACGTATTTCTAAAAGAGAGAGCCTTTGGAAGGTCTGGATTAAGCATCAATTTTGTAGCATTCATGCTATTTTGAAGAGCATTCTTTCCTATTGAGAAAAATTAAGAATAGCAATATTGCAACAATGATGGAGTTCAAATGTCATTATTGGGAACACACCAAGCATGAACAGTTTTTCTTTTTGATCAACCAGTCACTAGATTGATGGTCTTTCAGCCATTCAAGTACACCATAAAAGATGTTCTACTATCTAAATCAAGAGTAGACCAAAACGAAGTACTAGTTAAAACAATTATCCAAATTTCCATAAAACCAAGTAAAATTTTCCATGAGGTCGTGAAAACGAGTTCAGTCAGAATATATATAAAAAAATTTAATCAAGAAAAGTATTTCTTAAATCGCTTACTACTCAGAGTTGTGCGTCCACCTTCATCACTCTCGGAGTTGTCGTAAATATTATCATTGTCAGGGTTTGGTGCTCTTCTCTTATAACAAATGTCATCAGAGAGGTCATGGGAAGTCGGAGAGTGATAAATTTCACCCCTAATTTGTTTATCAAGGTATTCCTGAAACTCGTATTCTTCATCATCATCTTTGTCTCTACCGCCTTCTTCACCGTCATCGTCTTCGTATCCGTTGCCGCTGTCTTCCTCTTCTTCATCTAATTGTTTCCCTATTCAAACGTAGCTTGCTGATTTGAACAAAGTTTGAAGCCATAGTGAGTTAACAATTATTAGAATAGCAAAGATATAGCAAGTTGATGAAACATACACAAGCACCTACACTTTATATAGACCTCGAGGTCGAAACCAACTCCTCCAAAATTCAATTCAAATTTCAAAACTTCAAAATCAAGAAAAAGAGGGAAATCAATTAGGGTGTTAAGGTTAAAACAGAGCAAATGAATCCTTTAAACATGCTACTATGAAAAGTTGACCAATCAAATCAATAAATCAATAAACCTACAACAAATCCATAGCTACACATGTCTCATATGAACAAAAATAAAGGTGGGAAGGATAAGATATCGATATTATCTTTAATAAATATGATATTATCTCAAATAACCTTATCCGGTTAGAAGAGATAAAATCCCTCAAATTAAGGAGATCATATCTATCTTTAATCCTGATATTATCTCAAATAACCTTATCTAGTTAGAAGAGATAAATCCCTCAAATTAAGAAAATCATATCTCAAAGATGATTTAAGAGATAAAAGGAGATAAATCAGTTCTCTTAAAGATATGGGGATCCTATTATAAAAAGAGCTCGACAAAGAGACTATTGAAGAGTCCTTGCTCGCTGGTATTCATCAGATACAAGATTAAGGGATTGAGATAACCTTATGGCCAAGGGTTGAACCTAGAACTACGTCTGGCTTTGATTCCCATTGGGATACGTAGGACCAGAATACAATATTTTGTCAAGCCATAATCTAAAACAACCCCATTGTTCACTCTCGGTTTGACGTTCTACGGCGAGATTCTGACAAGTTGGATCTCGGCAGGAACATTTGGCGCCCACCGTGGGGCCGAGGAAAAACATTCCCCGGTTCCATATGAAAGCTTGATGGTGACTACACGGAATGGACCGAGGGGAGGGGCGAACAGCACGAACCATTTAGATCATGAGGCTTCGAACATGAGCCAGAATCGTGACAATCCCCCTCCCCCTCCCATCGATGAAGATAACCCTCAGCTGGGAGAGGTTATGGTGCAGTTAAGGCAGCTGCGTAAGGAGAACGAGGAGATACGTGCTCAGAATCAAAGACTTTTAAGAACTCGAAAAAAGAGAAAGATCAGTGACGCCTTCCGAGGAAGAGCAATCCTCACCCGAGGGTATCCAAAATGATCCATCCTACGTACCTTCTCCTCATGATACAAGCCGACTCTCCATGACCAAACCTCGCCCAGAGGCTTCAGAAGTTAAATCTCGTGCAGAAAGGAATATCCAAAAAGAAAGGGTAACAGATGGATGACCGAGGTTGCCGTTCACGGATGACATTGATGAGGTAATCATGCCTAGACATTTTAAGCCTCTTAACATTGATAAATTCAATGGCACCACCGACCCAACGAAGCACGTAGAATCCTTTATTTCTTGTGTTTACCTGGTGACCGATTCGGAAGGCGTCATGTACAAAATTTTTCCAACCACTTTGCAAGGCCATGCCTTAACCTGGATTACGAATCTACCACCTCGATCAATTAATTCCTTTGACGTGCTTGTAACTAAGTTCACTACATAATTCGCAGCGAGCTGAAAGCATAAAAGGCACTCGGTCTCGCTGGTGAATTTTAAACAAGAAAAGAATGAATCACTTAGAGATTATATGGCTCATTTTAGTGCCAAACAAATTTTAATTCCCAATTTGAGCTCGGAACTCTGTCTTCATACCGTCATGGGCGGTTTGAAGCCAGGGCCATTCTTTGAGTATTTATCACTAAAACCATCGAGAGATTTTGAATAGTTGCAGGAAAAAGCTACAGGTCTCATGAACTCGGAAGAGAAGGCAGAATCCAAAAGGAGAGAAAGAGGTTTTGAAGACAAGAGCTTGGTTCCGAGTAAATAAAGAGATAGGGGGCTAATCCACAAAGGACCCAAAAGACCAATGAAAGGGGATTCTCGGAGAGGCAACCCAGGTACCAGTCTTATACACCGCTAAACCGATCTCGGGCAACCATTCTCCAGGAGGTGTGCAACGTCGAGTTACTCACCACACCTCGACCGTCTAAAACTCCGACCATTGCAGACAGAAGTGAAGAGTACAAATGGCATCAAAACTATGGTCACTCCACTGAAGACTGTAAAATAGCCCACGAAAAAATTGAGGACTTGATACAGGCAGGTCGTCTTGACCGGTTCATTCGTCGAGATGATAATGGAGGCGGACAAGCTGGTTGACGATGACGGAGATGCGGTTATGACAATCATAACCGAGATGAAAACCTGCAAGGAAATAATTAGAATGGAGATCGGTTGAACAATCAGAGGGCTCTCAATGAAGAAACATAAGGAGGAGTGAGATGGGTCAACAATACAATCTCAGGGGGATTTGTAGGTGGAGGAATAACAAGTTCAGCTCGGCGGCATCATGTAAAAGCCATCCGATCTGTAAACACGGTGTCTGGAAAACCTACAAGGACGAGACCTCCAATAACTTTCTCAGATGATGATTTCCAAGGGCTGGATCCAAATCAAGATGACCTAATGGTGATAACGGTCGAATTAGCCAACTTCTCGGTTAAACGAACACTTATTGATCAGGGAAGCTCGACTGATATTTTATACCTGGAAACCTTCAAGAAACTTGGAATTCCAGAAAAGCTGATAATAGAGCGAGACGACAAGCTAGTAGGGTTCGTCGGAGAGAAAGTAAAAACCTGAGGTTATATAGACCTCTTAACAACGTTTAGAGAGGGAAAAATCTCCAAGTCCGTATCAGTCAGGTATGTTATTGTGGATACTAGCACGTTGTACAACATCTTTATTAGAAGACCGACGTTGAATGAACTCGGAGCGATTATCTCTACCCCACACCTCACAATGAAATTCCCAGTCGAGTCTGGAGATATAGTCACTGTCCGAGCTGACCAAAGGATGGCCAAGCAATGCTATGTGGATAGTCTAAAGGTTACCTGAAACCAGAATATCGCAAAGAATGTCGAGGATGATAAAACAGAAGTGGTATGCTCGGTCAGTTCGGTAACTTCAAAGAGCTCGGTCAACATGTTTGAACAAGACCCAAGGATGGAGATGTACGAGTCCAGAGCCGAACCAACAGAGTCTTTAGAGAAGTTCCAATTGGGAGCCCAAGCTGAAAAGTGCACCAAAGTCGGCAGTCAGCTCGACCCCTTTCTCAAACAACAGATTCAAGCGGTCTTAAAAAAGAATGCCGATTTGTTTGCTTGGAAGACATCGTATATGCCTGGCATAGACCCCAATTTTATCTGCCATAAGCTATCTATATGCCCCGAAACCAAGCCTGTAGCTCAGAAAAATAAAGCTTGGAGAAAAAAGGCGCCAAGCAGTAGCCGAGGAGACTGCCAAACTGGTCAAAGCAAATTTCATCAGAGAGGTGAAATACACTACTTGGCCAGCCAATGTGGTGTTAGTTAGAATGGTCAATGGTAAGTGGAGAATGTGCACCGACTATATCGATCTCAACAAAGCATGTCCAAAGGATTTTTATCCTCTTCCCAACATTGACAGATTGGTAGACGGAGCTTCGGGGTACAAAGTTTTGTCCTTCATGGACGCATACTCGGGTTATAACCAGATAAGGATGTACCCACCTGATGAAGAAAAAACGACATTTATGATAGATGGGGAAAACTACTGCTATCGAGTAATGCCTTTCGGTTTAAAAAATGTTGGTGCAACGTATCAAAGGCTTATGGATAAAGTCTTTGTCAACCATATCGGAAAGAACCTAGAAGTATATGTAGCCGATGTGGTGGTAAAGTCCGATGACCCAAAGCAGCACTCAGCCGACCTCGAGGAAATTTACAGTCAACTCAGAAAGTACAACATGAGGTTAAATCTAGAAAATGCTCTTTTGGTGTACAAGGAGGAAAGTTCTTAGGGTATATGCTAACACATAGAGGAATTGAAGCTAATCCTGATAAGTGCAAAGCTGTCATTGAAATGTGAAGCCCTCAGAATGTGAAATAAATCCAGAGGTTAGCTGGCCGATTAGCTTCTCTATCCCGCTTTCTCCCAAAATCCGTAGAAAAAGCAAGACCTTTCTTTCAGCTTCTGAAAAAACCGAAAGAGTTCACTTAGACCGAGGAATGTGAAAAGGCCTTTGGAGACTTGAAACTTTTTCTGGCCTTTCCCCCGATCCTTACTCAGCCACAGCTCGGCAAGGATCTGTATTTGTATCTGTCTGTCAATGATTACGCAATCAGTGCAGTAATCGTCCATGATGAAGAAAAACAACAAATGCTGGTGTATCACGTAAGTATAATTTTGAAAGATACAGAAACACGGTATCAAGTTATTGAAAAACTAGCCCTCGCCTTAATCATGGCAGCTTGGAGGTTACGACCTTACTTCTAGTCACACCAAGTTATAGTCAAAATAGATCATCCAATAAAGCAGGTGCCCAGGAAACCCGATCTAGCCGGACGAATGATAGCTTGGTCGGTAGAATTGTCAGAGTTCGGTTTGTAATATGAGCCAAGGGGACCAATGAAAGCCCAATGCCTTTCCGACTTCATTGCCAAGCTCTCTTCTAAGCCGAGGTCGGGATCCTTCACCTGGCATCTATATGTTGATGGTTCATCTAACTCAAAGGGGAGGGGAACTGGAATAATTATCGAAGGTCCTGATGATCTAATCCCGGAACAATCTTTAAAGTTTAGGTTTACTGCTTCAAACAACCAAGCAGAATATGAAGCCCTTATTGCAGGACTGATGCTAGCTAAAGATGTTGGAGTCAAAGAATTAAAATGCCGAAGTAACTCACAACTTGTAACAGGACAAGTCTCGGGTGATTATCAAACAAAGGATCCCCAACTAACCAGATATCCCTACGGAGTTGATAGTCTAATTTCTAAATTTGATAATTTTACTATTGAGCATATACCTCGGGAGGAAAGTTCAGGAGAATCTTCTAGAACCAAGCATAAAAAATGCTAAAGTGATATTGATCGAGCACTATGATTGTGGCTGGATGACACCAATTTATGAATATTTAGCCTCTGACAAATTGCCTAATGACCCTAAGGAGGTGAGGAGAATTCGTCTAAAATCTTGCCACTACACCATTCGAGACGGAGAGCTGTACAGAAGATGATTCTCCATGCCATTACTAAAGTGCATAGAAAAGGAGCAGTCCGAGTACGTAATGGACGAGTTGCACCGAGGAATCTGTAGAATGCATTCAGGTGGCCGATCTCTGGCATCTCAGGTCCTGCGAGCGGGGTTTTACTGGCCGACCATGAGATCGAATTGTGCTACCTGGACTCATAGGTGTGAGCCTTGTCAGAAGTTTTCCAACGTAGCACGAGCTCCAGGAGAAGAGCTCCATTCCATGTTCTCGCCGTGGCTCTTTACTATGTGGCAGATGGATATAATCGGTCCTTTCCCAATTGCTAAAGGTCAAGTCAAGTTCTTGCTGGTAGGAGTAGACTACTTCACTAAGAGGATTGAAGCAGAACCATTAGCTACCATAACATCTAAAAAGGTTTAGAGTTTTGTATGGAAAAACATCATATGCAGGCATGGCTTCCGTTATGCAATTGTCACAGATAATGGAAAGCAATTCACCGATAAAGAGCTTAGAGAGTTCTACTCCAACCTCGGAATTAAACATAAAGTGACCTTGGTTGAGCATCCACAAACAAATGGACAAGCAGAAGCAGCCAACAAAGTCATTCAAGCTAACCTATGGAACCGATGTAATGATTCCAGTTGAGCTCGATGAACTCTCTTTCCGAAGGCAGCATCATGACCAAAGTAAGAACGAAGAAGAATCCGAGTTGAGCTTGACATGGTTGAGGAAGTCCGAGATGAGGCAAAAATCAGAGAAGAAATATGCAACCAAAAAGTAATTCGGAAGTACAACTCGAGGTTACAACCAAGGGAATTTGTACAAGGTAACTTAGTGCTGAGATTGCAAAACGATGCGAGAAAAGACTACATAGATGACCGAGTTGAGGTCAAAATGCCGAGCCTAAAAAGGTAAACAACATCTAAAGGTAGTTAAAAACCTAAAAAGACTGACCGATCTAAAATCGACCGAGTTGAGAACGAAATGCCGAACCTAAAGAGGCGAAAATTAAGAGCCAAAAAAGGTTGACCAAGCTAAAATCGACCGAGTTAAGGTTGAGATGCCGAACCTAAAGAGGCAACAACTAAAGACCCAAAAGGGTTGTCCGACCTCCAAAAAACTCGAATAAGCCGAGTTGCACTCAAAACTGTAAACGCCAACCACTAACTCAAAAAAGTTACAAGACTGAGCTCCAAAAGCCGACATGAAAAAACAAGGCATGAAAAACTTAGAAAATTTTCTATGTGAAGAGTAACTCGTAAGCAAGCATGTGATTTCATTGCCCTAGGAAAATTCTTCCTAGGTTACTCATGGGCATCCCCATGAGCAACAGTTTCAACAAAAATAGAGTTGGGGTCATCCTCGGCACTCGGAGGCATAGCAGAAGAGTGGTCAAGTAAGCCCATTTCGCCCCCACCATCGACTCCCTCCTCGACCGCTTGAGCTTCAACCTCTTATTCTTGAGTTACCTCTTCCTCATCCTCTAGCTCAGACAACGGAACTAGAATTCCATCTCTGTTAAAATCCTTGTCCATGTCAGCCAGGGAGAAGTTAGCATTCGGGTTGAAGCGCTGAAGCTGCTTCACTGCTCGGGAGAAGCCATTGACATGCTCCTTCATAATGGAAGCCTCGACTTCAGCTAGCTCAGATCGGAGCATTAGATTGGTCTCCTTCTCGACCTCTAGCGACTTACGCAGCTCGAGATTGGTCTCCTTCTCGGCTTGAAGTTCCTCGGCGACCTTCTGAAGATTGAGCCGTTCGGCTTGTTCTAGGTCCAGCTCGGCCAGAAGACCAGCCTTATCTTTTTCCAGCTCCGCCTTTTGGGCCTTCAGCTGGCCAACGGCCTGAGCTTGCTCCTCACACTTGGCTACGACCTAAGCCAGCTCGTCCCTCACCCTCATGGCACGAGCTGCATCGGCCCTCATCACCTCCATTTTCTTGGCATCATCAGCAATCTGGTGACTCTAGAAGCGAGTAATTGAGGCGATCCGGAGAGCATAGGCAGCAGCCTCCTCTATACACTCATCGGGCCCATGCTCCAGCAAGAGCCGAGCATCAGAAGGTTTCAGTACTTGGCCGTCAATGAGGGTAACAGGGTCGAACTCATTCACCCAGAGCGAACTGATGCTCGGGTAGCAGTTTCCATTGTACCATTTGGTGTCCGAAGTTGTTGTTTTGGCTTCAACGACTCAAGAGGGGGGATGAATTGAGTTTTCACAAAAATATTTCCCTCTTAAAACTTTTTCACAAAAGTTTTATAAATCAGAGTTGCGGATTAGTGTTCTCAGGATCTTTTATAAAATCAATGAAGGGTTTTTACAAAATCTTGAATAGAAGGTGATGAGGATAAGAAAGATTGATAACGAATAGGTTCAGGTTCAATAACTCAGTAACAACAAAATACAGTTTATACATATCAAGAATAGAAATTATATTGAACTTTAAACATCAAAATCGCAGGTTCTTGATCATAAATAGAAAGTAAAAGAGTTTGGGTTTAGAGATACCACACAACCAGATTTATCCTGGTTCAGTCACCTCCACCGTGACCTACATCCAGTCTCCACTCCACCTGTGGGATTTCACACACTAACACACAAGCTTTGCCTTGTAGCTTGAAAAACCTTTACACCATAAAGCACTCCTTCACCTCGAGAAACCACACTCTTGTGAAGAGCCTCAATGTTCTTCCTTAGGGATACATCACCCTAATCACTCAGAGACTCCCTCTCTCTTTACAATCAAATAAAACGAAAAATTGATTCCTAACTCTCAATAGTCAGATAAACAAATTGAAGCACTTATGAGTATTGAAACACTCTTTTCACAATAAGCTCAAGAAAGGTGATGAATGATTTTGATATGTGTATTATGATGTTGTTGTTATATTGAAAGTGTTCCTTTGATCCCTCTTTATATAGAAAACAAATTATAGTCGTTGGGATCAATCAAAACAGATTTGGATCTGATTAACAGAATCTGTTTTCTTGATTCTGGTTCTTGAAATAAGATTCTGATAGTTCTTATAGAAATGGTGTCCATCTAGCCATTAAGATTTTACATTCAGACGGGTTAGTAGACGAGCTCCATATGCAACGTCATTGGACGGATCTTCTCATTAAAATCTTAGCACGTCCAAAGGCTTGTGTGGACGAGCGCTTCTGTCACTTTAATAGACGAGCACTTCTGTCACTTTAGTGGATGAGCACTTCTGTCACTTTAGTGGATAAGCGCTTGTATCACTTTAGTGGACGAGCACTTCTGTCACTTCAGTGGACGAGCGCTTGTATTACTTCAGTGTTGGACGGGTGCTTCTGTTACTTCAGTGTTGGACGAGCTCTTGTATTACTTCAGTGTTGGACGAGCGCTTTTGTTTCTTATTTACAAAAATCATTTTCATTAACGAAAACTTATTCCTTTTAATGTAGGTTATGAAAATTGATTTTCTTCATGCATCTTTTCAAATGAGCTATTTGTGAATAAGAGATTTCATCTCTTACAAATCATCTAAGACTTAAATCTAAAATTCTCCGTTAAGCTTGAGTCTTGATGATTCCTTGTGTTGGGAATTTGCGTATAAAAATTAATAACGCAGCGGAAAAATTCCCATCGAAGGATCCTTGCGTCTGGTCACGATTCATGGTTAGAAGATTTACCTCTTGAAGTGATGACAGTTGATTAAAAATCGTCTATCACGAACACCGCATGAACGATGTCTCTAAGGTATCCACACGAGCAGATTCCGTGAACGTCCAACGTCACGAACCCGAAGCATCTCTGTCTCACAGTGCTAGCTTCGAAAACCGAGACCTGCTGCTCACTATCACTCTCTATGTGCGGCTAGGGTAAAACAAAAAACCATGTAGGCATAATAGCTTAAGTGGTCTACTTATAGCAGCACCTCCTTAAGTGAGTTAGTGAGCAGCGTTTGACCTAAGCCCCATGTACTATGCGCTAGGCCCAATAGAAAAGTCCAACTTTCCTTTTAATGCTTCTTTTAATCCGCTCTTATGTGTGTGACCCTATAGGTTCCCAAAACGTTAGTAGTAATATTAAATCCCATTTAATATTACAAACTGTGAGCGGTATCTAGCAATACATCACTGCTACCTAAGTAGTGAGAAAGTCAGTGATTTGATGAAACCTTTCTGTGACAAATATTCATGAGCATTATCATCCCTTTGTCCATATATCTATATTGAACACAAGACATAGAATGTGTCACCCTTGTATGGTTCAATATCATGTTCCCTGATACCCGAGTAGACTTAACAACAAATGAGGTCAATATCTCATATTGACTCATTTCAGCACGGCCATGCATTTTACAGTCTCACTCTATCAGGGGCCCACAGATATTACTCCTGTTATGTAGGAGGGACAAATTCCATCTAGGTCACTCACATCCCTCTGCATGGCTCGTGGTATGCCCAATGTTCGTCTTTATAATCATCCTATTACAGATGACATTTGACGATATTAAAGCACACGACTCCTCATGTAGGGATCGTAGCGATTTCAGGTCGAAGGATTGCATACACCATTGTCACCATGAAAACTACTTATGATACTCACACAACGCTCCATGTAGTGTTCTCATGGTGGGTCAATCCAGTACATCATTACTCTAATGTGTACCTATGTGGCGACTCGATATCTCATATCCATGACCCGTGAGATATGGTCATCAGTCTGCACACATAATAGTCTCAATGTATTATTATTGTCCTTATTAATAAAATACTTGACTATGGATATTTAAGAATAGGATTTCATTGTTCAATAGTGTCTCACGATCAAGTCATATACTTGATATTCTATTAAACTGAAATTTCTATTCTAAGGACTTTATTATGTTTAAACAAGTAACACAATAAACTGGAATGCCTCATATCATATATATATATATATATAATAGCAAGATACAAATGTAAGTTTAAGAAATACACTGGCCTCTAGGGCTTATTCCAGCAATCTCCCACTAGCACTAGAGCCAATCAGGCATAAATCTAATGCCCATCGATCTAGTGTGACCTTCATGCTTCTGTTGAGCAAGAGGTTTCGTAGGTGGGTCAGCAACGATATCAAGTGTTGGTACTCTGCATATTTTCACATCTCCTCTATCGATAATCTCTCGAATGAGATGGAAGCGCCTAAGTATATGTTTGGATCGCTGATGAGATCTAGGTTCCTTAGCTTGTGCAATGGCCCCATTGTTATCACAATAGAGATCAATGGGGTCCACAATACTAGGAACTGTACCAAGCTCAGCAATGAACTTCCTGATCCAAACAGCCTCCTTTGTTGCATTGGAGGCGGCAATATACTCAGCCTCTGTAGTAGAATCGGCGACTATCTCCTGCTTTGAACTCTTCCAGCTCACCGCCCCGCCATTCAGGCAGAACACATAACCAGATTGCGATCTGGAATCATCCTTATCGGTCTGGAAGCTAGCATAGGTGTAACCTATTACAGCAAGCTCTTCCTCGCCTCCATATACCAAGAACGAATCCTTAGTTCATCTCAAGTACTTAAGGATGTTCTTGATAGCAGACCAGTGACCTTCACCGGGATCGGACGTACACCTTTCGTTATGCTTAAATCATACGATACATCTGGTCGAGTACATAACATGGCATACATGATAGATCCAATTGCGGATGCATATGGAATCTTACTCATGGAATCCCTTTCTTCTTGAGTGGAAGGGGATTGTGCCTTTGATAGGCATATACCATGTGACATAGGCAAGAGTCCTTTCTTGGATTCATGCATGTTAAAGCGTCTCAACACTTTGTCTATGTATGTACTTTGACTTAGGCCAAGCAATTTCAGCGATCTATCCCTATAGACCCTGATTCCCAATACATAGGTAGCTTCACCCAAATCTTTCATAGAGAAGCAATTCCCTAACCATGTCTTTACATTTTGTAGTGTAGGGATGTCATTTCCAATGAGTAATATGTCATCTACATATAATACTAGAAAAACCACAATGCTCCCACTAACCTTCTTGTAGACACAAGGTTCATCTTCATTTTTGATGAATCCGTACTGTCTTACAGCATCATCAAAACGAAGGTTCCAACTTCTGGAAGCTTGCTTCAATCCATAGATTGATCGCTGCAATTTACATACCTTTCCGGCATCCTCTGAAATGTGAAAGCCTTCAGGTTGTGTCATGTACACATCCTCAAGAAGCTTTCCATTAAGGAAAGCAGTTTTGACATCCATCTGCCATATCTCATAATCATGGTATGCAGCGATAGCAAGTAAGATTCGGACGGATTTAAGCATCGCAACAGGTGAAAAGGTCTCATCATAGTCGACACCATGAATTTGCTTGAAACCCTTAGCCACCAATCGCGCCTTAAAGGTATGTACTTTACCATCCATGTCAGTTTTCTTTTTGAAAACCCACTTGCACCCTATGGGTTTTACCCCTTCAGGTGGCTCTACCAAGGTCCATACCTGGTTGGTGTACATGGAATCCATCTCAGATTTCATGGTCTCAAGCCACTTCTCAGATTCTGGGCCAGTGATGGCCTCATGGTAAGTCACAGGCCCATCTTGCTCCATGAGCAATACATCACCTTGTGGAGTCATGAGAAATCCATATCTCTCAGGCTGGTGACGTATCCTGTTAGACCTACGTTGGTCTTGTGCTACTAGAACAGGTTGTTCCTCCACAACATTTTGTGAAGGTCGCTCCTGTTCTACCAATGGTAGGTCACTACTCTGTGATTCTTGAATTTCTTCAAGTTCTATCTTCCTCCCACTGGTTCCTATGGAGATAAACTCCTTTTCTAGGAATACACCAGTCCGTGCGACAAACACTTTGCCTTCGGAAGGATTATAGAAATAGTATCCCTTGGTTTCTTTGGGATACTCACAAAGAAGCATTTATCAGATTTGGGATCAAGCTTATTAGAAACTTGACGTTTTACATATGCTTCACAACCCCAAATCTTCATAAAAGACATGCTGGGTCGTCTACCAGTCCATATCTCATATGGTGTCTTTTCTACCGTTTTGGATGGAACACGGTTAAGTGTAAAAGCTACTGTTAATAGAGCATGTCCCCAGAAAGAGTTTGGAAGGTTTGTATGACTCATCATAGACCGACCATGTCCAACAAGGTTCGATTTCTCCTCTCTTCAGAAACACCATTCCATTGTGGTGTTCCAGGTGGAGTGAGTTGAGATAAAATTCCACACTCTCTCAAATGATCATCAAAATCTAGGCTCAAATATTCACCACCTCGATCTGATCGAAGAGTTTTAATATTTTTACCAAGTTGGTTTTGTACCTCATTTTTGAATTCCTTGAACTTTTCAAAGGATTCCGATTTATGTTTCATAAGATACACAAATCCATATCTACTGAAATCATCAGTAAATGTGACGAAGTACTGAAAACCACCTCTAGTTAATGTGTTTAGGGGTCCGCATACATCACTATGTATAAGACCCAAAAGATCGTGAGCACTTTCACCTTTTCCGGTGAATGGAGCTTTAGTCAACTTTCCCAATAAACAAGACTCACATATCTCATATGATTCATAATCAAATGAGTCCAAGAGTCCATCTTTATGGAGCTTTGAAATGCGCTTCTCATTTATATGGCCTAAATGACAATGCCAAGGATAAGACGGGTTCAACTTATTTGGTTTGAACCTCTTAGTATTTATGTTATAGATGGGCATTTCAAGATCAAGGACATAAACCCCATTACTCATGTGTTCACTAGCATAGAAAATATCATCCAAATAAATAGAACAACTTTTGTTCTTTATTATAAAAGAAAAACCAATCTTGTCCAAACAAGAAACGGAAATGATATTCCTGCTAATTGCAGGCACAAAATAACAGTTCTCTAACTGAATAGTAAGCCCAGTGGGCAAAGTCAATACATAAGTCCCTACAGCTAAAGCAGCAACCTTTGCTCCATTTCCCACTCGTAGGTCGACTTCGCCCATTGCCAATGGTCTACTCCTATTTAGATCCTGCACATTTGTACAAATGTGAGAACCACATCCAGTATCTAATACCCATGATGCAGAAGTAGACAAATTGACTTCTATAACAAACACACCTGAAGTGGAAGTCTCACTTCCCTTCTTCTTCTTGCTTTCTTCCAGGTATTTTGGGCAGTTCCTCTTCCAATGTCCGGTCCGACCACATTGGAAGCAATTTCCTTCCTTAGCCACACCACCCACAGGCTTCAAGCCAGAAGTACTGGGCTTGAACTTGTTGATGACCTTGCCCTTGCCCTTTTTTTTTTGTACGTGGGCTTCTTGGGTTGCTTCTTGCTATTTCCATCCTGGACCATCAAAATGGCCTTCCCCTTTCCTTTGTTAATATTTTGTTCAGCAGTTCTTAACATGCTCAATAATTCTGGCAAAGGTTTGTCAAGATCATTCATATTATAGTTCATGACAAACTGATTATAGCTCTCAGGCAACGATTGCAGAACTAAGTCGGTGGCCAACTCTTGGCCTAAAGGAAATCCCAGTCTCTCAAGATTCTCAATGTACCCGATCATCTGGAGTACATGAGGACTCACAGGGCTTCCTTCTGCCAATTTACACTGGAAAAGGGCTCTAGAAACTTCGAACCGCTCATGCCTTGCTTGCTCTTGGTAGAGCAGCTTGAGGTGCACGATCATATCGTACGGCTCCATGGTCTCATGTTGCTTTTGCAGCTCAGAGGTCATGGTAGGAAGCATAAGACAGCCGACGTCTAAGACGTCATCCTGATGCTTCTTATAAGCATCCTTGTCAGCCCTAGGAGCATTTGAAGCCGGTGGCTCCTCAGGAATAGGCTCCTCAAGAACATACAGCCTTTTCTCATGTTTGAGGACAATCCTCAAGTTTCTGTACCAGTCCAGAAAATTTGTTCCGGATAGTTTATCCTTCTCAAGGACGGATCGCAATGACAGTGTTACTTGATGTGTTTGATGCCATGGTAATCTACAGAAATAAATATGCAAAATATAAGTATCATGCCATGAAGTTATTTAAAAAGGTCTTTAATTAAATACGCCTCCCACTATTTTACTCAAAACAATGACCCTCATCATTGATTCGGAAATTCCCGTTGGAAGATTTTCTAGTGGGCCAAGATCCATATTTCACCTAGCTTTAAGTCAGCTTTGGCTGATCACTCAAAATTCGGTTATATAGGTAGGAAACACTTTCCAATTGCATCTCATGAAACTCTTGGACACTTGGGTGAATAACTCTTATTCTAATCCATCACATGGACTAAAGCCCAACTTTTAAGCCTCTAAGCCTTTCAATCCTATTGAAGTTGGCTTAGTTAAGTCAGACCCAATGGATAGCAGTTGAACATTACATTTGTCCCATCGCATCTTACTAGTATAGATAAAGGTACCCCGCTTTGGCGGACCCACACTTAATCGATCATAGTCTTGACGAGTGCCATGCATTGGAAGGCCTTTAAATGTGACTTAATATTTCCTTTTGAGGGATTTGATTAAAATTTGATCTCATCATTTGTTAAACTCTTTAACTTACTATTTACATACATGCATCTCATACATATATTAGTTAAACTCCTTTTAACATACTATATACATACATGCATCTCATACATATATAAGGCAAATAAATGTGATATGGTTATGGGCCCTAACGCATTGACTCTCCCAAGCCAATGAGAGAATCTAAACTGAAACCTAGGAGCGTCTAAGCTTCTCCAAGCATGATCTCCCATAGGATAACGTCTTCTTGTCTCCATCATTACATTACATAAACAGAAACCTCATTTTACATATGAGGGGAGTGAGATGAGAAAAGAATATACATATGGAATATAAGAGAAAGGCACAACACGCAGGCCATATTTCAAAATAAACCAAAAGACTAAGGCCATAACCATCCACCATGCATCACAACGTAAATAATAACAAACAATAATAATACCTCTTTTATTATTATTAATATTATTATTAAGTGATACAAAAGATTTCAAAAATTGAATTTCAAAATAACACACTACGCAGAGGTATTATTATTGGAACCTTAGCCGCAAGAACATGAACTCTTCATGTCTGAAACCCCTTAACGCCGCCAACAGAGAACTGAAACTGATCATGTTTAACATCAACACTTGACTCCATCGCAGAACATAATAATGATTCCAGAACCAATGTACATATTGCATATATACATAAACATGCAATAGACGCATATATCATATACATACGAAAATTACAGAGACAAGGTTTCGCAAAACGGATGCAAACGATTTTCAGAAAACAATTTTCAGAAAAACGATTCACATTATAAACATGTTATCATACATAACAGGTAAACAACGTAACAGAATCATGGTTTCGCAAGAGGCTCTGATACCACTGTTGAGAATTTGCGTATAAAAATTAATAACGCAGCAGAAAAATTCCCATCGAAGGATCCTTGCGAATGGTCACGATTCATGGTTAGAAGATTTACCTCTTGAAGCGATGCCAGTTGATTAAAAATCGTCTATCACGAACACCGCACGAACGATGTCTCTAAGGTATCCACACGAGCAGATTCCGTGAACGTCCAATGTCACGAACCCGAAGCGTCTCTGTCTCACAGTGCTAGCTTCGAAAACCGAGACCTGCTGCTCACTATCACTCTTTATGTGCGGCTAGGTGTTGATTCACCGGCAAGTGTACCGGGTCGTCGCAAGTAATAAAATAAACACGGTAAGAATTTACCGAGGTCGAACTCAGGGATTGGGCTACCAATTCAACTAATCTGCGGGAAATCAGATACGTTTGGTCAAGCGAGGAAAGTGGTTGAGAGGGAGAGATTAAGATCGCAATTCAAATAACAAATCAAATAACGCTAAGGTATTAAAAATCAGGAATTAAATTATCTAGGGTCTCAAATCCACCTACCCAATCATGCATAGTACCCAAGTGATAATGTATTCCTCCCTAAGTTCAATTACAATGTCATCCGGGACCCCCAATTTCTCCTATATCCACTGTCGTGCTCAATAGGACGTATTCGAAGATTGGATTAATTACTTACTAGGTCTCATAATCCTAATCATCAAATTCTATTAAATCTTGTTCCCTATACGGTTGCACCGATCTCCTACTCACTCTCGTGCAATATTTGATCGATGATCCCAATTCAAGTTCTAAAACGCGAATCACCTCTCAGCCTCAACACGTTTAACTAGTTGATCACGCATGCATATAATCGACACAATGAAATCAGAATTGGAAAACAAGAATTGAATTAAAGGGGAGAAAAACATACATCACATGAACACTATACCGCCATGGGTGGCTTCATCGATCCCCTAGACGAGGGGATTAGTTCCTCATGCCCGTTACGACAAACGAACAATCGGCAATAATCTCCATAATAAAATAAGAAAAGAAAAGAGAAGAGAGATGCAGCTCCAGAAACAAGGATTCGTAACTACTGATCTAAAACAAGTGGAAAAACTTGGATTCCCCAAATCTGATCTGAAACAGCCTATAAATAGGGATTCTGGTTCTCGGACGCTCGCGGGGCGAACAATATTTCGCGAGGCGAACATTAGTTTTGGCGCGCTTTCAATTTGGATTCTCGCAAGGCGAGAGTGTATTCGCGGGGCGAGTCTTCCAACTTCAAAATGTCACAGCCGTGACCTTCATCACGGCTAGGCCGTGATGGTCTCTGTCTTCCAGGGTCTTCAAACTCTCGCGGGGCGAGCTGCCCCTCGCGGGGCGAGACTTCAAACCTTAATCTGTCACAGCCGTGACCTTCATCACGGATAGGCCGTGATGGTCTCTGTCTTGCAGGTCTTCATGATTCGCGAGGCGAGAATATTCTCGCGGGGCGAGACAGAATTGATGACTTTACTGCTTTGCTGATCTTCAGGCTCGCGAGGCGAGTATCTACTCGCGGGGCGAGCATCTCCAGAATGGCAATTTCCACTATTTCTTGACTTTCCTTGACTCCCGGAGCTTCACTTCTAACCTGAAACAACAAAAGCAAACAAAAGCGTAATTCTATTCAAAATAACCTAAAAACTACACAAAATACACAAAACGAGTCAGCGTCTAACTTAGGAGCAAAATAAGGCTAAATTTGGGCGAAAACGAGATTGAACTCGACTATTTAGCACGTAAACCACCGTCTTACTAGTTATAAAACTAAATAAGCCAGAGGCTTATCACTAGGGTAAAACAAAAAACCGTGTAGGCACAATAGCTTAAGTGGTCTACTTATAGCAGCACCTCCTTAAGTGAGTTAGTGAGCAGCGTTTGACCTAAGCCCCATGTACTATGCGCTAGGCCCAATAGAAAAGTCCAACTCTCCTTTTAATGCTTCTTTTAATCCGCTCTTATGTGTGTGACCCTATAGGTTCCCAAAACGTTAGTAGTAATATTAAATCCCATTTAATATTACAAACAATGAGCGGTATCTAGCAATACATCACTGCTACCTAAGTAGTGAGAAAGTCAGTGATTTGACGAAACCTTTCTGTGACAAATATTCATGTGCATTATTATCCCTTTGTCCATATATCTATATTGAACACAAGACATAGAATGTGTCACCCTTGTATGGTTCAATATCATGTTCCCTGATACCCTAGTAGACTTAACAACAAATGAGGTCAATATCTCATATTGACTCATTTCAGCACGGCCATGCATTTTACAGTCTCACTCTATCAGGGGGCCCACAGATATTACTCCTGTTATGTAGGAGGGACAAATTCCATCTGGTCACTCACATCCCTCTGCATGGCTCGTGGTATGCCCAATGTCCGTCTTTATAATCATCCTATTACAGATGACGTTTGACGATATTAAAGCACATGACTCCTCATGTAGGGATCGTAGCGATTTCAGGTCGAAGGATTGCATACACCATTGTCACTATGAGAACTACTTATGACACTCACACAACGCTCCATGTAGTGTTCTCATGGTGGGTCAATCCAGTACATCATTACTCTAATGTGTACCTATGTGGCGACTCGATATCTCATATCCATGACCCGTGAGATATGGTCATCAGTCTGCACACATAATAGTCTCAATGTATTATTATTGTCCTTATTAATAAAATACTTGACTATGGATATTTAAGAATAGGATTTCATTGTTCAATAGTGTCTCACGATCAAGTCATATACTTGATATTCTATTAAACTGAAATTTCTATTCTAAGGACTTTATTATGTTTAAACAAGTAACACAATAAACTGGAATGCCTCATATCACACACACACACACATATATATATATATATATATATATATAATAGCAAGATACAAATGTAAGTCTAAGAAATACACTGGCCTCTAGGGCTTACACCAACACCTTGATCTCTGTCTTTGCTATTTGATTCCTCACGTTGCTCTTTTGATTTCTTCAAGTTGTTCCTTGACTATTTTCCTTGAATTTGCTTAATGAACTTGTTGATCACTGCTTGCTACATGTATTTTCAATTTGACACTAAAACACTTGCATATACATTAAGTGCATTTGTCATATATCAAAATCTCTAAGTCATTGAGTCTAACAACCATGCGCTGTAGAGAGGATAGGAAAGTGATGTATGCTGCCTTCATGTTAACTGGAAGAGCAGAATCTTGGTGGAGAGGCAAGAGAAGATTGCTGGAGGCTGAGGGCAGAATTATCACTTGGCAGTTGTTTAGAGAATATTTCTTTGAAAAGTATTTTCCGTGTCTAGTTCGACACGAGAAAGAGAGGGATTTCACGAGTCTCAAACAAGGCAACATAACTATAGGTGATTATGCATCACGATTTGAGGCTCTGATTAAATAATCAGAATTCTATCAGAGGTTCCCAGATGAGGATTGGCAATATAGAAGGTTCAAGGAAGGACTGCGAACCGAGCTGCAAAGAGCAATAGCATCTCTCGATTTCCAAAGTTTTCTGGAGCTAATGGAGAGATGCAGTGCCATAGAAGGATAGATCCGAGGCAAGCTGCTGAGCAGAGGTATCAAAGGAGTGGACGTCCCATTCGATCAGGTCTCCAGAGGAGAGAAGGTAATGGTTCTTAGGAAAGACAAGGACCATATATCAAACCAGTGCAGACCCTTGCACCAGCACCAGATTCTACAGCACAAGTTGTTGGAACGGGCCAGCAACCGCAACACCTAGTTTGTTTTAGATGCGGAGGACCGCATCATTTTAGAGATTGCATGGGGAGACCTAGTTTTTTCCAATATGAGAAACCAGGTCATATAGCTCGAGATTGCGGACAACAGGCCACTGAGAGAGTGTTTACGGTGAGGGGAGCTGAATCCTCTCACTCTGCAGATCTCATATAAGGTATGTGTAATGTTGATATAATATATAATATTGGGATACACTCAAAGGAACTAAGACGGTGAATGGATACTTTGAGTGGGAAGTTAAGGTAGTATTGATCTTGGTGTTAAAACGTAGGAGGTATATGTGGACGTAAGTTTTTCTAGTGGACTTGTATTAAGAAGAGAAAATGATTAAGTTTTGACGATGTCCTTCAAGGATGATAGATTAAGGTGAAATGTTAAGGACAATGAACATAAATTATTGAGGGATTTGTTCAAAGGATAAATAGAACGATATAAGAATGAATTCAGTTATGAAGTTACCGCTGTCATTTAGGGGAAAGATAGTGACGAGAAATATAATGAAGGATCTTTAGATTAAGATACGATTACAAGATATTGTCTTGTTTTGAGTTACGAAATTTCGAGGACGGAATTTTTTTCTAAGTGGGGTAGTAATGTAACAGCCCGATTTTCAGATACGCTGTATTAACAGTAAAGATATATTTATTTATATTTTCATCTGAGACATAGGAAATGATTTAGGAGAAAAAAATCACATCTAGATCCTACTCTATAGTAGGAAGCTCTGGTTAAATTTTGGGTTTAAAACTCAGACGGAAAACGGTCTACGTTTTTACTGACAATATAATTTTATACCGGCAGAAAACCCTAATGTGACGCGAAACTGAAAAATGGTAGATTTTTATATTATGTTCTTGAGGAAGTCTAGTTTCCAAATTTATAATCAAAAATAAAATATTAGATTTTATTCGGACGAATTTTGATTAAAATTTAGACAGAAACCGGTCTGCGTTTTCACTGATAGTAAGATTTTACTGAGGAGAAAACCTAATTTCGACTCGAGTAAGAAATGGTTAGGTTTTATATCTCGTTTCCAACAAAATTCATTATTTTGGAATTTTTCGTTCGGAAAATGAAATAATATGATTTATTCGGGCATAAAACCCTAATCGGGAAATCGACGGAGTCGAGAACGGATGTGCGGAGACAAAACTGGACATCGGAGGAGCTGAGTCATGGAGTGGGTCACCACCATGACTCACCAATCATTTATGAGTATTAAATGCTAGTAATCATGTTTTTTAGGTTGAAAAGACCAAAATACCCCCAAGCTTTCATGGTTAGAAACAAGTCACATCTCCTCACTTTTAACCACTCATTTTACATGGTTGTAAACCACCCACATCTCTTCAATTTCGTGCAGCCACATCCAATAAACCACACCCATTTCATTTTACTTTCGTTTCATCATGTTCTTCTCGAAAACCCAAATCGGGTAAATGATGGAACTGAATACGGGATTTCTGAGAACCGCTATTGGATTGGATTGATGAGTCACGGATGACTCATGTCATGTGGTGCAAAATCAGTCACACCACTCCTTCATTCTTCACCACACATTTCTTAACTCAACCATGATTACAATTAACTATACTTAAGTTATTATATTATTTTCTAACTTAACCTAAGTTAATTAAACTCAACCCTAGTTCTCTTCTCACTTTAGCAACACATTTTTCTGCCCCTAACCCTCATTTGGACGCAGCCCAACCCCCTCCCCAAACTTAACACTAGAGGTGGGTATAAGGACTAGGGTCCGCAGACTGTCCGTTTAACCCACAGTCCGCGCGGACTTGGACACCCTAAAATACGAGTCCATTTACATGTGGGCTTTTTGGGCCCGGTCCATTTAACCCGTGGGTTAAACGGACTCAGTCCGCAGATTCGTGGACCCGTCCGCAGGTTGGTGCAGTTTTTCTTTTTAAAAAATACATGTGTTGGCCAACAAAATGGAACATCCCAAAAAATGGAATAGCCCAAGTGTGCCTAATACCCTAGCCCTAAAGTCCACTCACCCTCACTCCACTCACCCTCCTCAACCGCACTCAACTCACCCTCCTCAACCTCATTGTGACACCCTTCTACCCCGCACGTTAATATAAAACATTTACTTAAAAGAGGGATTATAAAAACATGAATTTATTTAAATAAAATAAATACTTGGATAAAAAGGTTTCAAATCTCAACATATACAACGCGGAAAGAAAGCATAGACATAATATAAGTTCAAAAGGCATAACATAACGTAAACATAAATAAAGACATAAACCCCAACCCCGATGTCACATACAGAGCTGGAATAACTAAAAATCCAAAATAAAAAAAATCCTTGGATACAACCGAAACAACTAACTAGTAACTAAGAAAAACTGGAAATCCTAAATGAAGGTAGCGGCTCCTCGGAGTCACTCCTCAACAGGTTGATCATCATCCTCTGCGTATATAATAAGGTACATGCAACACAAACATAACAACAGGGAGTAAGAAACATATATATGAATATAATGGCTAGGAAGCAGTTAGCAAGACAAGCATACAACAAACAAACATGGTATATCAACAATGGTATCATAAGAACATCACCATAATATGTATGCTATGCAATGCAATCTTACTCCACGCCTCTACTATGCATTTAGATCCAATCTATCTCAGGATGAGCAACTTCGGAGTTAAATATCCACATTGACCACTAGGCATCAACATCGGGGCAATACAACTTACCTTAGTTGGACCCCTTGGTAGCCGACACACCTCACTCTCGGATGCGCCACCACGGGGGTACCAGGTCCCGCGGACAGGCAGAAAGCCTTGTTCTCGGGTGAACTCCCCTATGTCACACAGCCTCCCATCAACATCTCCAATGCCTGAATGCATGACAAGCATCACACCAACATGACCTCCACCTCCGCTTGGGCCCATAGGCTACCCAAGTCTTATCACCATCATCACCTCGACCGCTAGGCTATTGAGGATTATCGTTTAACATTCATCGTTAAGTATTTTAATCACTCTGACCATTTTGCACCAGAGGTTACCGCCTCGACCATTCGGCTATTGAGGTCCCCTTGGTGACTAGGCTACCAAGGTACAACATCATTATCACTAGCTCTTCAGGCACTAGAGATTACCACCTTGACCATCCTGCATCAAGGTCCCTTGGCCACTAAGCTACCAAGGTACAACATATTTTCACTTGTCTTTTGGTCTTCATGTTTCGTTGGTATGTTATTTAGTCTTTTAAGCATTTGGGGGTAAGAACCCCTATCTTAAACCGTTTCTGTTTTCTGTTCTGTGCAATGGAGCACGGGCGTGCTCCTTACCAAGCATGGTCGTGCTCAAGAGCAGACTGTACTGTTCTGAGCAACAAGGGTTGTAAACCCTCGCCAAGTCCTTTGGAGTAAAACTTGATTCAACCTATTGGCATTAATAAGTCCTTTCATCACAGTCTTATCACTTGGTTTAATCTTTATGTCTTATAGACTTATTTTGGGAATTAATCCTTTAATTGGCTTATCTCAATTTCTCACAAAATCATTCCCTAGGGTCCGTCTAATCCTTTGAACAAAACCTGACAATTATTATTATTATTATTCATGTCTTATTAATCTAAAGGGGAAAAACCTCCTTTTTTATCATGGTTCACAACAAATAACCCAATCAACCAATAACCAAACATTGTAACATACGGCAGTCATGGCATCATCATTCAACTCATAACAACAATCATATCATAAACATGTTGAGAAATCATACCATAAACACATATAAATAACTCATATTATCACATCAATATAAACAAATAGACATGTTATAAAACAAGACTCATCATCAAACACAGGGTCATGGGTTAACCCTTCGTCTTACGCCACCCCCTTATTCCTACATATTCATATTGTCCCTTCTCCCCATACCTGTGTGAGGTTCACGTTTCAAAAGAAGAAAGAGGGTCCTCTGGGGTCTCGTCTCACAAGCACTAATCTAAGACCTCAAGAACAACAAGGAAACATCTTAATTAGACTCTTAGGCCAAGAAATCAAAAAGGAAAGAATGAGTGGGACGAGGTGTATGAATCTTACCTTGTTTGAAGGTTGAAACAACGAATATGATGATCACGTCTTCGCAACGATGTTCCCTTATCAACGAATGGTGAAGAACGATGCAAGAACGGGTTCCCTAGGGATAGTTTTCTAGAGACGGTTGGTGGAAATTGAGAGAAAAAGAGAGGGGAGGCAGCTGTGAGTGTTGGGACATGATAGACTAGGGTTTAGATCGTGTTTTAGGGGTTAAAAACCGGTTGGAAAGCATTTTCGACTTAAAAAGAATCTAAATTGCGTTTTCTGGTTCTGCACATATTCGCAGGGTGAGCCAGAGAACCAATTTCTGTTAGTTGGATTCGCGAGGCGAACCCGAAAGCGCAAAGCTGAATTTTTGGTTTTCAAGAGGCAAGGCCGAAACAGTCGAATTTGGCCAAAACACCTGAAATGAGATTTGTAGAAAATTCTCTTAGGTTTCCAACGCCACCAAGATCATCTCTATTGGACATCTAGAACTCAAGATATGGCCAAAACGTTGAAAAAGGTTACTAGGACTTCTAAGACTGTTGAACCTTCCTAAGGCTAAACCTTCCCAACATGAACTTAGACATAAAGAACAAGCATAACAGGCATATATAGGCTAAGTCTAACACACAGTAACATTTATTAATGTAGGGTGGAATTCAGGGTGTTACAATTCCACCCCCTTACAAAAATTTCGCCCTCGAAATTTCTACTCACCTCGGTCGAAAGGGTGCGGGTACACCTCTATCATCTTGCTTTCAAGCTCCCAAGTAGCACTCTCCTCAGTCGCCCCACTCCAAACGACTTTAACCAAAGGAATCTCCTTGCCTCTCAGCTGCTCTTTGATCCTCAACTCGAAGGGGTAGTACCTCAAAACTCAAGTTCTCTTTCAACGGTATGGTGTCACGTACAATCAGATGACTCAGATCATGAATGTATTTTCTAAGCTGTGACACATGAAAGACATTGTGAAGTTTGGACAAGAAAGGTGGCAAGGCTATTTGGTAAGCAACTTCACCGACTTTTTTAAGGATTTGGTATGGGCCGATGAATTTGGGAGTAAGTTTCTTGGCTTTCATCACTCTACCAACCCCAGTTGTTGGAGTAACTCTCAAGAATACATGGTCACCTTCCTGGAATTCGAGCGCCTTCCTTCTTTTGTCAAGGTAGCTCCTTTGCCTACTTTGCGCCGCTCGCATCTTTTCCTGAATCATCCTCACTTTATCTATTGTTTCTTACACTATCTCAGGTCCTAGCACCACACTATCACTAGGTTCACTCCAGCACAAGGGTGTCCTACATCTCCTCCCATACAGAGCTTCATAAGGTGCCATCCCAATGCTGGAATGGAAACTGTTGTTGTAGGTGAACTATGTTAGGAACAAGAACTTGTCCCAACTACCTGACTGTTCTAACACACAGGCTCTAAATAAGTCCTCTAAGGACTGGATGGTTCTCTCAGACTGACCGTCGGTCTGTGGGTGGTAAGCCGAACTTAGCCTAAGCTTGGTTCCTAAGGCCTCTTGCAAACTGTTCCAAAATCTGGAGGTAAACCTCGGGTCTCTATCTAAAACTATGCTAGAAGGTACACCATGTAGCCTAACTATCTCTTTGATGTACAACTTAGCTAACTTTTCCAAAGAGTATTCCATGTTCATCGGAATGAAATGGGCCGACTTAGTCAGTCTATCCACAACAACCCTTACAGCTTCATAACCAGCTGGAGTCCTAGGGAGTCCAGACATAAAATCCATGGAAATATTGTCCCACTTCCATTCTGGGATATTCAAAAGCTGTAACTTTCCCGATGGCTTATGGTGTTCTATCTTGGCTTTTTGGTACACTAAACAATCATACACAAACTCTGCCACATTTTTCTTCATCCTAGGCCACCAAAACATCATCTTAAGATCCTGATACATCTTCGTAGCACCTGGGTGCACACTCAGTCCACTCCTATGTCCTTCTTCAAGGATCAACTTTCTAAGCTCCGGGATGTCTGGTACACAGACTCTATCTTTAAACCTCAAGATCCCATCACTTCCATCATTAAAGCTAAGGTTTCTACCATGAGCAAGTAACTCTCGCTGGTCTAAGAGAAACTTATCTAACCTTTGCCCCTCTCTAATCCGGTCCATCAATTTGTTGGTAACCTTCAAGGCTCCAAGCCTAATACTCTTAGGGGTGAACTTTCAAGCTAGACTAAGATCTCTAAACTCCTCTATCAGATCCATCTCCCTAACCATTAAAGCGGAGATGTGTAAGGTTTTCCTACTTAGGGCATCAGCCATCACATTGGCCTTTCCTGGGTGATAGGTCAGCTCGAAGTCATAATCCTTTAAAAACTCCATCCACCTACGCTGCCTCGTATTGAGTTCTTTTTGGTCAAACAGATATTTTAAACTCTTATGATCACTAAAGAACTCAAACCTTGCTCCACAAAGGTAATGCCTCCAGATCTTTAAGGCAAATACCAGGCTCCTAATTCTAGGTCATGGTTAGGGTAGTTGTTTTCATGGGGTTTCAACTGCCTAGAAGCATAAGCAACTACCTTTCCATTCTACATTAACACTTCACCTAACCCTTGCTTAGAAGCATCGCAATATACTACGAAAGGATTACTAGGATCGACCAACACTAAAACTGGTGCTGATGTCAACCTATCCTTTAGCAACACATTTTTATGCCCCTAACCCTCATTTGGACGCAGCCCAACCCCTTCCCCACACTTAACACTAGAGGTGGGTATAAGGACCCGGGTCCGCGGACTGTCCGTTTAACCCGCAGTCCACACAGACTTGGACACCCTAAAATACAAGTCCATTTACATGTGGGCTTTTTGGGCCCGGTCCATTTAACCCGCGGGTTAAACGGACTCAGTCCGCGGATTCGTGGACCCGTCCGAAGGCTGGTGCAGTTTTTCTTTTTAAAAAATACATGTGTTGGCCAAAAAAATGGAACATCCCAAAAAATAGAACAGCCTAAGTGTGCCTAATACCCTAGCCCTAAAGTCCACTCACCCTCACTCCACTCACCCTCCTCAGCCGCACTCAACTCACCCTCCTCGACCTCATTGTGACACCCTTCTACCTCGCACGTTAATATAAAACATTTACTGAAAAGAGGGATTATAATAACATGCATTTATTTAAATAAATACTTGGTTAAAAAGGTTTCACATATCAACATATACAACGTGGAAAGAAAGCATAAACATAATATAAGTTCAAAAGGCATAACATAACGAAAACATAAACAAAGACATAAATGCCAACCCCGATGTCACATACAGAGCTAGTATAACCAAAATCCGAAACAAAAAAAATCCTCGGATACAACCGAAACAACTAACTAATAACTAAGCAAAACTGGAAATCCTAAATGAAGGTAGCAGCTCCTCGGAGCCACTCCTCAATGGGTTGATTGTCATCCTCTGCATATATAATATGGTAAATGCAACACAAACTTAACAACAGGGAGTAAGAAACATATATATGAATATAACGGCAATGAAGCAGTTACCAAGACGATCATACAACAAACAAACATGTTATATCAACAACGGTATCATAAGATCATCATCACAATATGTATGCTATGCAATGCAATCCTACTCCACACCTCTACTATGTATTTGGATCCAATTTATCTCAGGATGAGCGACTTCAGAGTTAAATATCCACATTGGCCACTAGGCAACAGTGCCGGGGCAATCCAACTGACCTTAGTTGGACCCCTTGAATAGCCGACACACCTTACTCTCGGATGCGCCACCACGGGGGTACCAGGTCCCGCGGACGGGCAGAACGCCTTACTCTCGGGCGAACTCCCCTATGTCACACAACCTCCCATCAACATCTCCAATGCGTGAATGCATGACAAGCATCACACCAACATGACCTCCACCTCCGCTTGGGCCCATAGGCTACCCAAGTCTTATCACCATCATCACCTCGACCGCTAGGCTATTGAGGATTATCATTTAACATTCATCGTTAAGTCTTTTAATCACTCTGGCTGTTTTCCTCCAGAGATTACCGCCTCGACCATTCGGCTATTGAGGTCCCCTTGGTGACAAGGCTACCAAGGTACAACATCATTATCACTAGCTCTTCAGGCACTAGAGATTACCACCTTGACCATCTTGCATCAAGGCCCCTTGGCCACTAGGCTACCAAGGTACAACATATTATCACTTGTCTTTTGGTCTTCATGTTTCGTTGGTATGTTATTTAGTCTTTTAAGAATTTGGGGTAAGAACCCCTATCTCAAACCGTTTCTGCTTTCTGTTATGGGCAACGGAGCACGGGCGTGCTCCTTACCAAGCATGTTCGTGCTCAAGAGCAGACCGTACTGTTCTGGGCAGCAAGGGTTGTAAACCCTCGCCAAGTCCTTTGGAGTAAAACTTGATTCAACCTATTGGCATTAATAAGTCCTTTCATCACAGTCTTATCACTTGGTTTAATCTTTATGTCTTATAGACTTATTTGGGGAATCAATCCTTTAATTGGCTTCTCTCAATTTCTCACAAAATTATTCCCTAGGGTCCTTCTAATCCTTTGAACAAAACCACACTATTATTATTAATATTCATGTCTTATTAACCGAAAGGGGAAAAACCTCCCTTTTTATCATGGTTCACAACGAATAACCCAATCAACCAATAACCAAACATTGTAATATACGATAGTCATGGCATCATCATTCAACTCATAACAACAATCATATCAACATTAATCATATCATAAACATGTTGAGAAATCATACCATAAACACATATAAATAACTCATATTATCACATCAATATAAACAAATAGACATGTTATAAAACAAGACACATCATCAAACACAGGGTCATGGGTTAACCCTTCGTCTTACGCTACCCCCTATGCCTACATATTCATATTGTCCATTCTCCCCATACCTGGTATGAGGTTCACGTTTCAAAAGAAGAAAGAGGGTCCTCTGGGGTCTCGTCTCACAAGCACTTATCTACGACCTCAAGAACAACAAGGAAACATCTTAATTAGACTCTTAGACCAAAAATCAAAAGGGAAAGAACGAGAGGTACGACGTGTACGAATCTTACCTTGTTTGAAGGTTGAAACAACGAATATGATGTTCACGTCTTCGCAGCGATGTTCCCCTATCAACGAATGGTGAAGAACGGTGCAAAAACGGGTTCCCTAGGGAGAGTTTTCTAGAGACGGTTCATGGAAATTGAGAGAAAAAGAGAGGGGAGGCAGCTGAGTGTTGGGACGTGATAGACTAGGGTTTAGATCGTGTTTCATGGGCTAAAAACGGGTTGAATAGTGTTTTGGGATTAAAAGAACCTAAATCACGTTTTATGGTTCTGTACGTATTCACGGGACGAATCCCATTCGTGGGACGAGCAAGACAACCAATTTCTGTCAGTTGGATTCGCGAGGCGAACCCGAAAGCGCAAAGCTGAATTTTGGGTTTTCATGAGGGGAACAAAGGCTCGCGAGGCGAGGCGTAAACATTCGAATTTTGCCATAACACATAAATAATATTTTTAGATAATTCTCTTAGATTTCCAACGCCACCAAGATCATCTCGATCGGACATCTAGAACTCAAGATATGGCCAAAACGGTGAAACATGTTACTAGGACTTCTAAGACAGTTGAACCTTCCTGAGGCTAAACCTTCCCAACATGAACTTAGACATCAAGAACAAGCATAATTAACAAGCATACATAGGCTAAGTCTAACACACATTAACATTTATTAATGTAGGGTGGAATTCAGGGTGTTACACTCACCATTCTTGGCTCCCTATGGCAGAGGGTTTCCCACGCTCACGTCACCATCGCAGGCTCTCAAGTCGACGGTTTCCTCCTTGCTCTGGTCGATGGTTTCCTCCTTGCTCTGCTCGACGGTTTCCAACTTGCTCGGGTCATCGGTTTCCGCCGCTCAAGTCAAAGGTCGCAGGTTCATAATTTTCTCAATACGTTCCAACTCTTCATCATCTTCCAATTTGGTTCACAATAAATACGAAATAGTGAAATACACATTTTAAGGATACAAATTAGTAAAATTTTGCTGAGCTGAACCTATTCTCCTGTCACAGTTAATAGAACTGGACCAAGAATAATGAAAGGGTATGGAGAAGTATAGTGATTTTATTTAGAAAAGATTCTGCATCGGTGTGGCACGAATTTTGTAATTGATTCCATTTTGGTTCTCTTTTTTTTGGCCTTGGAGTTGTATTAGTTTTATGAAACAAATTACAAATGGTTATGTTTATTTATAACACTGGTGCCACGAATAGTAGTTGAAGACTTCAAGTTTTATCCAACGAAATGAACTTTCAATCGCATTATGCGATAATGGACTTGCTTTGATCGTTTGTGGCTTTTCTATTTTCTGTTGATAAGAATAAAGAAAGTGCAAAGTCCGCGGATAGTCCGTTTAGTCCGCGGAATCTGTTTTTCATAGTCCAGTTATAATGCGGACTATTAGGCCCGGTACGTTTAAGTGCGGACTTTTGTGGACTAGACTTAAACGGACCAGACGGGTCTCCATACCCACCTCTACTTAACACATTTCATTTTCTTCCTATTACACTTGTTCTTCACAAAAACTTAAAGAACACCATATTTGTTCTTGACAAGTTCTTCATTTCTCTTCATTTCATTCATCAAACTTCTTAATTCTAAGGTGAGGATCATGTTCCTCATCATCTTAGCATCATTAATCATCCATCAAACTCCATTTTCATCAACTACTTCACAAATCTTTATTTCTAGATCTAGAACTTCAAATAATTCTAGAAAATTGTAGAAAAATCATTTTAATGTGAAATCAATCGGTATGGTCTCTAAATGACTTCTACTTTCATTATCTAAGAGCATGTAAGCAAAAGAATTTCTTTCCCTATTTTCTTAATATGGTCGAAACTAGGCTTTTGTAAGCAAAGTAAGTTTTGTTCAATTTTTAAAGTATGACACTTGATTTTAACTCTTTAATACCTATAGTTGTTATATCTAGAAACTTGAAATCAAAAGAAATTCCTAACCCTATTTTCTAGCCTTAGCAGAATTTGTGTTCATATGGGCAAAATAAGTTTTCTTTAATCTTTAATTGGACAATGATTTGTATCAACTATTTAAGGTGTGTAGGTTCTAGACCAAGAGTTTGTGAGCAAAAGGAATTTCTAGCCTATTTTACTCATTGAGGCCAAAACCCTAACCCTAGAGGTTGAATAATTTTGTTTCATATTTTTAACTTGTAACAATTTATCTATGCTAGTTAATACTCTAGTAACTAGGATCCATAAGATGGAGTTGAGAAAATGATCCTAGCCCTATTAATGACTCATGGCCGAACCTAGCATCAATTTGTAATAGTTGATTTTGTTTGATTAATATATTTGTATGTTGAATTGATTGAATGTTAATTGATAATCGTGATTTAGTGACGAGGATCGGAAAGTTCGGGAAATCTGGTGATAAGTCAGGTGGGGGAAAGATTCAACCTATCGTCGAAATGGATAAGTAGTTTGTAATATAGTAATTGTGTAGGACGACCTAAGCCATACTAGTGGTCGAGTAATCAACAAGACCAAAATCGCATTGGAAACTTTTCCGTAAAACCAATGATGATTTGGGGACTGTAGGTTTATCGTCGTTAGGATAATCTTATAATATTGAGGATGTTTGAATTTATGATTATTGAGTGTTTGCGATACGTTGGTTGAGGTATTCTACTGCATGTGAAATTTTATTTTGTTGTTTGGATATTTTATGATTATTGTATTATGCATGATCTACCTGGTTTGATAATGTGCTTAGTTGACTTTTAAGTGAGGATATATGTTGTTCGGGGGATGAGTGTAACATCCGTGATTTTATGCGAGGTTTACGTACGAGGCTTAGGATTAGGACTTGAAATACATAGCTAAGATGTTGTTTGAGGTTTAGAAACCCTTGCATGTTAAGTACGCGGCTTTTTCGGGTAAGTTTGAGGCATAGAGACTAATTAGGGTTTTCCCGGTGAGCGTATTTGAGACGTCTGAGTGTGAAATAAGAATTTTGGAGTTAGAGTTGAGATTAGGCCTTTTGATGGTTTTAGGTTGTTTGTTAGGTCCTAATGAGCCTATATCTCAAATTTGAGCGCAATCGGAAGTCGAACGGATCCTGTACGCAAAAGGATGACTTTTGGTCAGAAGTCAACGCTCGAGCGTGGGTGTATCCTCGCTCAAGCGCCCAAGTCAACCAGACAAGGGCCATGCTTTGACTTTCCACGTGTCATCAGGGCTTACGTGGCAGCTTGTGAGTGGATGCATGGCGCGGTGGCTTTCCACGCTCAAGCGTGGCAATTCTCATGCTCAAGAATGGGCACCCTCGAGCGTGACTGTTTTCACGCTCGAGCGTGGCAGCGTGAACTTGTAAAAATAAAAGGTGGCTTAAGTGACATAAGTCACTTAGCCACCAAACGAAAAAGAAACAGAAGCAGAGAGAAGAGAGCAGAGGGCAAATGAGAATCTGAGAGGAGAGGTTCTAGAGAGAGGGAGAGAGGAATCTTAGAGAGAGAAGGGCTTCTACTAAGAGTTGTGAGAGTTTCGATCGTCCCATTGCGAATCGGAGTACATCGTTGTGTTCGTATCAACGATATCTATCTTCTTCTCTTCTTCGTTTCTTCAAAAACCAAAGGTAAATCATCCTCTTTTATGTCGAAACTCCGTTCGTTCGGTTTCTCGTAATATCTTCCGTTTCGTTTGTCAGAATTCAATTTTGTCTTCAAGTATGAACTCGTAGTAACATGTGCTTCGCAATGTGATGCTTAGGTGAATTTTTGGAAGCTCCAAGACCCAAGAATCGCATAGGGAAGAATTGAGAAAGTGGGAGGAAGTCTCGTTTTGCTTCGTTTCGGGCATCGTACAACTCTCCAGGCGGGGGAAAGAAACTGTTTAACGTCGAAAACGGCGCGTTACATTTAATTAGATAAGGGTGTAGGGTGACCCAAACCCTACACAAGAGCGAGTAACGGACAATGTCTATATCACATTGGGAACTACTCGGTGGTACCGATGATGATATAGAAATTGTGTGTTTATCGTCGTCACGCTATATATATATATATATATATATATATATATATATATATATATATATATATATATATATATATATATATATATATTGTGTGTTTATCGTCGTCACGCTATATATATATATATATAGGATTATTTTATTACGTGATGAATGCCTATTTGACTGGTTGACTTGAACTTGGTACTTGATGTATGATAACATGAATGTTATAATTATTCTTTTGAAAGTGTTTATATTTTATTATTATTATTATTATTATTATTATTATTATTATTATTATTATTATTATTATTATTATTATTATTATATTTTGGTATCTATTATTTGGAAATGATATATGATGATGATTTTGGATAACATGATGATGATTGTGATGATATGATGAGTGTTATGATTGTGCTTAGAGGTTGAGTAAGTTCCAAGTTTTGTTGAGACATGAGGATGTACTGGGGATTGCATATGATATGTGATAGCAGTGCCTAACCGAGATTATTATCGTGACATGAGGATGAGATTATTTTGAGGTTATCTGTGAGATTATGATGAGCAGTTATGGCACTAGGGGGTGACCTGAAACATGGTCTGTGATATGAGGGACCTGAAACATGGTCGAGTGGACCTTAAACATGGTCGAGTGGGGTCTATACCTCGGAGGGAGAATTCCCGGGGATAGGCTAACGGCGGACCGCCCAGAGATGATTTCATTTTAGTTGCAACTATAGTTCATGCGTTGCATGAGCACCCTGGCCGGGGTTCAGAGGTGTGCACCGGATTGTGCAACTATAGTGTCATTGCTTTGCATGGGCATCCTCCATCCACAGACGAGGGCATGCGCCGGGGACTCTGGGACGTGTTGATTATATTGTTGTGATATCCGGATATGGCCGATACCTGATGAGATTATTCATACAGCATTTGCATTGCATCATGATGAAGGGTAGATGAAAGATCCTAGATGTGTATTGAGGATGATTGTGATGTAAATATATATATACACCCATACTACGGAGACGCATGTTTAGTGTGCCGTTATTTAATTAAGTGTAGCTAAATGCCTTCCACGTTTGATGTTATATGGCTTCTTATCCCCTTTTTCTTTTGCTGTGTGTTGTGTATATATATGTTTTGTACTTCAGACTCTGACAGAGCAGATGGTGCACTGGGACCACCATGGATGACCCAGGATCCAGGGTTCCCCCTCTCGGGGACCTGTGAGGTGGAGTGCTTGGACCCGCACGGGTGGCTTGTGGACCCGGTCACTCGTTTCGCGGTATATACGGGTCATGTGTCCATCACTACGGGGCTTGGGCAGGGAGCATCCATCAGAATTGCCAGTACGTTTCGTTTCGGCACGACTTTCCCGTTTTCGATAGGGCAGCCTGATGGACACGTACCATCGATGCCGCCTATGTTTAGGATGGCCCCTATACCCTTCATGGTACCTCTCTATGCCTTGGTACCCGGGTTTGCACCCGCACCAGCGCTGGAGCCCGAGTTGGCACCTATTCCAGAGGAGTACCCAGTTACCCCCGCTCAGGTTCTAGCACCCCTTCCTGAGGTACCCGCACCTCTAGAGGTCCGTGCTATGGTCTTTGAGTCTTCACAGGTATCTTCTAGATCATTACATCCTCGGGATAGCAGACTCTACAGGCAGAGGTTTCAGGGGCAGTCGGTCAGAAGTTCTTCCAGCGATAGCGGAGGAGTGTCTGAACCTGCCGGACCTCAGGATGCAGACGAGGGCGGTAGTGTATGATGGCTCGGGCCAGTGCCATCAGTGTAGGTGTGAGTGAGGTTTTTCTGTATTTTTGAGAAGGGACTGGGTGGAGTGCATCAGTGAGGTTTTTCTTTTGGCTTTTGATGTATTTTGTTGATGTCACCAGTTTGTGTATATATCGGGATCCTACAGAGGGGAATCCCTTGACAGCAGTACTGGCATGTATGTATATCTTTTTAGTTATGTGATGTATGTATGTTTACATACGTGTTTATAATTTTAAGTTTTTAAATTTTCCGCTGTTTCAATATACTCGCTTAATGATAATAACGAAATTAGGTCTTAATATTTTGGGTTTTCTTTAATGGGACATCGGGGCGTCTCAATGAGACACCCCGTTGTGCCCCGGTGTTTTATTAGATTAATTACCTTCTTAAATCAATTCTTAACCTCACTCTTATCGTGAAAACACTGTTGAGGGTAACCTCTCAGTAGGATCCCTCACAGGCATAAAATTAATAACAAACGTACATAGCGGAAATATAAAAATACTCCTTAGACACACTGGCCATAATGTCTAGACTCTAAACGCCATGGATCACAACTCGACCCCCAGCGTCTGGTTCGTAAGGAGTTCCATCCAATTCCTCTGTAATCTTCGTTTCATACAGAGTTCTATCCAACTCCTCAGCAACGTAACCCTCCATCGGGTCTTCTAACGTAAACCAAAGTAACCCACAAAAATACAGAAACATAGGTGATAAGAAACAGTTCTATCATCAAAAAGCGGAAAAGAGTCATAGTAAATTATACCGTAATTGTCATAGACAATCAACACATATAACTAACGAATCATCCTCAGGTCAATATATATCATCCTCTACCCTTATTCTCAGGTAATCTAACATGTAACCTCTCTAATCCTGTCACCATGTCTTTACGTTATCGTGGCCACTACCACTCCTGTCACCATCCCTCATTGCCATCGGGGCACACCCTCATTCCCCTTAGGATGTTCCACCTAATGCACACCTCCATTCACGTTAAGGTGTTCTACCCCCATTCCCGTTATGGTGTTCCACCCCCATTCCCTATGGTGGAAGTGGTCTTGCGAGAACTTGATTTTACGTGTATTATATTACTAATACATGGTGTATTATATTACCAATACACATAAGTGTTTGACATGTATTATATTACTAATACAAGGTGTACTATATTCAAATGTTTTACGTGTATTATATTACCAATACACGGTGTATTATATTACCAATACACAGATGTCCTTGCATATTATATTACCAATACACTTTTGTCTTTGTGTATTATATTACCAATACACTTTTGTCCTTGTGTATTATATTACCAATACACGGTGTGGACAACAACACCTATACTTGAATCTCACCAACCCGTTTTAACAACATCTTAGTGCCTTAACCTTCCATTAGAACTTGACACATTCTATGCTATAACACCTCTTTAACATTCCTCATCTAAATTAGGCACTTCTAAATCATCATTATCCTCACACCCTAAATAATAATCTCTTAGGCAACATATATATCTTTGCTTAAAATCCACTAAGCATAATAATAAAAACCAGGCAGATCATGCATAACACAATATCAATCCAAATATTCCCATATTACCAACATAGCACAAAATCAATTCAATAAAGGTAATAAAATCAAATCAACCATCAACAATATAAAGATCAACCTAATGTCAATAAACCTACAATCCCCAAATCGCCATTGGTTTTTCAAAAAAGGTTTCCAATGTGATTTTGGTCTTATCGATTACTCGACTACTAGTAGGGTTTAGGTCACCCAACACAATTATTATATAATCTACTACTTATCCATTCCGATGATAGGTTAGTTCTTTCTCCCACCTGGGTTATCACCGGACTCCCGAACTCGAAGATCCTCGTTGTCACACCACAAAGTACTAACTCCACCTTCTGCGAAGGTAAGGAGATTAGATGCTCGAAGAGGTATACCACGAACGTCCTCTTTTCCTCCGCGATGGAAGTCTAAGATTATGAACACAAAATCACAAGTTAAAATCAAACAAGAACACTAAACCACAAGGTATAGGTTCGGCCAAGGCTAGTTATTAGGGTTAGAGATTCCCAAAAATTATACAACTCATGGATTTATGATCCTTAAGTGTTAGGAGTTCATAAACAATGATCACTTAACAATGTTGAATTAAAATCCCACTAAGTTATAAACTTAGGGTATTCGGCCAAGGCTAGTAAAATAGACTAGCATTCACTAAACTTTCCAATATCGTTGGTTTAGCATCCATATGTATTAAGGAGCTCAAAACCATGATCATTTTGGAAAAATAAGAACAAAGTATCCTAGGTCCATAACCTTCTAGGTTCGGCCTTCATAGGATTTATAAGTTTGAAATCTTTAAACTTTCCAATCTCTTAGACTTAGCATCCAAATATCTTATGGAGCTCAAGTCCATGATCATTTTGGAAAACAATGGAAATTTAAACATTCCAATCTCTTAGACTTAGCATCCAAATATCTTACGGAGCTCAAGTCCATGATCATCTTGGAAAAATGAAAGTAATACATCCTAGCTTTAATAACATAGAATAAACAAGTTAGAAATCCTTAAACTTTCCAATCTCTTAGACTTAGCATCCAAATATCTTATGGAGCTCAAGTCCAAGATCATTCTGGAAAACAATGGAAACTTAAACATTCCAATCTCTTAGACTAAGCATCCAAATATCTTATCGAGCTCAAGTCCACGATCATCTTGGAAAAATGAAAGTAATGCATCCTAGCTTTAATAGCATAGAATAAACAAGTTAGAAATCCTTAAACTTTCCAATCTCTTAGACTTAGCATCCAAATATCTTATGGAGCTTAAGTCCATGATCATTTTGGAAAAATAAAAACTCAAACATCCTAGTACCTAAACACTAAGTTTAGGCAATCATAGGATGATGAAAAAAAATATTCTTTGTTTAACAATAACTCTTAGGTTTAGAATCACAAGGTATTAAGAGTTCTAAATCCATGATCATACTTGGAAAGTTGAAACATAGTATCCTAGGTTTACTTATTCATATTTTCAGTCATCATAGGAACAAGCTATCAAAACATCCAAGATTTATAGATTTAAGATCAATGGATAGTTAGAAACTCAAACACATGATCATATTCCAAAAGTTGAAACAAAAACTTCCTAGGTCACAAATGCAAGCATTCGGCCTTCATTGGAAGAGATAGGTAGAGATTTTTGTTTTACACAACCTCTTAGTATGTGAAAATATAAGTTAATACAAGACTATAGAAAGTGGTTTCAACTCAAAAGGAGTTTTCTACCATTTTAGAGAGATTTAAGAAGTTTAAAGCATATAAAGAACACATAAAGCAAACTAAGAAATAAAATATGAAAATTGCAAAAAGATTCATATGAGAGCATTACCCTTAGTATAAGGAAGAACTTTAATGAAGAAATCAAGTGGAAAAGACTAATAAAAATGGAAGCTTTAAGTGTTTGAAAAAAGAAGAAATGGAAGAAGTTGAAGAAGTATGAAGATGGAGGAAGAGAATGAGAGAATGAAGATGATTGATGATTATATAGAGGAGGGAGAGGGGATCACGAAATTTGGAGAGAGGATGAGCTTGGAGAGCAAGTTTTGTCTTTAAGACTTGTTTGGTTGAAGAGGAAAGAGTAAAATAGGTGTTTAGAATATAGTATGATATATTTCAAAAAGTCCATCATGACCACTTTTTAGGAGGTAGCTTAGGCCATACCTCTATTGAACCACCTCACTCCCTCATCTCACCTCATGTCTTTTATGTCTCCTATTCTGCTCCATTTCGTACCCGGTTGCATTTACGATCGTAAATCTTCCGACGTTTTCACCCGAATAAAATATTTTATTTTATTTTTGAACGAAAATTTTCAAAATAACCAAAGTTGAAGGAAACATAATAAAACCACTAACTATCTCGTTTACGGGTTAAAGTTAGGTTTTCTGCACAGTAAACTTGTACCGGCAGTGAAAACGCAGACCGACTTTCGTCTGAATTTTCAACCGAAAATTTTACCGTAACCCTCTACCATAAAGTAGACTATGAATATGATTTTGTTTTATTCAAAAACACTTTTTAACTCTCAGTTTAAAATATAATTAATTATATTTTAACCGGTTGAACAACATAATTAAAATCAGACTGTTAAATTACTACCCCCCTAAAAAAAAAATTCCGTCCTCGGAATTCCTTAATTCAAAACTAGACCTCATCTTGTAATCGTATCTTAATCTAAAGATCCCACATTATATTTGTCATCTCTGTCTTTTCCCTAGGTGACAACAGTAACTTCATAACAGAATTCATTCTTATATTGTTCTATTTATCCTCGAAACATTCCATCACTACATTATATTCATTGTCCTTAACATTTCACCTTCATCTATCATCTTTGAAGGATATAATTAAAACTTAATCCTTTCGTTCTTCTTACTACTGATCCACTAGAAGACCTTATTTCAACATCTAACTCCCGCAATTATCACCACAATCAATTCCAACATCTAACTTCTACAATTAACACCGTAATCAATACTACCCTAACTTCCTACTTAATGTATCCATTCACAGTCTTAGATCCTTGTAGCGTATTCCATTATTCCAGATTATATCAAAATCACACATCTTAATCCTCAAAAGAACATTATTGCACCTCTTAATGCAATTAAAACCAAAAGTAGTTATCTTTCCTGCTCATATTCATCTTAGGTAAAACTACTATAGGTATTTTTCCTTTAATCTTCCAAATTCATACCATCCATACTAACTATGAGTATTTGATCATTACCTTAGATTATCTTAGTAATACTATGCCTCAATCAACATTTGACGTATAGTAATTGTCTCACTCACTGATATTGATCTTAAGGGTTCACATCCTACCAGTCACAACTACACCTCAACAAAATTCTCATCACTTTCTTGTCTATCATGCTACTTAGACAAACAAACAAAGTCTACCAGATATCAAATACATACCTCGTATAAGATCCCCAGATTGAGAGGATTCAGCTCCCCTCACAGAAAACACTCTCCCAGTGGCCCGAGGTCTGGCCATCGGCAGTCTGGCTACTGGAACTCCTTTTCTAGCTCCTCATCTATGAACACTAGCTCTTCCATCATCAGTTACCGACTGCTGCATACCAATGTTAGTTATCGCATTCGGACTCACTACCCAACTTCTAATCATAGTCAATATCCGATGCGGATTCAACTAGACACGACCAGTAACAACATCCTAAACCTCGTAGTCCTTGATTCTGATCTGACATAACCCACGGTCCGATTTAGAACCAAACTGCAATGAGACACCCCATTGTGCCTCGGTGTTTTATTAGATCAATTACCTTCTTAAATCAATTCTTAACCGCGCACTTATCGTGAAAATACGTAAAAATTAAAACTTATTTAATTATCATATAACTTCTGCAAATTTAAAAACACAGCAACTTTAACATATGTAAATACACACCTAATTGTTCATTACAATACCAAAACATTGTTGAGGGTGTCCTCTCAGTAGGATCCTGATCAGCCTCTAGCTCGACTAGTTTTTAACTAGTAAGACCATAGGTTTTATTCGAGTTTAATCTCGATTTCACCCAAATTTGGATGTAATTGTCCTCAAGCAACATTTTGAGTCTCTTAAGTAGTTTTAGGGTATTTTAGTTGATTTTGAGTCAAATAAAGCACTTACTGCTATTTCATGTTTTCAGGTTGATAAGAAAAGCAACAAGGGAAGAGCACCTGAAGCAGAGGCCATCACGCCCAGGCCGTGACACTGGTCACGACCGTGATGAGCTACCCATGGAAGACAGAAACGGTCACGACCTAGCCGTGACGGTCATCACGGCCGTGACGCGCGACCTCTTTATAAACAGGAATGCAGCAGACACATAATTTCATCCAATTTTCGCAGTTTTACACAATATTTCTAGATTTTGTTATACCCTTGATGGAGAACTAATTCCCTTGGGTTAATCTGCTGTAATCGGGTTCCGCCGACACTTGAGATTCTGTAATTACTGGATTAAATTGCTTCTTCCTTTCAATACTATCCTGTACGTTCTGTTTGCTTAATTCAGAATTATATAGAATAGGTATTGATTTGTTTCAATGATTTTATGTTCCTATATCTAATCGCATTTGCTTAATTCACGTGTGTTCAATCGTGTTTGTTTAATTCACGAGTGCTTCAACCCGTTTGCTTAATTCAGGAATTGGGAACATATACCATGTAGTGCCAATTTCGCTTGTTAAATGTTGCTACAATTGAAAAGGGATTAGAATCCGCTTAGGGCATGAGAATTATATGAATCGATGATAGTGGGAAACCGAGAACAGTAGATTAATCATTTTGATCGTTGATATTCACCTATTTCTTAATTGCATCGTTCTTTTAATTGAATCATTCAAATCTGAACCCCCCCCCCCCCCCTAAAAAAAACTGATTTTTGAAGTTAATAACAATACAAGAGTCCCTGTGAGACGATACTCGAGTTGTCGCGCCCTAACTACAGTTTTTACAAACCGCTCGCTTTTTGACGCGCGTGCGACAGCGTGTCAAAATTGGCGCTGTTGCCGGGGACTCTTGTTATTATTCTCGCATTTTCTTTTTGATTTTCTGCTTAATTAGTTCTGCTACTAGGTCTGGTTGTCCTAATCTGTTTGAATTTGATCCTGAAATTGAAAGAACTTTGCACACACGCCATAGGGCACTTCAGGCTAGCACTAGTTCACCAACCAGTAGCGATTCTGATTCTGTACTTGCTTTTGATAACATGGCTGACCAAAGAACATTAAGACAGCTTGCTGCCCCTGATGTTAATTATAATGGTTTGTGTATTGAGTATGCTGATGTTGTTGCCCCTTTTGAACTAAAATCTGGTTTAATACACTTGTTGCCAAGGTTTAGTGGTCTTGCAGGTGAGGATCCACACAAGGATCTGAAGGAATTCTAGGTTGTATGCTCTACACCTTTGAGACCGAATGGAATAACTCAAGACCACATCAAGCTGAGAGCCTTCCCATTCTCACTTCAAGGTGCTGCGAAGGATTGGTTATACTACCTTGAGCCAAATTCTGTTAGAATGACTTGGAAAGGGTCTTCTTAGAGAGGTACTTCCCTACCTCCAGAGCTGCATCAATCAGGAATGAAATATGTGGCATTAGACAAGGCAATGAGTCATTGGCCGAGTACTGGGAGAGATTCAAGAAGTTGGTATCCAGTTGTCCTCAGCACCAGATTTTTGAGCAGCTACTTATTCAGTACTTCTATGAGGGATTGCTGCCAATGGACAGAAATATTTTAGATGCTGCTAGTGGGGGAGCACTTGTTGATAAGACCCCAGCCGCTGCCAAGCAATTGATTGAGAACATGCCACTCAACTCCCAACAGTTCACAACTAGAAGCAATTCTGCCGAGACAAGGGGAGTGAATGAGGTCCATGTTTCTTCTTCCAACAGGGCCCTTGAGACCAGACTTGATGAGCTCACTTCTTTGGTGAAGTAGTTGGCAATGGATAAGGTTCAACCAGCAAGGTTGTGTGGCATTTGCACCTCTCCTGAGCACCTGACCGATGCATGACCCATGTTGAAAGATGAGTCAGTCACTGATTTGCCTCAAGCTTATACAGCCAATCTTTACAATCAAGGCAATAATCAGAACCGGTACAACATTCCTGACCTTACCACAAATAAGTACCATCCCAACTGGAGGAATCATCCAAACCTTCGATATGGGAACTCATCTGCACAACAGCAACAACCAATGTTACCGCTGGCACCACTACAGAATTCTCCCCAAGTGACCACCTCTGCACCTTCTGGACCTTCACTAGAGGACCTTATCAAGCAAATGGCTGACCAAAATCTCCTGTTTCAACAGCGAGCGAATGCTAGTATTCATACCTTACAGACACAGATTGGACAGTTTCAGCAGCGAACGGATGCTAGTATTCATACCTTGCAGACACAGATTGGACAGCTTGCCACTTCGATGAATGCCATGCAGCAAGCTCAAGGATCGAACCAACTACCTGCACAAACAGTGGTGAATCCTAATGCTCCAAATCCTAGTGTGAGTGCGATTTCTTTGAGATCCGGGAAACTTGTAGAGGCGGCCCCTGAAAAGGATAAAGAAACTGTTGAGGTAACTCCTGAACCTTCTGTTGTTGTTGAAGCTGAGAAAGAGTATGTGCCACCGATCCCCTTCCCGCAAAGAGTGCTGAAGAATAAGAATATTGATGGGGAAGACAAGGAGAGGGAGATTTTAGATGTGTTCATAAAAGTGGCGGTGAACATCCCGCTCCTTGATGTGATTAAGCAGGTTCCAAAATATGCAAAGTTTCTGAAGGATTTGTGCACACACAAGAGGAGGTTGAAGGGTAATGAGAGAATCAATTTAGGGCGAAATGTTTCAGCCCTCATTCAACCTAAGCCTGCACCTGAAAGGGTTACTGTTTAAGCCCTTACTCAGGCACTGCCACAGAAGTGCAAGGATTCGGGCACTTTTGCTATTCCATGTACCATTGGGGATAGTAAATTCAACAATTGCATGTTGGATTTGGGAGGCTCTATTAATGTCATGCCTACTTCTGTTTTCAACAGCCTTGATCTTGGTCCTTTGGAGCATACATGTCTCACTATTCATTTTGCAAACAGGGCCAATGTTCGCACCATTGGAGTAGTAGAAGATGTTCTTGTTCGAGTTGATGACCTGATTTTCCCTGCTGATTTTTACATTCTGGACATGGCAGGGGAAACGGATTCTAGCAGATCACCAATCATTCTGGGCAGGCCGTTTATGAAAACGGCGAAGACAAAGATTGATGTTCACGATGGAACCATGTCCATGGAGTTTGGTGACATTGTGGCAAAATTCAACATTTTCGATGCTATGAAGCATCCCTTGGAAGAGCACTCTGTTTTTCAAATAGAGCTGCTCTCTGAAGTTGTTGATGAAACTTATGATGATTTGGTTGCAGCTGCTGATTTCCCATCCATTTCTGGTTTTGATGATTTCTACTCATGTGCTGATTGCACTCACACTGACCCTTGTGCTGTTTGTTCTGGGATTGATGCTGCTTTGGAGGGAGATAGTGTGGACGAAGCTATTTGTTCAGCTGAAGTTCTAGACAGTACAGCTGCCCTAAACGTACCATCTATTGAGCATCCACCCTCCCTAGAGCTTAAGTCACTTCCTGGAAATCTGAAGTATGCTTATTTGGAGAGGAATGAAAAACTTCCGGTCATAATTTCCTCTAGCCTCGATGCTGATCAGGAAGCTAAGCTCTTGGAGGTTTTGAAGAAGCATAAGAAGGCGATTAGGTGGACCTTGACTGACATACCAGGTATTAGCCCCTCCAGGTGTATGCATAGGATTCTGTTGGAGGATGGGGCTAAAACAGTTAGGCAGCCCCAAAGGCGTCTCAATCCCTTGATTCTTGATGTTGTGAAGAAGGAGGTAACAAAAATCTTGCATGCGGGTATCATATATCCTATCTCTGATAGTAATTGGGTGAGCCCAGTGCAAGTTGTGCCTAAGAAGTTTGGACTCACAGTGGTGAAAAATGAAAGCAATGAACTTGTTCCTACTAGAGTTCAGAATAGCTGGAGAGTCTGCATTGACTACAGGAGATTGAACCATGCTACTAGAAAGGATCACTTTCCTTTGCCGTTCATTGATCAGATGCTTGAACGGCTAGCAGTTAAATCACATTACTATTTTCTTGATGGTTTTTCAGGTTACTTCCAGATCCACATTGCACCAGAGGATCATGAAAAGACTACTTTCACGTGCCCCTTCGGAACATTTGCTTACAGAAGGATGCCATTTGGTCTTTGCAATGCTCCTGGCACATTCCAGAGATGCATGATTAGCATTTTTACTGAATATATTGAAAATTGCATGGAAGTGTTCATGGATGATTTTACTGTTTATAGTTCCTCATTTGATGCATGCTTGCATAGTCTGAACTTGGTTTTGGAAAGATGCATTGAAACTGACCTTGTTTTGAACTATGAAAAATGCCATTTTATGGTTGAGCAGGGGATTGTTTTGGGGCATATTATTTCTGAAAAGGGTATTTCAGTAGATCCTGCTAAGATTGATGTGATTTCTACACCGCCTTTCCCATCTTGCGTTCGCGAGATTCGTTCTTTTCTTGGTCATGCAGGTTTCTACAGGCGCTTCATAAAGGATTTCAGCAAGATAGCCCTTCCTCTATCCAACCTACTGAAGAATGATGCCACTTTCAACTTTGATGACAACTGCAAGAAGGCATTTGATTTCTTGAAGAAGGCATTGACCTCCACTCCCATCATCCAACCTCCTGACTGGACCCTCCCTTTTGAGCTTATGTGTGATGCTTCTAACTATGCTGTGGGGGAGGTCCTTGCACAAAGGGTGGGCAAGGTTGCCCATGTGATTTACTATGCTTCTAGGACTTTAGATGCTGTACAGGCTAACTACTCCACTACTGAGAAGGAACTTCTAGCTATTGTTTTTGCTCTTGATAAATTTAGATCATATCTGCTAGGTTCCAAGGTTGTTGTTTTCACTGACCATGCAGCTCTAAAGTACTTGCTGAAGAAACCAGAGGCAAAACCGAGATTAATTCGGTGGATGTTGTTGCTCCAGGAATTTAATGTGGTGATTAAGGACAAGAGTGGAGCTGAGAACTTGGTGGCCGATCACTTGAGCATAATAGAAAGGGATGAAAATCCTTCTCCCATCCAGGATGACTTTCCTGATAAGCAGCTTTTAAAATTGCATGGGGTAACTCCTTGGTTTACTGATATTGTTAACTATCTCGTTGCTGGTGTTTTTCCGACAGGTGCAACTAGGTAACAAATCCACAAACTCAAGAGTGACGGCAAGTACTATGTTTGGGATGATCCATTTCTTTGGAAATTTGGCAATGATTAGGTAATCAGGAGATGTGTCCCCGACTATGAGATTGAGTCTATTTTGCATTTTTCTCGTGCTTCTCAAGTAGGGGGACACTTTGGGCCACAGAGGACCGCAAGAAAAGTCCTAGATTCAGGTTTTTACTGGCCCACCATTTATAGGGATGCTTATGAGGTTTACCGGACTTTTAAGGAGTGTCAGACAACAGGTACATCCATCACTCGTAAGAGTGAAATGCCTCAGCAACCCATGCTTTTCTACGAGGTGTTTGATGTGTGGGGAATCGACTTTATGGGTCCTTTCCCTGCATCTTTTGGTTTTCTCTATATTTTACTGGCTGTTGACTATGTTTCAAAGTGGGTGGAAGCTATCCCCACTAGGACTAATGACTCTAGAGTTGTTGCAAATTTTGTCAGCTCCAATATTTTTTGCAGGTTCGGCATACCTCGTGCTATCATAAGTGACCAAGGCACTCATTTCTGCAACCGCACCATGGAAGCTTTACTCCGGAAGTATGGAGTTGTGCATAGGGTCTCCACTACATACCATCCCCAAACTAATGGGCAGGCTGAGATCTCAAACAGGGAGATCAAATAGATCTTAGAGAAAGTGGTGCAGCCAAGTAGGAGGGACTGGAGCCGCCGTCTAGAAGACGCACTTTGGGCTCAAAGAACAGCTTTCAAGACACCATTAGGGATGTCCCCCTATAGACTTGTGTTCAGTAAGGCGTGTCATCTGCCTGTGGAAGTTGAGCACCGTGCTTATTGGGCGGTCAAAAGCTGCAACTTGGAAATGCCAAAAGCAGGCATTGAAAGGAAACTCCAATTGCAGCATCTTGAAGAGCTTAGGTTGGAAGCCTATGAAAGCTCTCAGATTTATAAAGAGAAAACTAAGCACTTCCATGACAAGATGATCTCTAGGAAGGAATTTTCTGTGGGCCAACAGGTTTTATTGTTTAACTCCCGCCTGAAAGTGATGGCTGGGAAAATTCGATCCAGGTGGGTTGGCCCATTTGTTGTCACTGATGTTTTCCCTCATGGTGCAGTTGAAATAAAAAGTGCAGGTAGCAACAAGGTTTTCAAGGTTAACGGGCAGTGCTTGAAGCTATTCCATGAGAGCTCGGTGCCTGAAGATGCTACTGTTGAGGAGCCCTCCTTGGGAGAGCCCACCTACACTGTAACTTGATCAGGGAGCACCTTCTCATTTCCCTCACTCTGATTTTATATTTATGTTCTTTCATTGAGGACAATGTATGTCTTAAGTGTGGGGGAGGGAACCATTTGTTTTGTTTTTGTTTTGTTTGTGTTGCTTTGAGTCATTTGTGTGTGAGTCTTTTGTCGGCAAGCTTGATTGGGTTTTGTTGAATTTGCATAGATAGATTGCATGATATGTGTTGACTGTTGATGATTTCCCCCTTAGGTTTTGAAAATTGAAAATTGATCCCCATGTGAAAAATTGAAAATTAAACTTTGAGATATTCCATTATGACTGCATGATTTATGATAAGTCTGGGGTGAAGGGATGCACACACTAGGGATTGAATCTCGGTCAAACAATTTGCGAAAAATGTCTAGGTGAGGATTTGAGCCTCCAACATGTTTTTAAGTGTGTGAATCACTTTCAAGTTGCACTTTCCCGAATTTGCTTGAGTCTCTTCATGGTTTGCATGTTTATGTGCTTGCATCAAATGATTTAGGCAATTTTCTTTGAAATAACTACTTGGCCTGAAAAGAACCATCCGTAATGCATGTTCCCTAGTTAGCCACGTTGAGCCTAATAAGCCTATTGTTCTTGATGACCTCATGTTATAGGCCAAAAAAATCTGGAAAAACCATGTTAACCTGATCTTAGGATTAGGAGAGCATGGAAGCTTAGCAAGAGAAGGGTTGCAAGAAACTAAGTTTGGGGTGGCTACAAGGTGTGATATGTCATTCTGGGTTGAGAAAAAGAAAAAAATAAAGGTTGGAGCCAAAGGCAAAAAAAAAAAAAACAAAAAAAGAAGAAAAGAAGAAAAGAACAAAAATGTCAAAAAAAGGGTACTGAAAGAAAAAGGCTGTAGTCACCCAAGGCGAAAAGAAAAATGGAAAAAGGAATTTGAGTGGAAATTCAATGTGTCAAAATGCTCATGCTCTCTTAGTTCCTAGGGACTTAAGCCTAGTACCTTTGAATATCCTACCTTTAGCCAGGCCCCATTACAACCTTTAAAAGACCTTTTGAAGTTGCATGCATGTTTTCGTGGGAACTTTGTTTGAGATGGAAATCAAATTCATGGGAAGTGCTCTTGAAATGTGAAATTGAGTGAAAATTTCATAGCCTAGACAAACTGAGCGAATGAGTGAAACATTAAATACCCTTGCGAGGAAGGCGATTGTCTGAATTTGGTGATCTCCCTTTTGTGTGTAACTTGGATCCTCAACTTAGATTAATGATTGCATGAATGATAGAATTCTCAATTGTTTAAAGTAGATGAATATGGGGTTACATTGTTGCAAAAGAGGGGGAAACATTGAAGGGAAATTGTTTTGCTAGAATTGCATGAAATCTGTGCAAAATTGATTGAGTCCTTTAAGCTTGCCAAGTTTGAGTCTTTTTGAGTTTTAGTTTGCTTGGGGACAAGCAAAGTCTAAGTTTGGGGTATTTTGATCAGCCTCTGGCTCCACTGACAGTATAATAATACTGCTCAAAAGACCTAATTTTAATTCGTGAACGAAAGACTTAAGATTATTATTTTATTTCCTACAATTCTGTATTTTTAGAATTATTTTGGAAAAAAATAAATAAATTATGTTTTTCGGGCGAAACACGTAATCGGGTAGACGACGGAAGAGATTTCGGAGTTTCTCAGAACCGATAGAGGGTTTATCTTAGGATTTTGAGATGATTCAAGGGGATGAATCATATTTTTAAGTCTAGAAGGTTTTTCAGGGTTAAATAGAAAATTTATGAATTTTACGCTTAAGCCCCTGAACTTTTTGTTAATTACCCTTTTGTCCCTAAATTAGTTTCTAAGTTTTTTTCAAGTGAATTGGGCTAGAATCCTTGTTACAAATCTCTAATGGACGTGGCTATGAAGCCCAAATGGTCTTGTTCATGAATTGATTCCATAAAGCCCATTTGAAACTATACAAGTTTCCTAAGTCAAGCTTAATGCTTAAATCTTTAAGTGGGCCCCACAAAAATGAATTCAAGCCCAAAGTTACTAAGCCCATGCGCAAGCCCATGAGGGATTGAAGGCTGCCCTCATTTATTTTTGGATGAGCCAAGATTTTCTAGAATGTTCTCCATTCTTCTACTTTGTTCTTCAACATTCTTGATTTGTCTTCAACCTTCATGATTGTTCTTAAAAAAATATCTATGACATAAAATAAGCCCACTTTGGTCAAGATAAGCTTGCATTAAATGTGGCAAAATCATCATCATGACACTTTATTGACAATTTGCAAACTAGTCCTTCAACTTTTGGAATCTTTGCAAATTGGTCCTTAGAACTTAATTGCATTTGAATCCTTTTAGCAAGACAACTCATCACTTCTAGATCCTTTCCAAGATGGCGCCACTATCTCTATAAATACCATACTCTCACTTTTCACTTAGTTTCTTTTGCCATTTGTTCAAAAACCCTAAGTTTATAAGTCTTCTAGTGTTAGATTTGTGAAGCAAGTTTCTTGGATTTCCTTTGTCATTTATTTTCAAGAGGTAAATCCTAATCTTCTTCCTTAATCATGCCTATGTTCTTTAGCAAGTTTCTTGATTCAAGGCTTATATCATAGTTGTTCATCACTTTAAAGTTTCTAACCCTAGAACTTTGAAAAGTCATAATAAATTCTAGAAAAATCTAATGATGATGAAACTACTTTCTATCTTATTGATATCATGCATATTATCTAAATCTAAGAGCATGATGTAATCAAAAATTTCTTTCCTAAAAACCCTAGCCTTGGCCGAATCTATCAAAGTAGGTTTGGTAGAGTTTTTGTTCATGGTTTTCATTAATGATCTTGTTAATCAAGCTATTAGTATGCATGCTTAATAAATCCAAGTTGGTTTATTAAACTAAGAACCCTAACCCTATGAACATGTTGAGGTCGAATCCTTGTATAAAAGAGATAGGAAGTTTTGAGTTTCAACTTTAGTTGTTTAGTCACTAATCAATGATTTAGGTTAATCAAGGATCATTAATCTATGACTTAATCATGATTAGGAATTTTAAGGATTTTGAACCCTAAAAGTCAGCCCTTGGCCGAAACCCTAACCCTAAAGGTTAGAGGATTTTGTTTCAAATTTTAGGCTTGTAATAAGTAATCTATGTTAGTTAAGACTCCAGTAACTAGGATCCAAAAGATGGCATTAAGAAGATAACCCTAAACCTATTTTCTAAGTCTTGTCCGAACCTAGCCCTAAAGTGTCATAGATGGTTGTTATTTGATTAATTATAGTTATGTTGTTTGGTTCAAGGTGAAACTATTAAGTGGTGGTGTGATAGCGAGGAACGTCGAGTTCGAGATTTCGGTGCTAGCTCAGGTGGGGAAAAGAATCAACCTATCGTCGGAATCGATAAGTAGTAGATTATATGATAATTGTGTAGGGCGACCTAAACCCTACTAGTAGTCGAGTAATCGACAAGACCAAAATCCCATTGGAAACCTTTTCTATAAAACCAACGGTGATTCGGGGATTGTAGGTTTATCGACGTTAAGTTGATTTTAAATATTTGAGGATGTTTGAATTATTTACTTTTGACTGTTTGTGATACGCTGGTTGAGGTATTCCATCTGCATGTGACATATTATTTCGGTGTTTGAATATTTATGATATTGAGGATGTTTGTTGTCTGTCACGACCGTGATGGCTATCACGGCCAGGCCGTGACAGGGTCTGATTTTGTTATTTATTTGGTTTGATTATTATGAGTTGGTTGTGATAAATTGCTTTATATAATATTGAGATATTTGAATATTTTCTAATGTTATGTTATGCATGATCTGCCTGGTTTTTAATACTATGCCTAGTTTATTTTAAGTAAGGATATATGTTGTTCGGGAGATGATTGTTTGGGTGAGAGAATGAATTGACTTAGAGGTGCCTAGCTTAATTAAGTTATCTAATGGATGAGATGTGACATAGAAGGCGAGTTGAGGTTATGATGGGAACTTGAGATACAAGGTTGCTATTGATTTGAGATAGTGAGATTCATATAGAGGCTTTGATGCAAATACTTTTTCAGTCCATGACGCGTTGATCTGAATTATCCTATCAAAAGATAGAAGTGCACTATATTGAGTTCTATCCTATCGAAAGATAGAAGAGCACTAAACTGAATCCTATCCTATCAAAAGATAGAAGATCACTATTCCAGATCCTATCCTATCAAAAGATAGAAGGGCATTGTGCTGAGTTTTATCCTATCGAAAGATAGAAGGGCACTATGTTGAGTCTTATCCTATCGAAAGATAGAAGGGCACTATGCTGAGTTTTATCCTATCGAAAGATAGAAGGGCACTATGTTGAGTATTATCCTATCAAAAGATAGAAGTGTACTATGCTGAGTTCTTTGCATCGGACTACCTTGGACTACTGAAGAGTGGGAAAGGAATAGACACAATTATTTTAGCATAAGGGTTTAGATGGCATGAGTTAAGGGTAGAGGACAATATTATAATTTGAGGATGATTGCTAATTATGGGTGTTGAGTGTCTGTGACAATTATTGTATGATATACTATGAATCTTTTCCGCTTTTTGATGATAGAACTGTTTCTTATTCCCTATATCTTTCTGTGTGTTGTATTTTATTTCTGATGTGATCGTACGAGAAGACCCGACGGAGGAACCAATTGCTGAGGAGCTAGATGGAACTCCATACGAACCAGATGCTGGAGGTCGAGCTGTAATTCAAGGCGATTAGAGTATAGACATTATGGCCATTGTGTCTAAAGAGTATTTATATTTCCGCTAAGTATGTTTGTAGTGAAATTTATGCCTGTGAGGGATCCTACTGAGAGGGTACCCTTAACAGTGCTTTTGGAATGTAATAAATAAATAGGTGTGTATTTATGTAATATAGTTTTGTTATGTTTTATATTTGTAGAAGTTATATGATTATTAATTAAGTTTTTAATTTTTACGTATTTTCAACAGTAAGCGCGCGATTAAGTAAATAAATATTAAGGTTTTAATGTAATAATACGATGGGGCACAACGGGGTGTCTCACCCCCAAACTGATTTTTGAAGTTAATAACAATACAAGAGTCCTTGTGAGACGATACTCGAGTTGTCGTGCCCTAACTACAGTTTTTACAAACCGCTCGCTTTTTGACGCGCGTGCGACAGCGTGTCAGATCCCTCACAGGCATAAAATTAATAACAGACGTACTTAGCGGAAATATAAAAATACTCCTTAGACACACTGGCCATAATGTCTGGACTCTAATCGCCATGGATCACAGCTCGACCCCTAGCATCTGGTTCGTAAGGAGTTCCATCCAACTCCTCAGCAATCTCCGTTTCATACAGAGTTCCGTCCAGCTCCTCAGCAACGTAACCCTCCATCGGGTCTTCTAACGTAAACCAAAGTAACCCACAAAAATACAGACACATAGGGGATAAGAAACAGTTCTATCATCAAAAAGCGGAAAAGAGTCATAGTAAATTATACAGTAATTGACATAGACAATCAACACACATAACTAACGAATCATCCTCAGGTCAATATATTTCATCCTCTACCCTTATCCTCAGGCAATCTAACACGTAACCTCTCTAATCCTGTCACCATGTCTTTACGTTATTGTGGCCACTACCACTCCTGTCACCATCCCTCATTTGCATCGGGGTACACCATCATTCCCGTTAGGATGCTCCACCTAATGCACACCTCCATTCACGTTAAGGTGTTCCACCCCTATTCCCGTTAAGGTGTTCCACCCCCATTCCCTAAGGTGGAAGTGGTCTCGTGAGAACTCTTGCTTTTACGTGTATTATATTACCAATATACGGTGTATTATATTACCAATACACAGAAATGTTTTACGTGTATTATATTACCAATACACTTTTGTCTTTGTGTATTATATTACCAATACACGGTTGTGGACAACAACACCTATACTTGAATCTCACCAACCCGTTTTAACAACATCTTAGTGCCTTAACCTTCCATTAGAACTTGACACATGCATATTCTATGCTATAACACTTCTTTAACATTCCTCATCTAAGTTAGGTACTTCTAAAACATCATTATCCTCACACCCAAAACAATCATCTCTTAGACAACATATATATCTTTGCTTAAAATCCACTAAGCATAATAATAAAAACCAGGCAGATCATGCATAACACAATATCAATCAAAATATTCCCATATTAACAACATAGCACAAAATCAATTCAATAAAGGTAATAAAATCAAATTAACCATCAACAATATAAAGATCAACCTAATGTCAATAAACCTACAATCCCCGAATCGCCATTGGTTTTTCAAAAAAGGTTTCCAATGTGATTTTGGTCTTGTCGATTACTCGACTACTAGTAAGGTTTAGGTCGCCCTACACAATTATTATATAATCTACTACTTATCCATTCCGATGATAGGTTGGTTCTTTCTCCCACCTAGGTTATCACCAGACTCCCGAACTCGAAGCTCCTCGTTGTCACACCACAAAGTACTAACTCCACCTTCTGCGAAGGTAAGGAGATTAGATGCTCGAAGAGGTATACCACGAATGTTCTCATTTCCTCCGTGATGGAAGTCTAAGGTTATGAACACAAAATTACAAGTTAAAATCAAACAAGAACACTAAACCACAAGGTATAGGATCGACCAAGACTAGTTCTTAGGGTTAGAGATTCCCGAAAATTATACAACTCATGGATTTATGATCCTTAAGTGTTAGGAGTTCATAAACAATGATCACTTAACAAAGTTGAATTAAAATCCCACTAAGTTAAAAGCTTAGGGTATTCGGCCAAGGCTAGTAAAATAGGCTAGCATTCACTAAACTTTCTAATCTCTTAGGTTTAACATCCATATGTATTAAGGAGCTCAAAACCATGATCATTTTGGAAAAATAAGAACAAAGTATCCTAGGTCCAAAACCTTCTAGGTTCAGCCTTCATAGGATTTATAGGTTAGAAATCTTTAAACTTTCCAATCTCTTAGACTTAGCATCCAAATATCTTATGGAGCTCAAGTCCATGATCATTTTGGAAAACAATGGAAATTTAAACATTCCAATCTCTTAGACTTAGCATCCAAATATCTTACGGAGATCAAGTCCATGATCATCTTGGAAAAATGAAAGTAATACATCCTAGCTTTAATAACATAGAATAAACAAGTTAGAAATCCATAAACTTTCCAATCTCTTAGACTTAGCATCCAAATATCTTATGGAGCTCAAGTCCATGATCATTTTGGAAAACAATGGAAACTTAAACATTCCAATCTCTTAGATTTAGCATCCAAATATCTTATGGAGCTCAAGTCCATGATCATCTTGGAAAACTGAAAGTAATACATCCTAGATTTAATAACATAGAATAAACAAGTTAGAAATCCTTAAACTTCCCAATCTCTTAGACTTAGCATCCAAATATCTTATGGAGCTTAAGTCCATGATCATTTTCAAAAAATAAAAACTCAAACATCCTAGTACCTAAACACTAAGTTTCGGCCATCATAGGATGATGAGGAAAAATATTCTTTGTTTAAAAATAACTCTTAGGTTTAGAATCACAAGGTATTAAGAGTTCTAAATCCATGATCATACTTGGAGAGTTGAAACATAGTATCCTAGGCTTACTTATTCATATTTTCAGCCATCATAGGAACAAGCTATCAAAACTTCCAAGATTTATAGATTTAAGATCAATGGATAGTTAGAAACTCAAACACATGATCATATTCCAAAAGCTGAAACAAAAACTTCCTAGGTCACAAATGCAAGCTTTCGGCCTTCATTGTAAGAGATAGGTAGAGATTTGTGTTTTACACAACATCTTAGTATGTGAAAATATAAGTTAATACAAGACTATAGAAAGTGGTTTCAACTCAAAAGGAGTTTTCTACCATTTTAGAGAGTTTTTAGAAGTTTAAAGCATATAAAGAACACATAAAGCTGACTAAGAAATAAAATATGAAACTTGCAAAAAGATTCATATGAGAGCATTACCCTTAGTATAAGGAATAACTTTAATGAAGAACTCAAGTGGAAAAGACTAATAAAAATGGAAGCTTTAAGTGTTTGAAAAAAGAAGAAATGGAATAAGTTGAAGAAGTATGAAGATGGAGGAAGAAAATGAGAGAATGAAGATGAGTGATGATTATATAGAGAAGGGAGAGGGGAGCACGAAATTTTGGAGAGAGGATGAGCTTGGAGAGCAAGTTTTGTCTTTAAGACTTGTTTGGTTAAAGAGGAAAGAGAAAATTAGGTGTTTATAATATAATATGATATATTTCAAAAAGTCCATCATGACCACTTTTTAGGAGGTAGCTTAGGCCATACCTCTAGTGAGTCACCTCACTCCCTCATCTTACTTCATGCCTTTTATGTCTCCTATTCTGCTCCATTTCGTACCCGGTTGCATTTACGATCGTAATTCTTCCGACGTTTTTGCCCGAATAAAATATTATATTTTATTTTTTAACGAAAATTTTAAAAATAACCAAAGTTGAAGGAAACATAATAAAAACACTCACTATCTCGTTCACGGCTGAAAATTAGGTTTTCTTCACAGTAAACTTGTACCGGCAGTGAAAACGCAGACCGGCTTTCATCTGAAATTTCAACCGAAAATTTTACCGTAACCATCTACCATAAAGTAGACTATGAATATGATTTTTTTTATTCAAAAACACTTTTTAACTCTCAGATTAAAATATAATTAATTATATTTTAACCGGTTGAACAACATAATTTAAATCAGGCTGTTACAGGGGATATGTATGTGGGTGTGAGAATGAATGGGACTTAGAGGTGCATAGCCTTATCAGGTTGTTTTATAGATGAGATTATGATATATGATTTGAGGATTTATACGAGTTTCTGGTGAGAGGTTGAGGCACTTGGTTACGACCCAGTAAGAGTCGGTGATGCTTGAATCATTACATCGTGTAGCAATCGGGCTACTATCATCATTACATTGTGTAGCAATCTCGCTACTATCATTATTATCATGTGTAGCAATCGGGCTGCTATCATTACTATCATGTGTAGCAATCGGGCTACTAATAATATATTATATTATATATGATATATGGGAGTGCTCGCTCGGACGAAGGACTAACCTTCCTATTAGGATGGAGATGGTGTAACACGATTGTAGTGGTCACGTCAGTATAAAGGTTTAGTTTGCGTGAGATTAAGGGTAGAGGAAGACATTATGATTTGAGGATGATTGTTAGTTATGTGTGATGTGTGTCTGTGACTTTTATTATATTATGTGCTGTGTATTCCTTTCCGCTTTTAATGATATAAATGTTTTTTATCCCCTATATTTTTATGTATGCTATATTTTATTTATTATGTAATCATAGGAGAAGACCCTGTGGAGGAGCTTGATACTGAAGAGCTGGATGGGATTCCATATGAACCGGATGCGGGAGGACGAGTTGTGGATTCCAACGATGTAGTTTAGTGACTAGGGCCAGTGAGTCTTATAAGACGTTTTATATTTCCACAAATGTTTGTTTGTTTAAATATGCACCTGCAAGGGATCCTGTTGCTGGGACACCCTAAACAGTGTTTTTGATAACTTTGATGCAAGACATATGTGTGTATGTATTTATTATATAAAGTGTGATGCTTTAACTTTAAAATGTTATATGTTTTATATTGAAGTTTTAAATTTTTACGTATTTTACTTTAAGCGCACGATTAAGAAATTAATTAATAAGGATTTAAGTTAATGGCACAACGGGGCACAATGGGATGTCTCACTAAACTCTACCGCTAGAATCCATAGCTCGTTTTCCAGCTTCTAGCTCATAAGCAGTTCCATCCAGATCCTCAGTAGCTGGCTCCTCCGCAGGTTCTTCTCAAAAGATCACATAACCAAAACATATACAATATAGCAAAATAGGAGATAAGAAACAGTTCTATCATCATAAGCAGAAAAGAAATACATAGCATACAATACAATAATAGTCAAAGACACGCATCACATATATATTACAATCATCCGTAATTTACGATATCATCCTCTACCCTTAATCTCATGAAACTAATCCTTTAATGTCGATGTGACCATTCGGTTCTATCTCTACAGTTACAATTTCAACTCCGTCAATTCCCCGATTTAGGTTTTACGTTGTATTTTCTTTGAAAATTCGCCCGAACAAAATACAAATTTTATTTTTAAGCAAAACTTTTCAAAGTAGTCTATATCACTGAAAATGTGATAAAAATCTAAAATGTTTCGTTTTCGTGTCAAAATTTGGTTTTCTGATCAGTAAAATCTTATTGTCAGTGAAAACACAGACCGGTTTCCGTCAGAATTTTAAACCCAAATTTTTACCCTAGCCTTTTACTATGAAGTAGATTCTAGATATGTTTTTTTTCTTCTCAAAATCATTTTCTAGGTCTTAGGTAAAAATATAAACATATATATTTTTACCGATAATACAACATAGATAAAAAAAAAAGCAGGACGTTACATTACTACCCCACTTAGGAAAAAAAATTCCGTCCTTGGAATTTTTTGACTCGAAACTAGACAGTATCTTATAACCATATCTTAATCTAAAGATCCTACATTGTATTTCCCATAGCTGTCTTCCCCCTAAGTGACATCGTTAACTTCATAACAGAATTCATTCTTATATCGTTCTATTTTTCCTCGAAACTATCCATCACTACATTCTGTTGATTGTCCTTAACATTTCACCCTAATCTATCATCCCCGAAAGGCGTAATTAAAACTTAATCATTTTCTCTTCTTAATATTGGTTCTCTAGAAAACTTTATTTCAACATCTAACTCCTACAATTAACACCAAGATCAATACTACCTTAACTTCCTACTCAATGTTTTCAATCGCGGTCTTAGTTCCTTTGAGCATATTCCACTATTCCGGATTATATCAAAATCACACCTTTCAAGTCTCCAAGTAAAACATGTCAACACTCCTTAATATGAACTAAAATCAAAAGAAACCACGCCGGTTAGATTTATATAACTCATAAATTTTGAACTTTCCTAACCACTTAGTTTTACTCATAAACTCCTCTTTTCACCTCACATTCAGCTTAGGTAAAACCGTGGATAAATGACCTTATTGTGTTTTGATTAATGACCAATCTAATTTGAATTAAACTTTGATTCACTAACTACTTGCCAAGTTTAAATGTTTGTACAAGATATCGTTAGTGCAAGGAAAATGATGCAAAGGATCAAAGGAGTAAAAAAAGGATCAGGAAGGAATGATTGAAGATGAAGAATCTCAAAGTTGAATCACATGGCATCTCAAGCAAAATTATATTTTGATGTAAAGAAATGTTTTAAGTTTCTCTTTGTGAAATAACTCTCTTAAAAACAAATCAAAAAGGTTTTCATAAAGTAAAATGAACTTAAAATGAAAAAGGATTAATTGAAAGTTTTGTACATCTATGTGTACATCGATGTACTTTCAGTTAATTAACTATCTTTTAATGAAAACCTATGTATACATCAATGTATAAATAGTATACATCAATGTATACATCGATTGATTGTGACTGACTTGATAAGTATGCAAAACAAGCTTCTATAAATCGATTGCACAATCGATGTATAAGGTGAAACAAGAGCTAACACTTTTTTGAAAGAAGCATACAATCGATTGCACAATCGATGCATAAGACTAAACAGAAGCTAACACTTGTTGTAATATGCATCCAATCGATTAGTACATCGATGCATACACAGAACGGAACTAAGGTCTTTTGAGAATGATAGAACAATCGATTAGTACATCGATGCATAAGCCCAAGAAGAAGCAAAGACTTTTGAGATGATTATGCAATCGATTGACCAATCGATGTAAAGACTTCTGGGCTGAGAATGCTTATGTTTTTCAAGAACACAATCGATGTACACATCTACGTATCAATCAAAATCAATAATTGTCAAGAACACAATCGATTTGGAAATCGATGTATTTAGTTATAAAAATTGAATCTTTGTTTAACACATCGATTACACAATCGATTAACTGATAACTGAATTTTTCAAGAAAAGTTTGTTTTGATCTTAACTGACTTTTGAAGTGTGCCCAACAGATCTATTTTGATATACTACTATATAAAGGCATGGTCAAACACTTTCTGAACAACAATTCATTCAATACTGAGATTAAACACGAAATTCATTGAGATAACTTTTCATTGATAATACTTGAAATATTTATGTTAGAGCTTCAATTTGTAATACTTGATTTCTTAGAATCAGAATCAAAAACCTTTCTTACTGCAAAAGGAAGATTAGAGAGAAGTGTGCTCTCTACGTAGATCAATAGTAGAAGGGACTCTTGGTGGTTTGACAAGAGTAGAAGGGACTCTTGAGAATTGCAAGATTGCTTTGACTGAAAAACTATCAATTGGGTAGAAGGAACTTGAGAGTTGAAGCTGGTAAAAAATCTTGTAATTGATTTGATTTTAGTGGACAAAACTCACTGTGAAGTGGGGACTGGATGTAGGTTATCCACTATTTCTCCAAATAGATTACAACCAAGTATTCAACACCTCTCCAGGCTACAAGTATTACTTTCTTACCAAGTCTCTTCAAACTCTAACTCTAACAAAGAGATATAATGTTTAATCTTCTTAACTCACTATGTGTGAGAATATGACAGTTTAAGATCAGTTGAATATTACAACAATATTCAAGCTAAAGAATACAGACTCTTGCTCTTGAAAGAATATTAGAACGAGTGATTATCGATTGGCAAAAGTTATAATTCAGTACCCGAGGTCTTATGTTTATAGTGACTTTCTTCTTCACTGTATTTCTTCAACGGTTACTTTGAATTATCCCGTTTAGAGATAGCATTTAATGTATGATATCCATTGTGACTGAGAGCTTGATTGTGGCAATGCTGAATAGTACTCTTGGTTATCAAGGTAGCATGAAATTGGAGGTTCACTCCTCTGAGTATTGCAGCTTGAGCACTTGTTGTTCCTCCTTTGTGTATAATCCAGCTTTTTCAGCCATAAAGTTGTCATCGTACAGATCGTTTTGCAATATCTTATTGTATGATTCTGCTTTTTGCATTTCTTGATGGTACTATGTTTCTTTTACAACAAGGTGAAACATTTAAAGCAAATAAAACAAATGTGAAGAACAAATATTCTATTGAAATAAATATCAACCATTTGAAATAAATTCAAGAGATTCAGATTGCATTTAATTCATTTCAAGGATGGAGCTCGTCTAAAAAGAAACTCCGTCTACTAAGTTATATGAGAGACTAAGTCTGTTCAATATTTTACTTTGCTCGTCTGATGACGTGGCATATCCTCTTGTCTATCAAGTCTTCGGACTTGCTATTCCTTAATGAGTTATAAAGTTCTCCGTCTGGTGACGTGACGGTTAGAGCTCGTCTACTAGATTACTTTATGTTTCAGTTCATTTACTTGTACTAATTACTTCCGTATGCTTACGTGGCAAGATGGTCGCGCTTATTATCAAGTCTTTGGACTTGTTGTATCTAAACAAGTTATTTTGGTATTCGTCTAGCAAACATTTAGAGCTTCGTTTACTTAAGTAAACCAGTCTAAAGAAGTAACTTTACCAAAGTTTTTGAGCAGCCCGTCTAGAAGGGTGGACGCATATTTTTCAATGAAAACTTATCCCAAGTTTATTTTACTTATATTAAAGTATTCCTACATAACTGAAAGCTCATGTTAGATCTCAACTAACACTTTGCCAATCAAATTTAATCCTTTTGTTAGCATCAAAACTTAGAGATTATTAAATCAAAAACCACTTTGGTTCCAACAATCTCCACCTTTTTTATGATGATAAAACTAATTAAATTTGAAAAGCAAAATCTAAGAGAGCTTGCAGGGCTCCCACTAAGACAAAGCATTCAAAAGATTAAGCAGAAAAAGCATATGAAAACAACTGCATGTAAGCTAACAATTAAGTGCAACAGCTTATCATACTTAGAATATATATATATATATATATATATATATATATATATATATATATATATATATATATATATATATATATATATATATATATATATATAAGGGAATAAACATAAGTATCAAAGCAGCAGATATCAAAGCAAATAAGCAAACATAAGTATCAGAGCAGTTTAGCAAGTAGAAGAGAATATGCAAATGTAAACAAATAAGAACTTTTCAAAAACTGACTTTATATATATATATATCTTTTCTTTCCTTTCTCCCCTTTTTTGTCATCAGCCAAAAAGGTAAAAGGAGAGGACCATCATTGACAGTATAAAAATAATAAAGGTAAAGGTTAAGCAGGAGGAGGTGGTGGAGGTGGAGGTGTCTGAGCTTGACTGTTCTTGAAGTCCATGAGGAATTCAACCATTTTATTCACAACCTCTAAGGTTGGAGCCATTGAAGTTTGAAATTACTAATGGACATCCTCCTTGATTTTCTCAGTTATCTTTTCAACCTTCTCATCAACTATCTTGCCAACCCTTTCATCAACGATTTTTCCAAGAACCTCTTCAATATTAGATGGCAGAGCGTGTTGCCTTGAGCTTTCTGCAGACTCTTGAAATGTGCTCAGTGTTCTTGAATGATCTGAAGGGTGCATCACAACTAGAGCTAAAGGTTGAGAAGATTGTCTTTCTGATGAGCTCTGTTGGTGAATGGATTCGGTTGTATCTTCTAACCCAACAGTAGTGGCAATTTGACCATGTTCTTCAGCAACAGGTTCATCTGTGATAGGCTCTGGAGTAGGTGGAGGGATCATTGAAACTTCCTTTACCCATTTAATGGGGTAGATGAATTCCACATTCCTATTATTTATAGGAAGTCCCCGGAGGAAGATGTTTCTCCGGTGCAGTGTAAAATGTGAGATTTCCAGAATTCACCAGCTCTATGTTCATTGATCAACTCAATGGATTCAGTATGCAAAAGGAAATCTAGTATTGAGTAGTCAAAGGTTTCTTGGTCAAGATCAAGCATTGCTGATTCAGCTTCAGGCATCACTCCTTTGAATCTTCTGTTTTTTATGTCCTTGTCCTTATATAAATCTAACATTGGCAGTCTTGGTCAGATCCTATAGGGCATGACTCCAATTCTGGTTGCTTCATTATGCCTCAGCCAGGATGGAGGGACAAAATGCGCGGCTCTATCAGCTCTGGGATGCTCAAAAGATACCCATTTTGTGTCCCTTGGCATGATCATGGGAACATGTTTTGAAGATCTTGCTCTACGCTTAGGAATGGTGGGAAGATTTTTCCTTTTGGGGTCAGTCTCCCAGACAGGTATGATATGTCTCTCAACTCCATCAGTGAGGGGTAAGTCTATCCAAGTAATGGAGACCCCAAGTAATGGAGACCCAAAGTAACTGCTATTCAGGAAGCAAAAAACCTGAATACCCTCTTTATGGAAGAGCTTCTGGGATCTCTCAAAGTTCATGAACTTGAACTCAATGAGGAAGAAAACTCCAGAAAAGGAAAATCTATTGCCCTAAAGGTAAAGAAAGCAAGTTCATCAAAAGTTCTCAAAGCTGTTGAGTCATCTGATGAGTCTGAATCTTCTGATGATATTGAAGAATCAGAAGAGGATGAATAATCCTTTATCTCTAGAAAGATTCAACATATGTGGAGAAAGAAATGTGGTTTCAGAAGGAAGCAATTCAATAAAAAGTTTTCCAAGGAGAAGTCAGACTCCAAGGAAAAAGGTCCACCCTTGTGCTTTGAATGCAAGAAACCTGGTCATTTCAAAGCTGACTGCCCTGAGATAAAGGACAAAATGAAATTCTTCAAAAAGAAGAAAGGTTTAATGGCTACATGGGATGATCTTGATCTGTCATCATTAGATGAAGAAAATGAAGCTGCGGAAGAGGCAAAGATCTGTCTTATGGCAGACATTGCACCAGAAAGTGAATACACTGATGCTAAGGTAATGGACTCTGGCTCGTCCACTCTTCAAAATGCTTTTGATGAATTGTTGCATGAGTCGTCTATACTATCACGAGAATATAAGAGTCTCAAAAAGAAGTTTTCTAAACTATCTAAAGCATATGATATGGTCTGCATTGAGAAACAAAATCTCAAAAATGAAAACGACATACTAAAATCAATGAATGTCAGTCTAGCTGACAAAATGGTGTGTGAACCTGATGTTTCTTATGAAGTTACAAAACTAAAACAAGATGTAACATATCTAACTGACTCTCTGTCAAAGCTTGTAGGAGGCTCAGATAAGCTTAGCCTCATTTTAAGGTACTCTAGGTCACCTTATGATAAATCTGATCTTGGTTATGACAAAGAGAAGCAAGATGCATCTTATAAAAGGTCAAAACAACTTCAACAGTATAGAGCTTCAAAAGTTCCAAATAAACATACAAAAGCTAAGTCTAGCTCGTCCAACATCTTTTGTAAAGTATGTGGAAAAAGTGGGCATATTACATCTAGATGCATACACAACAAATATGCTAAGCATACTCGTCCAGTGGTAACTAACAAGAAAGGACCCAAGTCAGTTTGGGTACCTAAAGATAAGATAATACCTGTTGCAGATTTGCTTAACAACAGGAAGTAAACACATGTCTTGGTACTTGGACAGTGGCTGCTCACAACATGACAGGAGAAAGGTCTTTGTTCCAAAAACTTAAGCCCAAAGATGGTGGTTGCGTCACATTCGGAGGAAATCAGAAAGGGAAAATCATTGGTATAGGTAAAATTGGTAAACATCCTTTTCCCTCCATTGATAATGTTCTTTTAGTAAATGGCTTGAAGCACAATCTACTGAGCATAAGTCAATTATGTGACAGTAGATATGCAGTGTCTTTTGATAAGAACATGTGTACTGTCAAGAAAGATGATTGATCACTTTTATTCACTGCAAAAAGGCAAAGCAATCTCTACAAAATTGACTTGGAGGACCTCTCAAATCAAAGTTTCTCATGTCTAGTGTCAATTGAAGATGAGCGATGGATTTCGCACAAAAGGCTAGGTCATGCAAGCTTTAAATTATTGTTTTGGCTTCAAATTATTAGACTCAGTTTCAGTGATCAAGAACAGTCTTAATCAACTCAGTTTTGAACAATTAATAACTCAAGATTGATTGCAGTAATACTCTGGTTTTAATTCATATTAAACAGATCAAGAACTGTCATCAATTGAAAATTTAGAACATCAAGATCTCAGTTATATGCGTAAGACATAAATTAAAGAGTTTGAGTTTAGAGATACCACACAATCAGTTTTATACTGGTTCAGCCACCACCACTGTGACTTACATCCAGTCCCCACTCCACCTGTGGGTATTCACACACTAACACAACAAGCTTTAGCCAGGTAGCTTGAAAAATCTTTACACCACATAACACTCCTTCACCTCTAGATACCACACTCTTGTGAAGAGCCTCAATGAATGTTCTTCCTTAGGATTCCTCACCCTAATCACACAGAGAGACTCCCTCTCTCTTTACAATCGATAAGTACAAAAAGATTGATTCCTAACTCTCAGAAGTCATATATACATGTTGAAGTTCTTATGAGAATTTGGACACAATGAAGCTTAAGCAAGAAGAAGAATGATTTTCACAATTGATCTCTCTAATTGATTTTGTAAACTTCTGATTCTGAGTACAGGCCTATATTAACCAATTTCATACTGATAGTTCTGATAGTTTCTGTAAACCTGTGTAATACATGGCTGTACGTGTTTTTCAAAAACTTGAACTTGGTTAATCCATCAGTACAGCCATTTAGTGCATCTATGTACTGAATCAAGAACCTTAAATTCATTTGTTAGTTACAGTAGCAGGCATACATCCATTGATTACATGGTTGTACCTAACAAATAATTTTCTTATTTCCAAAAATCATTTTCATTAAAAAAAACTTATTCCTTTTAATGTAGGTTATGAAAATTGATTTTCTTCATGCATCTTTTTAGTTGAGCTATTTTGTGACTAAGACTTCTTCCTCTTACAAATCATCTAAGACTTAAATCTAAAATTCTCCTTTAACCTTGGTCTTGATGATCCTTTGGTCTTTGACTTTGCTCTTTTTATTTCTACATGCAGCTCCTTGATTCCTTCAAGTTCTTCCTTGAATATTTTCCTTGAATTTGCTTAATGAACTTGTTGATCACTACTTGATACCTGTCTTTGCAATTTGAAACTAAAACACTTGCACACATATTAAATTGTATTTGTCATATATCAAAATCTCTAAGTCATTGAGTCTTACAAACTCCCCCTTTTTTATTATGACAAATCTTCGAACAAATTATTAGATCAGAGTATAAGTGTAGCAGAAGCTAAGTGTTTTTGACAGATTTATATCATCGTATCAGAGCAGAAGTATATCAGAGCAAAAAAAAAATTATCAGAGCAGAATTTGATTTACTCCCCATTAATCATGTAAGCTTATAAGCTCCCCCTCAACATATGCATGTATAATTTGTTATTATCCCTTTTCTCTATATAATAATTTTTCCTCCCCCTTTTGGCATTATAAAAAAGGTAAAGAAAAGAAACATTCAAAGCAATAGGGAAGGCAAGCATTTAAACATAGCATATAAAATTGTTCATGATAGAGGGATAGGTGCATGGACAAATCAAAAAGAACAGAAACCATCAGCCAAAGTTACAAACTAAGGCATTTTACCTTTCAAAAACTAAGTTCTAATTCCTATGAATTCCTAGAACTAGTTCTTCCTTTTTGATTTTCTTTTGTTTCGGCTTTTAGGTGATGGTACAGTAGGGGTGTGCTCAGCTTCCTTCACAGCAGCTGTTGCAATGTTTGCAACATCAACATCTTCTTCTGTTTGAGCTGGAGGTGCAGATTATTTTATTGCCAACCGGTTGGGAAATAAGCAATCGATTAATAAGGCAACCGGGGTACTCCTTTAACTGGTTGAACGTAACCTAGTAGACGAGCTCCATATGCCACATCATTGGACGGAGCTTCTCATTAAGGACTTAGCAAGTCCAAAGACTTGTGTGGACGAGCGCTTCTGTCACTTGTGTGGACGAGCGCTTCTGTCACTTTAGTGGACGAGCGCTTCTACCACTTCAGTGGATGAGCAGAATTAGAATCTCATGTATTCTGAGTTTATCAGACTTTTCATACATGCCTGTAGTACACTAGTGTATACTTATGACATTCAGGACTTGTGTCTCAGACTTTTAATACATCTGTTTATCACAGGGATGTATAAGACTAAAAACACAGGGGATCCATTCCCGAACCTCTATACAGCTATTAATCACATCCAAGTTTAAAACAAATTTCTAGTTTTTACATATGTACATGGGTTAGGTACATAGGTGTTCCTGATCAAATCTATTTCTTCTGAAACTCTCTTCTAATCATTCATAGATATTCCAAATCAAATCATACAAGAGTCAGAGCATATTTAAACAAAGATACGGTCATATAAACAATTTCTTTAGAGATTAGATATAGTATTGATCAATTATGCCCAATTCTCTTCTAATGAAAAAGAAGCTTTCCTTGTTCAAGGGCTTGGTAAAAATATCAGCAAGTTGTTTAGTTGTATCAACATATTCAATCTCAATTTCTCTACTTTGAATAAAGTTCTTATGATAGAGATCATGTTCAAAGTTAATTGATGCATAGCAAGCAAAACAAATCATTCGAGGCTTCATCAATTTTCTTAGATTCAATTTGTGAAACAAAAGCCATATAATTATTCCAAGATATGTCAAATAACTTTAATAGAATAATGTAGACATACTATACAATGATATATAAGTCAACACAGAAAGATTCACAATCACACATTAATAATGATAATTAGAAAACATACTCAATCAATATTCTTTCTTTATTGTTACCCATTTTGTGTTTGGAGAAGACTTTATATCATGATTTCAATTTTTGCTCTTGACCTTCCACCACACCTACAAAATAGAATTTCATATTTGTTCTATAGGTACCCAACTTTTCTTGGGTCCTTCATGGTTAGAGTATGATAAAGTTCCTTTTGGAACCCATATTTGCCTTATCTGCAATGAATAATTATTTCTCAAATTGCAGAAAGCACCTTTTCTATTGCAATAATGACATCTAGCATATTGTGATGCATTACCATAATGAGAAACATGAAATTTTCTAAAGGTTTTTGCCTTTCTCTCAATTTTGTACACTAAATCAACTTGGTTTTTCATTTCTTTTTGTGGTCCAAGTAATGCATTCAAGTTGTCTTTATCACTAGTAATTCTAGATAGATCACCATTCAAATGATTTATATGTTTCTCCAACTTACGAAAATTATCACATATAGGTGGTTCCAAAACAGTAGCCAATCTTTCTTTTACAGCACAATTTTCTGTTTTTAATTCATCTAGCTCTTTGTTTAGAACAAACTTTTTCTCTTATAGGCATGTGATGGTTTTCTTAGACTTAATTAGCAATCTAGCAAGTCTAATGAAGATGAGCAAGTAAGTACAAGTTTGATTTTTCATCATTGGAATCATTCGTTGAGCCAAGATTGTTACCCTCCCAATCTAGGTATGCAAGTTTTAGTTTCTTTTCCTTCTTAAGCATTCTGTCAACCTTTGTAGATTTTACAGCTTTTAATGTGATGATTCTATTGTTCTTGTCTTCTTCTTCACGTAGCACCAATCTAGTCAACTCCATTTCATGTTCTTGTAGCTTTCCAAAGAGCGTTGCAATTGACATTGTTGAAAGGACTTTGGATTCTGAAATTGCAGTTACTTTAGGTTGCCATTCTCTACCTAGGCATCTCATGACTTTGTTAACTTGATCTTCATTGGAGATTGTCTTTCCAAGTGCAGCCATTGATTCACAATGTGTGAGAATCGCATTTACATAACCTCCATTGGTTCTCCTCGATTCATGCGAAATAACTCATCTTCATGTGTCAATGTGTTCATTCTTGCCCTTTTCACATTTGTGGTTCCTTCATGTGTTACTTGCAATGTATCCCACATATCCTTTACCGATCTGCAATTTGAAACCCTAAAAAACTCATCACGGCTTAAATCAGATGTTATAATATTCTTAGCACGTGCATTATATTGAACTCTTTTCTTACCATCCTCATTCCATCAAGTTTTGGACTTATTTCTTGGAGCACCATTAGCATCTATAGTATAGGGGGAAAATGGTCCATTTTCTAGTGCATCTCATATGTCAACACCTGCTGCCTCAAGAAAGATTACCATTCTTTCCTTCCAATAGATATAATCAGATCCATTGAAGGCAGGAGGGCGTGCAAGGGAAGGCCCTTCATTCAACCAGTCATTGGAAGCCGTACTCTTATAGCTGTTAAGCCAAACTTAAGAGTTTAGCTCTGAGGCCAATTGTTGTTTTGGGTTCAAAGACTCAAGAAGGGGGGTGAATTGAGCTTTCAAAAAGCTTTTCAAAAACTTTACTTTTCAAATCAGAGTTGCCTCAGGATCTTTTACAAAAACAGTGAAGGACTTTTTATGAAATATTGAATAGAAGGTGGTGAGGAAAGAAAGGTTAATTCAGAAATATAAATCAGTAATAAGATTCAAGTTCATAGCTCACAACTATCAATTAAATAGTGATTGAATCAAACAGGAAGAAGTTCAGTTTATGGTCGTATAGGTATTAGATGCATGCCTTAATCAGTCAAGAACTGAAGTTACAATATATCAGTTTCAGTTTCAGTGATCAAGAACAGTCTTAATCAACTCAGTTTTGAACAATTAATAACTCAAGATTGATTGCAGTAATACTATAGTTTTAATTCATATTAAACATATCAAGAACTAATATCAATTGAAAACTTAGAACATCAATATCACAGTTATATGTGCAAGACAGAAATTAAAGAGTTTGAGTTTAGAGATACCACACAATCAGTTTTATACTGGTTCAGCCACCACCACTGTGACTTACATGTAGTTGCCACTACACCTGTGGGTATTCACACACTAACACAACAAGCTTTAGCCAGGTAACTTGGAAAACCTTTACACCATATAGCACTCATTCACCTTGAGATACCACACTCTTGTGAAGAGCCTCAATGAATGTTCTTCCTTAGGATTCCTCACCCTAATCACACAGAGAGACTCCCTCTCTCTTTAGAATCGAGAAGTACAGAAAGATTGATTCCTAACTCTCAGAAGTCAGATATACAAGTTGAAGTTCTTATGAGAATTGAAACACAATGAAGCTCAAACAAGAAGAAGAATGATTTTCACAATTGGTCTCTCTAATTGATTTTGTAAACTTCTGATTATGTTAAAAGTGTTCTTTTGATCCCTCTATATATAGGAAACAAGTTATAGTCATTGGGATCAATAAAAGTAGATTTGGGTTTGATAACATAATCTGTTTTCTTGATTCTGGTTCTTGAACAGGGGTTGAGTACAGGGCTGTATTAACCAATTTCATACTGATAGTTCTGATAGTTTCTATACAATTGTGTAATACATGGCTGTACGTGTTTTCAAAAACTTGAACTTGGTTAATCCATCAGTACACCCATTCAGTACATCTATGTTCTGAATCAGGAACCTTAAATTCATTTGTCAGTTACAGTAGAAGACATACATCCATTGATTACATGGTTGTACCTGACAAATAATTTTCTTATTTCCAAAAATCATTTTGATTAAAAAAAAACTTATTCCTTTTAATGCAGGTTATGAAAATTGATTTTCTTATTGCATCTTTTTATTTAAAATAAAATCATTTTCTTGTGTTGTTTTACCGTATGAAGTCATAGTAAAATTTTTGGTCCAAAATTCAAACGAAAACCGGTCTAGGTTCTCATTGTCAGTACAAGTTTACTGAGCTAGAGACCAAATTTTACTTCGTGAACGAGATGGTTAGTGTTATTATGATGTTTTGTATTGGTTTGGAGTTTTTCGAAAAACTTTGTTCGGGACCAAATCAGGGATTTCCCGGGTGAAATCGTCGAGAAACACGATCGACGAAGTCATCGGATACGCAATGGAGCAGAGCATCAAGACGATGAAGTGACTTGATATGAAGGTTATGACACACCCTCAAAAGGTGAATCATGACTTTTTTTCAAAAATCTCACTTTTTTATCTTTCTCTCTCCAATCACATCACATCACCTTAACTCCTTATCCTCTCTACAAGCAACCCACCTTCTTTCTTCCCTTCTTTCTTCCTCTCCAAAACCGTGACTCTCTCTCTCACTCTCTATAAATACTCTTCATTTCCACACTTCATCACTTTCCTCCATTTCTCACATTTACACTTTACTACATTTCTTCTTCTTCTTCTTCTCTCTTACAAAGTTTACATTTTTATCAAGCTTTTCTCTTAAAGTTCTTCATCAAAGTTGTTCATCTTGTTAAGGATAATACTTCTATGTAGTTATTTGTCAAAATTTCATCTTTTGTTTCAAAGTTTTCTTCATATGTCCTTTATGTGCTTTTAACTTCTAAAACCTCTCAAAAATGGTAGAAAACTCCTTTTGAGTTGAAACCACTTTCTATATTCTTGTATTTACTCATACTATAACATACTAAAAGGTTGTGTAAAACAAATTTTCCAAACCTCTTCTTCCAAAGGAGGCCGAAACCATGTATATGGTTTTGTTGAATCTTGTTTCAACTTTTACATGTATGAGTTTGTATTTGAGTTTCATTTCCAAGATGATCATGGACCAAGGCTTCCTTATATTAAAGGATTCTATGTCTAAATGATTGGAAAGTTTAAAGATTTTTACCCTATTTTTATGTAAAGACCAAAACCAATGAGTTTAAAGGCAATGGTGTTTAAGTTTTGTTTTCCAAAATGATCATGGATTAAGACTCCTTGATATAGAAGGATGCTAAGTCCAAGAGATTGGAAAGTTTGAAGATTTCTAACCCCTATTTCTTGAAAAGACCGAAACCTTAAATGGTTATGGCAAAGATGTTGAGTTTTGTTTTCCAAAGTGATCATGGACTAAAAAGCTCCTTATGTTAAAGGATGCTATGTCTAAGTGATTGGAAAGTTTAAAATATTTTATTGGTTTATTTTCCTTTGATGGCCGAATGTAACATTTGACCAAGGATGTGTTATTTTATTTTGTTTTCCAAGATGATTATGGATTAAAGCTCCTTCATGTTAAAGGATGCTATGTCCAAAAGATTGGATGATTTAAAGATCTCTAACCTCACAAACTTGTTAAGGCCGAACCTAAGAGTTCATGGTCTAAGACATTTGATTTTTCCATTTTCCGAAATGATCATGGTTTCAAGCTCCTTACCATGTATGGATGCTAACCTAAAGAGATTGGAAAGTTTAGGAATTCCTAGCCTATTCACCTATGCTTGGCTGAAACCCTAAGTCAAGTACTTAGTGGGATTTTTAATTCAACTTTGTTAAAAGATTGTTGTTTATGAAATTCTAGCACTTAAGGATCATAAATCCAAGAGTCGCATAAATTTTGGAAACCCCTAATCCTCTTAACTCCGACGTGAGGTAAGAGGGGATTTACAACTGGATATTTATATGTTGATTGAGCTTACTTGGTTATCTAATGTACTTGAACTGTTATGCTATTATCTGATGTTGAACTGTGCTTATTCTAAATGTTATAATGCATATCTGTGATGAATTGCTTTCAACTGTGATATTAGCATTGAACTGAGAGTATATACTACTGTTGATTGAAAGTTTGCTAAGCCAGACTTGTGTCTGTGCTCAACTGTTATAAGGATTAAAAACCTTAATAAGCTTTTAAGATGAACGGATTGGTGTTCTTTTCCAAAAGCTCATTAACTTAAAGTACTTGTTTTAAATGTTGAAATGGTTTTGGTGAACTATTGTTATACAAGAGAAAAATCCTTTTCGAACTATGTGTCTTCAAGTGAAAACTTTCAAGATTATTTGGTAATATCCTATTGGCGATTTTCAAAGATAAAAGTATTTCAAAGATGCTTTATAAATGATTTTCAAAGAAAAGGTTTTCTCCTAAATGATTAAAAAACTTTCCGATTGCTTGGATAGGTTATCGAGGATTCGGTTTTGAATTTGATTTTGACTGAAGAAAAAATAAGTACTTAAGAAAGAGAATCTAGTACGCGAGACGTCGCCTCTAGTATTCAGTTATACGCACGTGATCTTGGATCAGTGTTAATTCGGGGCCATGAGTCCTATTCATGATGTTCTGGACTGAGAGTCCAATTCTCTAAATCGAGGACAGTGCGTTCTGATTTCGTTGCTGTGGACTGTGTCCTAATCAGGTTTTGTGGACTGTGTGTCCTAATCACGTTGTTATGGACTGAGTGTCCTAACCAGTGTCACGGCATGGGCGTGATGGTTGCTGACTTTGTTGTCTCTGCCCTTTTTGCTTCTACTTCCTCCTTTCCCTGAAAACACTTAACAAACCTATTAATATATGATATTTTCCTCTTGATCTTCTCAAATTATTCAAGAGGGAAAAATGAAAAACAAAAGGAAAATGAAAAGAGAACTTGGGTTGCCTCCCAATAAGTGCTTCTTTAACGTCACTAGCTTGACGGGCTTCTTTCAATTAACCCGGGTCGGCTGGGCGTAGAAGTGCAAGAACACTTCTCTTCAGTGGAACTCCTTCAAAGAGCTGGTTTTGCTTATAACGCCAATAATTGCACTTCCGACTTGGCCTTTTCACTCTAAGCCTCGTGGCCCTATCCTTACTCCCTCCCGGCGGAAGTTCTGTTTCCACATGACGAGCAATTCCAACCTCATCACCATTTGATGTATCATTTGTCTTGCAGAGCTTCGGAGTTGCTTTCATGTTGAGCTCTTCCTTCTTCTCAGGAGTAGAGGAGTGGTGCTGATGTGCAACGACTTCTTTAGCCACTATATCCACAATGTCCATGCGGAAACAATCCTCTTCATCACTCGGGTGATGCATAGCTTCAAATAAATTGAAAGTGAGCTCTTCATCTTGCACTCTGAATCGCAGTTGGCTTTTTTGTACATCTATCAAAGCGCGACCAGTCGCTAGAAAAGGTCTCCCCAATATAAGCGGAACTTCTGCATCCTCCTCCATGTCTAATATCACAAAATCCGCTGGGAAGATAAACTTATCCACTTTTACCAGAATATCTTCCAAAATACCATAAGGACGCTTGATTGATATATCAGCTAGTTGCAATGCCATCCTTGTTGGTTTCACCTCACCACCTCCAAGCTTGTTCAAAATTGAAAGTGGCATCAAATTGATACTCGCTCCCAAGTCACATAAGGCCTTCCCAATAGCAACAATCCCAATAGTGCAAGGGATTGTAAAACTACCAGGATCTTTAAGCTTTGGAGGTAGCTTCCTCTGAAGTATCGCACTACACTCCTCTGTCAAGGCAACAGTCTCACCTTCTTTGAATTTTCTTTTCTTTGTGAGCAACTCCTTCATGAACTTTGCATAGGTTGGCATCTGCTCTAGTGCTTCAGCAAAGGGTATGTTGATCTGTAACCGCTTGAAGATGTCAAGGAATTTGGCAAACTGTTCTTCCTTCTCCTTTTTCTTGCTCAAATGAGGATAGGGCAACTTCACATAAGAGGGATCACTTGAGGCTTGTCTCCATCTTTCAAAATCTGACTTTTAGTTCTCCTCAAAATCGAATTCTCATCCACTAGCTTCTCCCTCTTGTCTTGCTCCTCTATTACAACCTCTTTGCCTTTTTCTTTATTCAAATCAGTTTTCTCAGCAATCACCTCTGTTTTTTCAACAACTCTCTCATTTTTAAACAAAGGCTCACCGCTCACATTCTCCAGACTTTTACCACTCCTCAAAACAACAACATTGCAATGTTCTTTAGGATTGGTTTGAGTATTACCTGAAAAACTGCTGCTAGATTGCTCCGCTAGGTGCTTTGCAATTTGTCCAACTTGAACCTCCAAGTTTTTTATAGAAGCATCTGTGTTTTTCTGGTTTGTCATGGACACTTGCATGAATTGATTGAGGGTGTTCTCCAATATAGAAATCCGGTCTTGAGGTGGTGGTGTGGGTTGAGGCTTGCTTGCTTGTCCGGTATCTTGTTTCCAACCAAAACTCGGTTGATTCCTCCACCCTTGGTTGTAATTGTTGGAGTATTGGTTGTTGCCTTGCTGCCCATAGTTCCCCATATAATTAGCTTCCTCATGGGAACTAGGTGGTGCCTCACAATTTCCATTATCATGATCTCCTCCACAAAAATCGCATCTCATTACCTGTTGAGGTGGCATGGCTGTCCCTTGAACAGTTTGGAGTTGTTGTGGGAGTTGAGCGAGTTGCTTGGTAATGGACTTCAGTTGTTGTGTCATGAGTTTATTCTGAGCCAAAAGTGCAGATTGTGAATCTAACTCCAACATTCCCCTTCTTGATGTGGGACCACGATCATGATGCATCAAATAGTCATTCGATGCCATAGCCTCTATCAAAATCAGTGCTTCCTCTGCTGTCTTTGTGTTCATGGAACCTCCAGCTGAGGCATCCAACATATACCTGGTTGATGGCCTCAATCCATTACAGAATGTTTGCATTTGGGTATGATCATCAAACCCATGATTTCGACATCTTCGGAGCAATTCCTTGAACCTTTCCCAGGCATCATGCAGAGTCTCACCTTCTTGTTGAGCAAAGCTTATGATATCACCCCTTGTCTTTACAAATCTTGAGGTGGGGAAGAATCTTGCCAGAAATTTTGCCTCTAAGTCATCCCATGTAGTAATGCTCCCCCTTGGTTGAGATTGGAGCCAAGCCTTGGCCCTATCTCTTAAAGAGAAGGGAAACGCCCTTAGGCGGATTGCATCCTCAGAGGCACCATTGTGCTTCATCGTATCACATATCTCAATGAAGTTGGAGATATGACTATTAGGATCTTCCTTTTCCAACCCGGCAAACTGATTTTGTGCAACCAAATTCAAAAGAGCTGGCTTGATTTCAAAATTGTTGCAGTTAATTGGGGGACTCACTATGCTAGTGACATGCCGATTGACATTTGTATTGCCGTAGTCACCAAGTGTCCTCCGTGGTGGAGCACCTTCACTATTGCCTGCCATTCTGAGTTTTTCTTGATGAACTTGAGAGGTGAAAGTCTCTTGTTCTTCTTCTTGTTGTTCTAATAGTTTATTCTCTCTTGCTTGCCTTCGATTCTTCCTAGTTGTTCTTTCAATCTCAGGATCGTGGAGGAGTTGGTCAGCTGGGATAGTACCTCGCATACACAAATAGTCTAGCAAACAAGAGTGTTAGCAGTAAGAGTCAGCACACAAATAGCAAATATATCAGAAAAATATGATAGCAAACCAAAACACAAAAATGACAGCAAACAGAACACCACAGATTTTTTTTTTTGCTTTTGCTTAAATTAGTAACCAAAATGGGTATGCTAATATTGAAACACAGTCCCCGGCAACGGCGCCAAAAACTTTTTGACGGCTCTAGGCAAGTATACCTAGTCGTGCAAGTAATACGGTGGTGAGACCGATATCGTTCCCACGAGGATTGTGACAAGTACTAGCACATACCGAATCAATTACTATCTAAGCGGATATTTGGATTGAAGGGAGCTCGATAGTAAATACCAAGCCCAAATAAGATTTAAACCTAAAACAAACAAAATGAAGAGAAGAGTTCTTTGTGGGATTTTGTCGAACACTTGGGAGGCAGTTAAAGGGATTCTTCAAATATATGAACGATGTTGGGATTAGGTTCACTAAACCTCATCCCCATGCAATGAAATGACTAATAAACAGTTTCTACTCATATATGACAATCAATCCACTAGATTACTCAAGCCCCGATTCCTCGGATGACAAGAGCCTGAATTCACTAATAGACCCTAATTCCTTAGATGGCCTAGATTAATGAATTTGCATTAAGATTGGGGATCATGCGATTACTAGTAAACCTAACTCCATTCCTAGACGCAAGGGTTACTAGGTGATTAATTCCAGTTCCGGTTCTAATACGAATTTTCCAATTGCATATCAGAACACTAATCAAGTCATGGGGGTGCTAGCCACAACAAGCATTAAGCATAGAAATCAATCACTCAATAAAGAAGTAAAAACTGTATTACAAGATCAAGTCAGATACATGAGAATTCAGAAATAGCTACACCTAACCCCAACAATGGATGTTTAGCTACTCATGATCATAGCTACAACCAAAGAAATATAGATGAGAGGGAGGAAAAACTCCATGGAATCCTTGTGCCACTGCCCTTGTTTCAGAGAGAGTATTTTAGGGTTCAAAAACTGTTTTTCTTCTGTTCTGCTCGTGCTCCTTTATAGATCAGGATTCGCGTCACGGCCGTGATGGCCATCACGGCCAGGCCGTGACGCTTTCTGCCTTAGCGTGCATTCAAATATTGGAGCATCACGGTCGTGATGTTCATCACGGGCAGGCTGTGATAGCTTCTGCCTTCACCAAATGATCTATCACGGCTTGGCCGTGACAGATTCTGCCAAGAGGGGGTCTGGCTCCATTAACATGTCACGGCCGTGATGGGGATCATGGCTAGGCCGTGACAGCTTCTGACTTTTGCCTTCTTTTCTCTCAATTATTGCTCGATCACGGTCGTGAGGGTCATCACGGCTAGGCCGTGATGGGCTCTGCTTGGGTCATTTTCTTCACTTTTCAGGCTCTGTCTTCATCCAAGCTCCATCATGGTTATTCTTGAGCATTTTTCCTTAAATTCCTGCAAAACAACACCAAGAAACCGCCTCACCCGATCCAAGGTAAAAACTAATAAAATCAAATCAAATATGCCTAAACTATATGAGAAATGCATGCAAAAATGTACATGAATTATGATGTGAAATCACACTATCAATTGTGCTCAGAAAACCTTAATCTTTAGGGAGGAGATTTCTGGATTTTTATCTGCTAGTCTGGAAAGAGCTTCTTTGAAAGAAGGAGCTCAAGGTTACATACTGTTGTTTTCCTTGGACGTCGAGAGCGAGTTTGACTTGGAATACGTACCTATCGTTCGAGAGTTTCCGGAGGTTTTCCCTGAGGATGTACCTGGATTGCCACCTGTTCGGAAGATCGAGTTCGCAATTGATCTGATTCTAGGCACTGGACCAATATCCATGGCACCATATCTCATGTCACCATCAGAGTTAGAAACCTCGAAGGACCAACTTGAGGAGCTGATGAGGAAAGAGTTTATACGACCTAGTGTGTCACAGTTAGGAGCTCCAGTCCTGCTAGTAAAGAAGAAAGATGGAACAGCTAGGTTGTGTGTGGACTTTCGTCAGTTAAACAAAGTCACGATTAAAAACAGATATCCTCTTCCAAGGATAGATGATCGTATTGATCAGTTGCGTGGCGCGACAGTGTTTTCAAAGATAGATCTGCGGTCAAGATACCACCAGATACGAGTAAAAGCAGAAGATGTTCCTAAGACAGCGTTTCGAACACGCTATGGGTATTATGAGTATTTGGTGATGCCGTTTGGAGTGACGAATGCACCTGCTATATTCATTGACTATATGAATAGGATCTTTCGTCCCTTTTTGGATCAGTTCGTAGTCGTCTTCATTGATGACATTCTGATCTATTCTCCGGATAAGGAGACTCATGCTGAACACCTTAGCGTTGTTCTTCAGATCCTGAGAGAGAAGCAGCTCTATGCAAAACCAGAGAAGTATGAGTTTTGGTTGGATCAAGTTCAATTCTTGGGTCATGTAATATCCCGCGAAGGAATCGCTGTGGATCCGACGAATGTCGACGCTGTTTTGGAATGGGAAAGACCGACAACAGGAACAGAAATCCATAGTTTTGTGGGTTTGGCTGGCTACTACAGGAGGTTCATTGAGGGATTTTCCAAGATTGTAGAACCTCGCACCCAGTTAACTCGTAAGGACCAAGCGTTCGTGTGGACAGAAACCTGTGAGAGAAGCTTCCAAGAGCTGAAAAGGAGGTTGAAAACCTCACCAATATTGATCCTACCTGATCCCAAGGAATTTTTTGAGGTTTACTGTGATGCTTCGCATCAAGGTTTGGGCTGTGTGCTGATGCAAAATCGGAAAGTTGTAGCTTATGCTTCGAGGCAGATGAAGATTCATGAGAGGAACTATCTGACGCACGATTTAGAACTGGCGACTGTGGTCTTTGCTTTAAAAATATGGAGACATTACTTGTACAGGGCTACTTTTAATGTTTTCAGTGACCATAAGAGCTTGAAGTACCTGTTTAATCAGAAGGAGTTGAATATGCGTCAGAGACGTTGGTTAGAATTCCTGAAGGATTATGACTTTCAACTACAGTATCACCTTGGAAAGGCGAATGTAGTGCCTGATGCCTTGAGAAGGAAGGCAATTCACGCATCAGTGATGATGGTTAAAGAGCAGGAATTGCTGGAACAATTCCGAGTTCTAAGTTTGGCAGTTGAGAGTACGCCAGGAAAACTATGTCTGAACAGGACCACCGTGTCAAATGGATTAATGGAGCATATAAAGGAGAAGAAAGAGACTGATCAGTATCTGCAGACAGAAAGAGACCTAGTACTTCAAGGAGCTCTATCAGAGTTTAGAGAAGGAACAGATGGAATCTTGAGGTTTGGAGAGAATCTGTGTACCTGATGATGCTGAGCTGAGGAAGCTGATTTTAGAATAGGCTCATAAGAGTAGGTTGATTATGCACCCAGGGGCCACGAAGATGTATCAAGATCTTAAGAAGTTGTACTGGTTGTATGGGATGAAGAGAGATGTAATGGAATACGTCTCTTCTTGTTTGGTATATCAGAAAGACAAAGTGGAACACCATAGAACAGCAGGAATGTTACAGTCTTTAGATATTCCAGAATGGAAATGGGATGGAATCTCGATGGATTTCGTGACCAGTTTACCAAGGACTAAGATGGCTTATGAGGCTATATGGGTAATAGTGGACCGACTGACTAAGTCAGCTCACTTTTTACCAATCAATATGAGATACTCTATGGAGAAGTTGACCCAACTGTACATCGGAGAGATTGTTAGACTGCATGGTGTGCCTTCGAGCATTGTTTCAGACCGAGACCCACGATTTACATCGAGGTTTTGGCAGATTTTGCAAAAATCGCTTGGAACGAAACTCAGATTGAGTTCCGCATATCATCCGCAGACTGATGGACAAACGGAAAGGACAATCCAGTCACTAGAGGACTTACTGAGAGCTTATGTTTTGGAGGATGTCGGGGGTTGGGACGAGTCCCTACCGTTGATAGAATTCACCTACAATAATAGTTTCCATTCAAGCATTGGAATGGCACCTTATGAAGCCCTGTATGGTCGGTGATGTCGGACGCCTTTGTGTTGGTACCAGGATGGTGAGAGTTTGTTGTTGGGTCCAGACTTCGTACAACAAACGGCAGAAAAGGTGAAGATGATCCAGGAGAAAATGAGGGCTACTCAGAGTCGATAGAAGAGCTATGCGGACAAGAGACGACGACCTCTAGAGTTTGAGGAATGGGAACATGTATTCTTGAGAGTCATGCCAACGACTGGGATTGGCATAGTACTAAAGCCGAGAAAGCTTACTCCCAAGTTCCTTGGACCCTACCAAATTCTTCGTCGTGTAGGTCCAGTAGCTTATAAAATATCTTTACCCCCCTTTCTTTCCAATATCCATGATGTCTTTCATGTCTCTCAATTGAGAAAATACATCCCTAATCTATCACATATCATAAAGCCTGATAAAGTACAGTTAAAAGAGAACCTGTCCTTTATGACTTCGTTGGCACAATTCGCGGATAGGGTGACAATGCAGCTCAGAGGTAAGCAAATTCCTTTGGTCAAAGTCATCTGGAATGAGACGACTGGAGAAGCAACGTGGGAAGCTGAGGGCAAGATGAAGTTGCAGTACCCTGAGTTATTTCAAGGTACGTAATTTTGAGGACGAAATTCTTTTTAGAGGGGTAGAGTTGTAACACCCTGTTTTCCATATGCTTCTTTCTCAGTAAATACATGCTTTAATGTGTTTATTTTTGATAAAATCAAGAGGATGATTTTATTTAAAATAAAATCATTTTCTTGTGTTGTTTTACCGTATGAAGTCACAGTAAAATTTTCGGTCAAAAATTTAGACGAAAACCGGTTTGGGTTCTCACTGCCAGTACAAGTTTACTGAGCTAGAGACCAAATTTTAATTCGTGAAGGAGACGGTTAGTGTTTTTATGATGTTTTGTGTGGGTTTAGAGTTTTTCGAAAAATCTTGTTTGGGGCCAAATCTTAGGGATCTCTCGGGTGAAATCGTCGGGAAACACGATCGAGGAAGTCATCTGATACGCAATGGAGCTGAGCATCAAGAGGATGAAGTGACATTAAGTGACTTGATGTGAAGGTTATGACACACCTCAAAAGGTGAATCACAACTTTTTTTTTTTCAAAAATCTCACTTTTTCATCTTTCTCTCCAATCATATCACATCACCTTAACTCCTTATCCTGTCTACAAGCAACCCACCTTCTTTCTTCTCTTCTTTCTTCCTCTCCAAAACCGAGACTCTCTCTCTCACTCTCTATAAATACTCTTCATTTCCACACTTCATCACTTTCCTTTATTTCTCACATTTACACTTTTCTACATTTCTTCTTCTTCTTCTCTCTTACAAAGTTTACATTTTTATCAAGCTTTTCTCTTAAAGTTATTCATCAAAGTTGTTCATCTTGTTAAGGGTAATAATTCTATGTAGTTCTTTTTCAAAGTTTCATCTTTTGTTTCAAAGTTTTCTTCATATGTCCTTTATGTGCTTTTAATTTCTAAAACCTCTCAAAAATGGTAGAAAACTCCTTTTGAGTTGAAACCACTTTCTATATTCTTGTATTTACTCATACTATCACATACTAAAAGGTTGTGTAAAACAAAGCTTCCTAACATCTTTTTCCAAAGGAGGCCGAAACCATGTATATGGTTTAGGTGAATCTTGTTTCAACTTTTACATGTATGAGTTTGTATTTGAGTTTCATTTCCAAGATGATCATGGACCAAGGCTTCCTTATATTAAAGGATGCTATGTCTAAGTGATTGGAAAGTTTAAAGATTTTTATCCTATTTTTATGTAAAGACCAAAACCAATGAGTTTAAAGGCAATGGTGTTTAAGTTTTGTTTTCCAAAATGATCATGGATTAAGACTCCTTGATATAGAAGGATGCTAAGTCCAAGAGATTGGAAAGTTTGAAGATTTCTAACCCCTATTTCTTGAAAAGGCCGAAACCTTAAATGGTTATGGCAAAGATGTTGAGTTTTGTTTTCGAAAGTGATTATGGACTAAAAAGCTCCTTATGTTAAAGGATGTTATGTCTAATTGATTGTAAAGTTTAAAATATTTTCTTGCTTTATTTTCCTATGATGGCCGAATGTAACATTTGACCTAGGATGTGTTATTTTATTTTGTTTTCCAAGATGATTATGGATTAAAGCTCCTTCATGTTAAAGGATGCTATGTCCAAAAGATTGGATGATTTAAAGATCTCTAACCTCACAAACTTGTTAAGGCCGAACCTAAGAGTTCATGGTCTAAGACATTTTATTTTTCCATTTTCCGAAATGATCATGGTTTCAAGCTCCTTAATATGTATGGATGCTAACCTAAAGAGATTGGAAAATTTAGAAATTCCTAGCCTATTTACCTATGCTTGGCCGAAACCCTAAGTCGAGTACTTAGTGGGATTTTTAATTCAACTTTATTAAAATATTGTTGTTTACAAAATTCTAGCACCTAAGGATCATAAATCCAAGAGTCGCATAAATTTCGGAAACCCCTAATCCTAGTTTATTGTATGAACCGAACCTATACCTTGTGGTTAGTGTTCTCGAGTTGATTTCTTTTTTTAACTCATGATTTTATGTTGGTAACCTTAGACTTCCATCGCCAGAGAATTGAGGACGTTCGTGAACCTTCTTTTCAAATCCAAAACTCTTAACTCCGACGTGAGGTAAGAGGGGATTTCCTAAAGATATTCAATGACTGTATGCATGTGTGTATGTGTTTAACTGGATATTTATATGTTGATTGAGCTTACTTGGTTATCTAATGTACTTGAACTATTATGCTATTATCTGATGTTGAACTATGCTTGTTCTAAATGTTATAATGCATATCTGTGATGAACTGCTTTCAACTGTGATATTAGCATTGAAATGAGAATATATACTGCTGTTGATTGAAAGTTTGATAAGCCAGACTTGTGTCTGTGCTCAACTGTTATAAGGATTAAAAACCTTAATAAGCTTTGAAGATGAAAGGATTGGTGTTCTTTTCCAAAAGCTCATTAACATAAAGTACTTGTTTTAAATGTTGAAATGGTTTTGGTGAACTATTGTTATACCAGAGAAAAATCCTTTTCGAACTATGTGTCTTCAAGTGAAAACTTTCAAGATTGTTTGGCAATATCCTATTGGGGATTTTCAAAGATAAAATTATTTCAAAGATGCTTTATAAAAGATTTTCAAAGAAAAAGTTTTCTCCTAAATGATTTAGAAACTTTCCGATAGCCTGGATAGGTTATCGAGAATTCGGTTTTGAATTTGATTTTCATTGAACGAAAAATAAGTACTTAAGAAAGAGAATCAAGTACGCGAGACGTCGCCTCTAGTATTCAGTTATACTCACGTCATCTTGGATCAGTGTTAATTCGGGGCCATGAGTCGTATTCATGATGTTTTGGATTGAGAGTCCAATTCTCAAAATCAAGGACAGTGCGTTCTGATTTCATTGTTGTGGACTGTGTGTCCTAATCACGTTGTTGTGGACTATGTGTCCTAATCACGTTGTTATAGATTGTGTGTCCTAACCACGTTGTGATGAACGTTGTTAAAGGTGAATGTTGTTTTCTACGACCACAACCGGGACTGCGGCATCGGTCTTGGGCGTTGTGATTGAGCATTCGGACTATGTGTCCTATGCTTCTAAGTTTTCAAGTGATGGGGAAATGATGATTAAGTCGTTAACTTTGAGCTGCGACAACAAAAAAGAATGAACACAAAGAAAACCTTTTGAATAAAATATTTTCTCATGTACATTTCCCCAGGCAGACGTGCTTTCTTACATATCAGATACAAGGTGGTATCTGGGAGTCAGTTCATGTGACCGGTTTAGAGGCACATGTGACGTTGCTCGTCCCGCGACCTTAAATGCATGAGGGTATGGAGGCAACTGCCCGGTGGGCTAGAGATTGACCAACTCTAATTCTTCTCCAGTGGAAGACGGTGTTGATATCTCATGAGATTAAGTTAGAGCCTGATATTGAAGTGCCATGCATATTTTCAAAGATTGACTGTGCGGGTTTGAGACCCTTTGATATAACACTGTTATGTTATGTTATGTATATGCATTATTTAACTGCTTATATGATTATGTGATGTATGTATTATGTATTTGGTTGTTGTGGGATATATCTTATAACGGTATCTCACTCTTGCACATCTGTATGTTCTGTTCTTTTCTTCTTGTATCTAGTATGCACGTGCTTTTAGATGGATCTGAACGTTCCCTTGGCACAGTCGAGCTCGAGGAGCGAAGTGTTTGATCATGCTGGGACGGCAGGGAACTGGACTATACATGTGGGTGCGACGACCGTGACTTATCGAGGTCCAGTCACGATTACCGATACGAATGCTAACGAAGTGCCTGTACGAAGGATTCATACTGTCGAGACGAGGACTGTGACACTTCCACCTCCATGGTACTACCTTAATACGCTACAAGTCATCAGTCTCCTTCATGAGAATTTTGATCTAGTCGAACCGCATGCGGAGGATCCAGTGGAGGAGGATCCCGAAGAGGATCCCGAGGAAGAACCTCTTGAGCTGATAGAGGTCGAGGACGAGGAGGAGGAGGAGCCAGAGTACCATCCGCAGGATCCCAGAGATGACGACGTCCCTATCGACGATGGTGGTGACGTTATCGATCCGGCATCTGATATTCGTCCGAGGGTAGCGTCTGTGGTCACTCTACATGCAGGAGGCATTGGTAGATCGTTCCTCGACTTTTGGAGTTGTCCCGATAGTCCCCAGGATTTTAAAGCCATCTTTTGAGTCTTGTACCCTGTTCCCTATCCCCGGTTTGATGTTTCTTTTACCCGTTTCTTCAGTAGCTGTTTTAGTGTATGTTGGCCGGTTCGACAAGGCCTGTTTTTTAATCAAACCTAAGATCCCAAGTGGGACAGTTATATTTATATGTATGATGTTTATTTTCATGTTCTGAGTGTTCATCACCTTTTCTTAACTTCTGTTAACAAAAAAAAAATTTGAGTACCCTTTTTCAGTAACCCTATATAAAAGGGTATTTTTCCGAAAGCGACCGGCATTTTAAATAGGTTTCTTTTCCGCAACGGGTAACCATGTGATGTCGGGTTTTAGGGTGTCGCACAAATCATCTAAGACTTAAATCTAAAACTCTCCTTTAAGCTTGGTCTTGATGATCCTTTGATCTTTGACTTTGCTATTTTGATTTCTACATGTAGCTCCTTAATTCCTTCAAGTTCTTCCTTGAATATTTTCCTTGAATTTGATTAATGAACTTGTTGAGTCATATATTAAAATGTATTTAGTCATATATTAAAATCTCTAAGTCATTGAGTCTTACAGAAATTAATTTCAAAGCTAAAAAAGCATAACCTCATGAGAGGACTACCGAACCTTAAGTTCAAATATGATGCTCTCTGTGGTGCATGACAAAAGGTAAAACAAGTCAAAGGTTCTTTTGAATCTAAGAATGTTGTTAGTACCAATAGAGCACTAGAGTTGCTACATCTTGATCTTTTTGGTCCAACAAGGACTGCCTCTGTTAGTGGCAAGAAATATGGTCTTGTCATAGTAGACGATTACACTAGATGGACATGGGTTATGTTCCTAACTCACAAAGATGAGTCTTTTAAGGTCTTTTACGTATTCTGCAAACGTGTACAGAATGAAAAAGGCATGTGTATCACCTCAATCAGAAGAGACCATGGGGGAATGTTTGAGAATGAGCTATTTCATAAGTTCTGTGAAGAGAGTGGTATCCTTCACAACTTCTCGATACATAGAACACCACAGCAAAATGGTGTGGTAGAGAGAAAGAACGGATCTCTTCAAGAGATGGCTAGGACTATGCTCAATGACAATTCCCTCCCTAGACACTTTTGGGCTGAAGCTGTTAATACTGCCTGTTACATTCCGAACAGAATATACATTAGACCTATGCTGAATAAGACTCCTTATGAACTGTGAAAAGGAAGAAAACCCAACATATCTTATTTTCACCCATTTGGTTGTAAATGCTTTATACTGAATGCTAAAGATCAACTTGGTAAATTTGATGCTAAAACAGATTGTGGAATACTGTTAGGATATTCTGAAACATCTAAAGGCTTCAGAGTTTATAATTCTAGGACTCTGATAGTAGAAAAAAGTATTCATGTCAAGTTTGATGACAAACAACCCGATAAGAAATTATCAGATCTAGATGAAGCTTTTGCAGATCTTGATCTAAGCACGCCAGGAGACTCACCTGACATAAAAGTTGATGATCAAGAAGATGACCCCACTCAACAACCAGAAACTTCCACTTCTCAACATGATACAGTTCAAAAATCTTGGCACTTCAAGAATTATCATCCACAAGATTAGATCATTGGAAACCCCAATGACAAGCTAAGAACCAGATCAACCTTAAGAAAACATGACAATTCTGCACTAGTCTTTGAGTTGGAACTAAAGACAGTAGACGAGGCTCTGTTGGACGATGGTTGGATTCAATCTATGCAAGAAGATCTCAATCAGTTTGAAAGAAGTGAGGTTTGGAATTTGGTTCCACTGCCCAAAGACAAATCAGTGATTGGAACAAAGTGGGTTTACAGAAACAAACTTGATGAAAATGGTAAGGTAATCAGAAACAAAGCAAGACTTGCTGCTCAAGGTTTCTCTCAAGAAGAAGGTATAGATTATACTAAAACCTTTGCACCTGTTGCTAGATTAGAAGCTATTAGAATTCTACTTTCATTAGCTGCACATTATAGTATTATGCTTTTTCAGATGGATGTTAAGAGCGCTTTTCTAAATGGCTTTATTAATGAAGAAGTCTATGTTGTGCAACCTCCGGGTTTTGAGTGTGAAACCCATCCTGAACATGTATATAAGCTGAAGAAAGCTTTGTAACGTCTTAAGAAAGCTCTTAGAGCTTGGTATGATAGACTAAGTTCATTTCTTATGGAAAATGGATTCAATAGAGGAAAGGTTGATACAACCTTATTTAGAAAATCCATTAATTCTAATTTCATAGTTGTATAGATATATGTTGATGATATTATTTTTGGTAGTACTAATGAGTCTCTATGCAAAGAATTCTTAAGTTAATGTAGAAAGAGTTTGAAATGAGCATGATGGGAGAACTCAAATTCTTCCTTGGACTTCAAGTAAAATAAACCATGGACGAGGTGCTCATCCACCAAACTAAGTATACAAAAGAACTTCTGAAGAAGTTTAAGATGGATGACTGTAAACCAATAAATACTCCTATGCACCCCACTTCCCTACTGACCAAAGATGATAAAGAGAAAAAGGTTGACCAAAAGGTATACAGAGGTATGATAGGATCTCCCTTATATCTTACTGCGTCTAGGCCTGATATTATGTTCAGTGTATGTTTATGTGTTCGATTTCAATCTGATCCTAGAGAATCTCATTTATCATCAGTTAAGAGAATCATTAGATATTTAAAAGGTACTACTAATCTTGGTTTGTGCTTTAAGAAAAATGAAGATTACAGATTAGTTGGTTTCTGTGATGCTGACTATACTGGAGATAGAATTGAAAGAAAAAGCACTAGTGTAGGATGTCACTTCATTGGAGCTAATCTTGTCTCATGGTCAAGCAAATGACAAATTACCATTGCTTTATCAACTACTGAAGCTGAGTTTATATCAGCTGCAAGTTGCTGCTCACAACTTCTCTGGATCAAACATCAATTGGAGGACTACACACTAGTGGAAATAATGTAATGTACGGGAACGTTTTATGTCAGTTGACCATATGTTTGACGTTAAAAATGAGGCGATGGCAGTTTCGTAAATATCAAATCACTATTTGCGTCAGTTGTTTAATGAAATGACGTTAAAAGTGATTTGCAAGAATTATTAACACTTTTAACGTCAGTTTTTTATACGACTGACGTTAAAAGTGTGTTTTTTACTTCAGGTAAATAAATAACTAACGTATATAATCCTATATCCCTAACTATTCCTATCTTTCTTTCGTTGACATCTCCCTATTGTCACTCTTAACGCAGATCACTCCATATAGTACAATTTATTTCTAAATTTTTTTTAAACAAGTTTATTTTTAATCTTAATTAATTAGCTTGAATTAGTAAACAAATTCTTGTGCAAATTAAAATAAATAAACACTTAACATAAAACAAGTTATATATATATATATATATATATATATATATATATATATATATCTATGTATGTATAATCAAATCGTATCTCATTGAAGCGATTCATAAGTTACAATTACATGATTAAAAGATAAAAAATTTCTGCAACATAGCCCTAAAATATAAAAAAGTTTCTGCTTCAACATCATTTTCTTCTCAGTCCTGTCCTCAGAAACTCCAATGGATGGATCGATGCATCTCCTCCCTCACTTGAATTCCATGATGCATCGTGAATCCACAGTCACTAGCAGTGAAAGCAAAGTGAAAGGGATCTTTGCATCACCTCCTTCACTGGAATTCCTTGATCCATCGTCTTGAATCCACAGTCACTTGCAGCGAAAGCAAAGTGAAAGGGATGACGGGGATGAAATAAAGTGAGGGAATCACATTACGTGATTCACCCAACCTTACCATCCATGTACGTGATTTACTCAACCTCAGAAGTTTGTTGACCATTAAGACAGAGACCTTTAAGTCTAGGAATAGGAAGAAATAACAACACCTCAAATATGATAGAGGCATATTGTGAAGGAATAGAAAAAGCATGAAATATAGAGGAAAAGAAGAGGGGGTGTAATACATATCGACTGATACAGAAGAATATGGTTCTTTATATAGAGAAAAGAGACTACCTGAATTTCTTGAAAACTGATCTATAAACTTAATGCTCATTAAGAGGATTAAGTTACAAGGTGCATGGGTAAGTAGCACAGTAGTCATGGGTAAGTAGCACAATAGTCAAAGAAATGAATGTTTTTGCAGAAACTTATACACTTTTAACGTCAGTTGTCTTCAACAACTGACGTTAAAAGTGTTTTTAAATAAAAAATAGTTATGTTTAACGTCAGTTGTTTAATACAACTGGCGTTAAAAGTGTATAATCTCATTTCTTTGACTATTGTGCTACTACCCATGACTACTGTGCTATTTATTTTTAACGTCAGTTGTTTAATACAACTAACGTTAAACAATGACTTTTAACGTCAGTTGTTAAATACAACTGACGATAAATAAATGACTTTGAACGTCAGTTGTTACAAATAACTGACGTAAAATGTTGTTTTATTTTTGGTTTTTGATTATAACGTTTACACCCACGTGCCTTCTTCACTTCGCTCTGTACGTCTCTGTTCTTCTCTTTTCATCACGCTCACTCTCACTCTCACTCTCACTCTGCCCTAATCGCGAGCTCATCTCCACCGCAACCACCGCGAGGGCTTCTTTGCCACCACCGTGAGGTAAACTCTTAACCCTAACTCTGTCTTTCCCGCTCATTCTTTACAATAACTTGACATCTCTCTTTCCCCTTCCCGCGCACTAACTCTCCTTGTCCCTCTGCTCTCAGTAACCACATCGAACGTTGGCCACCACTCGAGCTCCCCTCCCCACCACCACGCGAGCACCTATTTCTGGTGACTCTTTAGGGCACATTTTTTTATTTTTGGTTTTGAGTGTATGTTGAAACTGTAGTCTCTATAGTTGAAACTTGAAACTGTGAGTTTGAGTTGTTTGGAATGTCTCTATTTCTAGTCGTGGGTTTTGTGTTTTCTCTTGTTTTTCTTTTGCTATCATGACCTATTTCAAAATGGGAAGAAATTTAGAGTTCCTTGTAGCATGTGACATCAACAATATATTGCTCATTGGAATTCTGTTTTGTTAATTTATCTTCATCTGTTTATTTCTTTTCTATCTTAAGAAACCTGAAAATGGTGTAAATTTGAAGGGATATTGATATAGGTAGTTTAAACTTAGTATACATTAATTTATTTTTATTTATACTTCTGTATTTATTTTTAGTTATAACCTATGTTAATAAATATATATTGTTTCTGAACAGGCATACATATGGATTAGTCGGATGGCCCACATGCACGAGAGGACACTGTGGGGCCTACGCAGGACCCGATCGCGCCTACGCCTGATTCTAGTGTAAGTTTACATGTTATATACTATCTTTAGTCCTTCTTTTTAATGTAAGTTTATAATGTTACAACCCTCTATTTTGTCATTTTTTTGTCCATACAGACATCACATGCTCATAGGAAACGGGGTAGAGGAGCCACCTCTTTGAAGAAACTAGAGAAGGCCAGGCAAAGTGGACAGAATCTTGAGGTGTCCTTCGATGCTAATCTAAATCCCCAGGGACCCCGTGCTAAAGAATTTAAAAAGCGGGTGTTTCTACAAGCGAAGCAGCACGTTAGCATCAACTACAACCACTGGAATGACGTTCCACAGAACGTTAAGGATCAGATTTGGGAGGCTATCACGGTACTTTACCTTTACATTCTTTTGATTTACATTATTAGATAATTATCCGAGTTATAATCCATCCAGTTGTTATGTATTTAATGTGTAGGTAGCTTAGACTGTGCCAAATGACGAGGATCATCGTAAGAAATGTATGAAAATGACATCAAAGCGTTGGAATGGGTTCAAGCATGATCTTACCAGGTACTATGTATCTGGGAAGAAGCGGCTTGACAAAAGGTTCTCGGATTATCCCTGGATTGATCAGGATACTTGGGATATGTTTTCTAGGAGTCGACAGGATGGAGAATTTCAGGTTGGTTGATTAAGTTAATTTTGTATGCTTCTTATAGATCATTTAACTGTATTTAATTATGTGTTTTTGTTTGAATAGGCTAAGGCAGACAAAGGTCGGCAGAATCAGGTGAAGAACGTCCACCGCCACACCATGTCTTAGGGTGGGTACGAGACTCGGATCGAGGAGATGATGGCGAATAGGCTGAGGGTGAAGCAGGAAGAGCACTCTGCTAGGATAGAAAGACGAGAGGTGCCTGAGGGCACACCATTAAGTCCTCCGTTGGACATCGATCGCGAGGATGTCTGGTTAGCCGGTCACATGACAAAGATGGGATCTTTTAAAGTTGATGCCACTCGCGAAGTGGCAGATAAGATTGTAAGTAAATAATTAACTTCATTTCAATTGATATTTGTATAGATATTTTTAACACTTTTCACTTGCATGTTTTTTCCTTTTTTCATTGTAGATGGATCTTAAAGCACAATCCTCCCAGGGCACATTCGTCCCTTCTGGACAGCGGGACGTCTTGATGACTGCTCTTGGCAAGAAAGACCATCCTGGTCGGGTTATCGGTGTTCCTGGGAACGTGACCATCAAAGAATATTATGGCAAGTCTGCTTCACGAAAGCAGGTGGTCGATGAGGCATCAATTTTGGATGACATGACTCAGCAGCTCATCTCCAACCCTGCTCTTACAACGCATCTGATGCAACGCTTACCATCCAACCCAGAATTCAAGAAGGCATTTGCTAGAGAGCTTTCCTCCGTCAGTTCATCCCAGGACACCGCAGGTCATGCCAACCCTTCACATGTGAGTACAAAAGAGAGTTATAGTAAGGCACATGTGGAGGACGATGAGTTGGCAGCTAGGGAGCGGGAGTTGGAAGTCCAACGCCATGAGCATGAGTTGGAAATGAAAAGGCGTGAGCTTGAGTTGGACTTCAAACGACGTGAGCTCGAAATTTTAACAAAGGTATGTATTCATTATTAATGTCCAAATTAGTCAAATAATTACTTGTGTTTTTTTAATTATCAACAACTTATCTATTTTATTTTTCCTAAATTGAAGGCCATGTCGACGTCGGTGTCGCTGTCACCTGTCACTCGTTTGTTCTCACTTGGTGAGGATTATGCGTTTGAGATTTTTGAATGTCCATTGGAGCACGATGGATGGGTGGCACGCCCAAATCAACAGAGGATATTTTCCTTCTGTGGTGAAGATCTCGGGCACGCCTGCAGAGATAACGTCTGGATGGCCAGCACGATTTTGAGTCTCTGGTGCACGTAAGTTAATTTTAATTTTATAACTTATTTATTTTTGGTATTTTTCCATTTAATAATTTATTTTAATTTCAATATATATATTATGTAATTAACATCCACATCTTTTCACATCTTAGGTATCTCCATCGTCTTCAGCTTGATAAGGGCGTTGCATCAGTTTACGACTTCTTAGATCCGTCAATCCTTGTGCCCCAATTCTTTGATGGCGATGCATTTAGTAAATACATAGGGAACTTGATGGGAGACAATCGGAAAGAATTATATCTGGCTCCCTCTATATGAATAACCATTGGCAGTTGTTCGTACTTCACCCGTCTAGGCATACTGTCATATTCTTATGCTCTCTCCACTAAAACCCGCCACAGGAGGTGGTGGAAGCTATAAATACGTAAGTAACTAATCTTAAATTTAATTTAAGTTTTAATATCAGTTGTTTTTATTTTATTACACACATGATATATGAATTTGTTAATTGACATGATTATTTGTTTATGATAGCGCGCTGAAGGCGAGTAGCATAAGTTGCGCCAACGGGGGAAGTAGGACTTCTAAGGCTAAAGCAAATCTTGAATGGACCATCCTCAAGGTTCGGTAGTTTATTTATCAAATAATTAATATTATAATTACTAATTTATATGTATATTTAACTGACATTAATTGAAATTAATTTTGTTTGTATTCTCGATTTCAACCTGACGGGTGGTCGTGCGGCTATTATGTGATGCTTCATATTCTGAACATAGTCTCCGCATCTATTACGGATGGATGGAGGATGGTAATATTTAAACAACTTGTTAAATTATATATTATAGTTTTGGTGATGACTTACGTTAATGTTATTGTTATTATTTGAACGTGTGTAGGCATTTAACGACCAATCGCCTCTTCAAAAAGATGAGTTTAGAGACTTGAGGATGCGCTTAGCAGAATTCTTATTCAAGTATGCGGCTGAAAAAGGAATTGACAAGATACCTCCGTAATACTTAGATGAATAGTTTTTTTGTTAGACTTTAGAAACTAATTAATAACATGTGTGTGTATATATATATATATATATATATATACACACACACACTTAGATTGGTAGTTTTGTTTTTAGACATTAGAGACTAAATTTATATATATATACTTGTAGATAGTTATGTTTTTCCTATACATGGGTTTTGGTTTTAAGTCCCCCCATTGTTCCTTTGTATATTTCTTTTCTTTTTGTTAATATTGAAATTTAAGGGTAGTGTTTGTAATTCTGTAATGTGTGTGATATTCTGTGTTACTGGGATATTTACTGAATGCAGGGATAGCTGAGGGGAGTGATATTTTAAAACTGAATTTAAAAAAAAAAATCTATTAACGTCAGTTGTCTCAAATAACTGACGTTAATAGTATTTTATAAAATATACAGTACACTATTAACGTCGGTTGTATTAGGAAACTGACGTTAAAAATAAAACCTTTAACGTCAGTTCTTTAACACAACTGACGTTAGTTTTAACAACATTAACGTCAGTTGTGTTAAACAACTGACGTTAAAATTTTTATATTTAACGTCAGTTGTTTAAACAACTGACGTTAAAATATTAACTATTAACGTCAACTGTATTTACGTCAGCAATATTCTGACGTATAAAATCAATTTTAACTGACGTTAAAACCACTTATTGCACTAGTGACAATATATTTGTATGTAGTATTCCGCTTATGTGTGATAACACTGTTGCAATAAATCTATGTAAGAATCAAGTTTGGCATTCTAAAGCTAAGCACATAGAGATTAAACATCATTTTATTAGGGATTGTGTGCAAAAAGGTGTGATTGATATTCAATTTGTAGATACTGACCATCAATAGGCAGATATCTTTACTAAACCTCATGTAGAAGACAGATATATCTTTATTAGGAAGCATCTTAATATGATATGTGTGGATTAGTTTAGGCGTCTAGCCTCGAGAAAAATTTGTTTTGCTAATTCTGCGTCTATTACCTATGCTCGTCTAATACATATTTAAATTTGTGCGTCTATTGCATAATGTATTGCACGTCCTTATGACGCGTCCACTGATACTGATTATCGCGTCCATTGTATAGTTTCAGACGAGTTCACATCTGCCTATGATTAAAAATATTCTTTTTGTGTGTTAATACATGCATTTATTTTGTTACAAGACAAATTTATCCTTTATTCTCTTTGCTAAGTCAGTACTTCCATCAATCCCATCCAGACCTTTTTATGGTCCCATGTTACCAACGCCGTTTTATCATAATGAACCTTTGATATTCAAAATTCCTTCAAAAGAAATCTTTTCCCTCTGAGAACAACTTTACGCTTCCATAACCTCTCGAGCTATCTCTCTCTCTACCTCTCTCTGTTTTCAAACCCTAAGCTCTTCGATCATCTACAATGGCTTCTTCAACCTTCAATGTTGACAAACTCAACTTAGCTATAGAGCATCAATTTAACCTTAGTGTGCTAAAAGACTACAATCTTGACATAAGCAAATATGTCAACGAGCTGGGTGGGAAGTACTCTTCGCGGAGAAAGTCTCTGTCTTTCCCAATCTAGTCAGGGATTTCTGGAGAAACATCCAACTGACCGAAACTGACTTCTACTCAATAGTATTAAGAAATAAGATTACAGACTCGGAGAAGATTATTGCTGATGCAATCTTCTGTGCTCAGGAAGGTCTAGTCATCTTTGAGTCATGGGAAGAATACTTGGGTGGCTATGAGACTATAGAAGTCTGTCTCATGAAAGAGGACACAGTCAGGACTCACTCTTGGAAGGCTGTTGAAATGAAGGACATCGTTCGTATCCTTCACCAGCTTCTCAACAAGGTGGTACTTCACAAGGTTGGATCCAAGGACAACCTCTCATCTCTTCACAAATTCTGTCTCTGCCATATTCTCACAGAAAAAAGAATCAATCTTCCAAGAATCCTATACGGAAGATTCAGAGACGCTGTGATGAACAAGAAAAGACTCTTTGTACTTCCTTTCTACCATCTTCTCTGAGAGATTTTCAAGGCTCAAGGAATACATGAGTTTCTTGTTGCTAAGTCTCTTGAGGAGCAAGCTAGGTTATTGAGTGATAAACCAATGTCTGCTACAGACTTTGGAAAGATGAACATAGATAACATGGACCTCAGTACCTATGCTGCTGCTACAATAGCCAAGACTAAGGAATTAATGATGGCTAAAAAAGAGATGGTTGAACAGAATAATGTTGAAGTCCTAGGGGTTAAAAGGGTAACCAGGAAGAAGACCACTTCTACAAGGAAGCCTGCCCCCAAGAGGCAAGCCAGTGGGATTGCTATCAGGGAGCCTTCTGATGTCCCTGTTGCAAAGAAACCAAGAAAAAGTATCCTCTCCCTTAATGAAGAAGTGGAAGCTGATGAGGATAGCATTCCCATTAGTTCTATTCTAAAGAAGTAGAAGACCTCTGCTGCTGCTGCTGAGGCTGTTGTGCTTGATACATCAATTGTACCAACTAAACCAAGGAGGCAACCAGCAAGAAAAGCTAGGTCAACTAAAACTCCTAAGGTAACCATCTCTGCTAATGATCCCATTCAATTAGTTGTAGATACCCTAGTGTCTACTTTAGAAACTAGGATAGATGATATGCCTGTCTCGACTCCAGATGACGTGTATATTCCCATACCTCTTTTACCCCAACCGACACAAACAACCACTTCACAAGCCGATGATACCTGGTTAAATCCACCAGATGATGGCATTTCCCCTGGTGCAACTTTCCCCAAACCTCTAAGAACCCTATTTCCTCCCTTCACCCCAACTTCTGTCCTTTACAATGGCAAATCTGAGGATTTGGCCAACGTAAAAAGGGAATGGAAAATTATGTTTCATTCTCACCGACTTAAACCAGAACACATTCCAGACAGATAGTATCCTCTACATGAATATGAGGAAGAAGTTAGTCAATCTGTTGAACCCCTCTACCTACCTCACCATGAGTGTCAATTAATCAAGAATGTACCTTCTCAAATGCACAATGATTTAGGGCCTTTAGTGACTCACCTACCCTTAGCCAAATTCCCCCCCAAGAAAATTTATCCAAACCTTGTCAAAACTCCTCCATTCATACCACTCACTGATGGAGTTGAGAGACACATTATACCCGTATGGGAGACTGACCCCAAAAGGAAAATTCTTCCCACTATTCCTGAGAAAAGAGCAAGATCATCTAAGCATGTGCCCATGATCATGCCAAGGGACACAAAATGGGTGTCCTTTGAGCATCCCAAAATCTATGGGAGGGCTGCTGACTTGTTTCGGGATCAACTCTGCTATGATATGCTGAAATGGGAATTCAGTCAAATCAGAGCTGAAAGAGCTGCAAATTTTGTCCCTCCATCCTGGCTGAGGCATAAGGAAGCAATCAGGATTGGAATCAAGCCCTACAGGATCTGTCCGAGATTGCCAATGCTGGATCTTAATAAGGACAAGGACCTGCAGAACAAAAGATTCAAGGGAGTGATGCCTGAAGCTGAGTCAGCATTGCTTGATCTTGATCAAGAGACTTTTGACTACTCAATGTTGGAGTTCCTTCTAAATAATGAATCCATTGAGTTGATCAATGAGCACAGAGCTGCTGAATACTGGAAGCCTCACATGATTCACTGCACCAGAGAGGCATCTTCCTCTGATTTATCTGAAGAAGAAAAGGAAGATATTCTCAAGGTCATAGGAAAATGTGGTCTCTCACACTTTAGATATATGATATATAAAGACCTCTGTGGACTTCCAATAAACATCAGGAATGTGGAATTCATCTACCCCATTAGATGGGCAAAGGAAATCACAGTTAAACCCCAACCTACTCCAAAGCTTATCACAGATGAACTTGTTGCTGAGGAAAATGGTCAAATTATCGTTGCTGATAATTTAGAAGATACTGCTGAATCCTATCACCAACAAAGCTCATCAGAAAGACAGTCTTCTCAACCTTTGGCACTAGTTGAAATGTACCCTGAAGATCAGTCAAGAACTCTGAGCACTTTTCAAGAATCTGCAGAAAGCTCAAGGCATCAGACTCTGCCATCAAATATTGAAGAAGTTCTTGGAAAACTAGTTGATGAAAGGGTTAGCAAGTTAGTAGATGAGAAGGTTGAAAAGATAGCTGAAAAGATCAAAGAGGATGTCCATCAGCAAGTTCAAACTTCAATGACTCCAACCTTACAGGTTGTGAATAAAATGCTTGAATTCCTCATGGACTTCAAGAAGAGTCAAACTCAGAATCCTCCTCCTCCACCACCTCCTTCTGCTTAGCCTTTATTTTTTTTTTCCTTCTTTTGTACTGACAATGATGGTCCTCTCCTTTTACCTTTTTGGCTGATGACAAAAAGGGGGAGAAAGGAAAGAAAAGAGAATTATATATTTAAAGTTTGTTTTTGAAAAGCTCTTATGTATTTGCATTTGCTTGCTAAATTGCTCCGATATACTTATGTTTACTTATTTACTTTGATATCTGCTGCTCTGATACCTATGTTTATTCCCTAATATATATTGCATGCAGTTGATTTCCATATGCTTATTTTGCTTAAAGTATTTGAATGCTTTGTCTTAGGGGGAGTCCTGCAAGCTCTCTTAGACTTTACTTTTCAAATTTAATTAGTTTTGTCATCATCAAAAAGGTGGAGATTGTTGGAACCAAAGTGGTTTTGGAATTAATAATCTCTAAGTTTTGATGCTAACAAAAGGATTAAATTTACTTGGCAAAGTGTTAGTTGAGATCTAACATGTGCTTTCAGTTTTGCAGGAACACTTTAAAATAAGTAAAATAAACTTGGGATAAGTTCAAATTGAAAAATACGTGTCTACCCCTGTAGACGGGCTGCTCAAATACTTTGGTAAAGATACTTAGTAATTTAATTAACTATACTGGCTTTCTTGAGTAGACGAGGCTTTAAATATTTTCTAGATAAATACCTAAATAACTTGTTAGGTACTGCAAGTCCAAAGACTTGATAATAAGTGCGTCCATCTTGCCACGTAAGTAGATGGAAGTAATTAGTTGAAGAAAATGAACTAAAACACAAAGTAATCTAGTAGACGAGCTCTAACCGTCACGTCACTAGACGGAGATCTTTATAACTCATTAAGAAATAGCAAGTCTGAAGACTTGATAGATAAGAGGATATGCCACGTCATCAGACGAGCTAAATAAAATATAGAACAGACTTGGACTCCCATATGAATGAGTAGACGAAGTTTCTTTTTAGACGAGCTCCATCTTTGAATGAATTAAATGCAATCCAAATCTCTTATATTTATTTCAAATGATTGATATTTATTTCAATAGAATATTTGTTCTTTACATTTGTTTTATCTGCTTTAATATTTCAACTTGTTGTAAAAGAAATATAGTACAATCAAGAAATGCAAAAAGCAGAATCGTACAAATAAGATACTGCAAAACGATCTGTACGATGACAACTTTATGACTGAAAAAGCTGGATTATACACAAAAGAGGAACACCAAGTGCTCAAGCTGCAATACTCAGAGGAGTGAACCTCTAAATTCATGCTACCTCGATAACCAAGAGTACTATTCAGCATTGCTACAATCAAGCTCTCAGTCACAACGGATATCATGCATTAAATGCTATCTCTAAACAGGATTATTCAAAGTAACCGTTTAAGAAATACAAGTGAAGAAGAAGGTCACTATAAATTGAAGACCTCAGATACTGAAGAAGAACTCTTGCCTGCACAAACTTGCTAGCTAAACTTTTGCCATTTAATAATCATTCATTTCATTATTCTTTCGAGAGCAAGAGTCTGTATTCTTTAGTTGGAATATTGTTGTAATATTCAACTGATCTTAAACTGTCATACTCTCACACATAGTGAGTTAAGAAGATCAAACATGAAATCCCTTTGTTAGAGTTAGAGCCTGAAGAGGCTTGGTAAGAAAGGAATACTTGTAGCCTGGATAGGTGTTGAATACTTGGTTGTAATCTATTTGGAGAAATAGTGGATAAATCCTTCAAGTCGAAGGGACTGGACGTAGCTCTTGGTTGGAAGAGAGTGAACCAGGATAAAATCTCTTGCGTGAATCTTCTATCCCTAAACTCTTCAGTTTTATTTGCTTATACTAACTGGGGTGTTTTGATATTGGTTTTGTTAAAGTCCTTTAAAAAGGATCTTTGTTCTTGTGCTTGCTTCTGTTTCTAATCTCCTTGTGTGTAAAAGTTGTTTTAAAGTTTGTTTTCGAAAAATTATTAACAAACACAATTCAACCCCCCTTCTTGTGTTTGCCTGTGTCAACTTCACATGTAACAACATGGCCTTTGTTTCTCAAATTGAACAAAAATTTATACATGATGTAATAGTTGATGAAAACTGGATTATGGCAATGCAAAAAGAACTTAATCAGTTTGGAAGAAATAAAGTCCAAGAACTTGTTCCAAAACCCAAGGATAAACAAATAATAGGTAAAAAATGGGTGTTTAGGAACAAACTTGATGAAAATGGAATCATAGTAAGGAATAAGGCTAGTTAGTGGCCAAAGGCTATAATCAAGAAGAAGGAATAGATTATGATGAGACATATGCACCTGTGACTAGATTAGAAGCTATTAGAATGTTGCTAGCATATGCATGTATCATGAATTTCAAGTTATATCAAATGGATGTTAAAAGTGCATTCCTAAATGGTTTTATACAAGAAATATATGTTGGTCAACCACCTGGTTTTGAAATGTATGATTTTCCTAATCATGTTTATAAACTCACCAAAGCCCTATATGGACTTAAACAAGCTCCAAGAGCTTGGTATGAAAAATTGAGTAACTTTTTATTGTAAAAAGGTTTTACTAGAGGCAAGATTGACACAACACTTTTCACAAAAAGAAAATCTCAAAATATACTACTTGTACAAATATATGTTGATGATATTATATTTGGTGTTACTAATGATTCATTGTGTAAGGAATTTTCTAAGTTGATGCAAAATGAGTTTGAGATGTCCATGATGGGAGAACTCACTTTCTTCCTGGGACTTCAAATCAAACAATGTGATGATGGAACCTTCATAAGCCAAGCAAAGTACTGTAAGGAACTACTGAAGAAGTTTGGCATGGAGAATGCAAAGTAAATGACAACTCCAATGAGTCCATCATGTTACTTGGACAAGGATGAAAAAGGTAAAACTGTAGACATATCCAAGTATAGAGGTATGATTGGCTCCTTACTTTACCTTACAGCTAGTAGGCCTGATATAACGTTTAGTGTTTGCATGTGTGCAAGATATCAATCAAACCCTAAGGAATCTCACTTAATAGTTGTAAAGAGAATCATGAAATATTTGCTAGGAACTAGGGAAATGGGTTTATGATATGCTAAGGGATCAACTTGTAATCTTATAGGATACTCTGACTCTGACTTTGCTGGATGCTAGTTGGATAGGAAGAGTACTAGTGGAACCTGCCACTTACTTGGGAACTCATTAGTTTCCTGGTTTAGTAATACACAAACAAGTGTGGCTTTGTCAACTGTTGAAGCATAATATGTTGCAACAGGCGTTGTTGTGCTCAAATCCTTTGGATGAAGAAGTAACTCATTGATTATGGTGTTCTCTTAGAGAAAGTGCCAATCAAATGTGACAACACTAGTGCTATAAATCTAACTAAGAATCCTATAATGCATTCTAGAACTAAACATATTGAAATAAGACATCATTTCATAAGGGATCATATTCAAAGTGGAGATATATTTATTGAATATGTTGATACATCTAAGCAATTAGCTGATATTTTCACTAAACTATTAGATAAGGAAGACTTCTATTATATAATAAGAGAATTGGGAATAACTGATCCAACCTATGCTTGATGTTTTGTATGCTTGAATGCATGATTGTTTGAAACTTGATCTCTGTGCATCGATTAGACAATCGATTAGCTTAAGCCAAAACCAAAACCTCAAAGCTAGTACACAGATTATCGAATCTATGTATAAATCTAAAAATCTGTTTTTAGTACATTTACATCGATTGTTACATCGATTGGTCAAAACTTTTTAGGCTTAGAAACACTAGCACATCGATTGTTAGACAAAATCAGAAAACATGACTTTCTGGGAGTCCTTATACACCGATTCCAACATCGATTTACCTGCTTTGAAAATCTGAAAATCTCAATCTGATCTGCTATAAATCGATTTGTACATCGATTGAATCATTGATCCAAGAAGCACTACTCTCTATAAGTGCTTATATATCGATTGATACATCGATTTACTTGGGTTAAAATTGATAACCTCGTAGATAAATCGATTGTAACATCGATTGAGTAAAGTTTCCAGAACTTGGGACTCACTGACTTGCCCTATACATCGATTTCTACATCGATTGAGTGTATACTGCTATTATTGGACTCTCTGACATAGCTTATACATCGATTAAAACATCGATTGAGTTCAAGATTCAGAACTTGGTACTCTTTGACTAAAGCTATACATCGATTGACACATCGATTAACGTAGTTCAAAATTCAACCCTGGTACTTTGTACATCGATTTACTAAAGCTTTGAACAAACTGAAAACCATTAATAAATCGATTGACTGATAAAATTCTATAAATACCCAGTCTTTCCCTCCAAATATTTCACAATTCCAAATCAAATTTTCAATACCAAAAACCCTAACAGAGCTCAAAAATCATCCAAATGGCTCGTGTGAAGCAAACTGCACCTTCTACACCTATTCCCTCCAACTCCACATCATCATCCTCAACCCAATGCTCCACACCTCAGCAACTTTCCCCCATAGCCACGCCTTCACGCCCTAAGAGGAAAGAATTGGAAAAACTCAAACCTCTCAGAGGCAAGAAAAGCAACAAATCAAGGAACCTGCAAAGAAAAAGGATTCCAAAGGAAAATAAAAGGTGGGTGAGTCATCAAAACAAGCACCCAAGAAGCATGACAAGAAAAAGAGAGTGGTGAAGGAAGCACCAAAGAAGAAGGTTGAACAGAAAAAAAGGAAGAGGACAGAGGAAGAAGATGAGGATCTCAATGCTAAGATTGAATTGCTCAAAAGGTATTTCTCTGATGAAGAATATATTATGCTTTATATGAAAGATTTTAAGCATAGAGATACCCATGAGGCAAGAACTGTGGATTTTAACTACTTCGAGAAGAATGGCTTCAGTTTTCACAAGATCTTAGAAGATTACAAGCTAAGTGATTTCCTGCAAACAAAAAGTGACATTTATCCAACTTTTATCAAAGCATTTTACTGTACTTTGGAAATGGATAACATAGGATTTTCTGCTGAAGTTAAGAACAAGAGAATTGAGATGACCTTTCAAGAGTTTTCTCAATTTACTGGGATGGATTACTTGGGGTGCAACATGGCTGGGGTAGGACCTGAAAGTGCTTGGTTGAAGGCATATGACAAGGAAGAAGCTAAAAATTAAGGTGATTTTGGTTGAGAATGCACCTGAAGGGATACTGATCAACATTAGCTCCATGCATATTCAGCACAGGCTACTTCAGTATGTGCTTAATAGGATTTTTCTTCCAAGATTAGGGAACCATGCTGTATTGCAGAACAATGATATTCTGATGATGTGGGCAATGATTGAGAAGAACAGCTCAGCTGGAGCTATATCATTGTGAGGCACATGGTAGACTGTAGAATCAGTGGAGCTACACTGCCTTACCTTGGTTTGGTTGTAAAGCTGCTTGAGAACTTTGGAGTCTAAATGGAAAATGAGGAGAGGTTCCAAGCAATGCAAGTGACTCACAAGTTTGGTGAGGGCACTATAAGCAAGATGAAGCTGGCTAAGAATTCTGATGGAGAATGGGTAAGAGTGGCTGGAGATGAGCCAAGAACTTCAATGGAAAACAATTCTGAAATGAATGCCAAGATGGACATGCTAATCAAAATGATCGAAGTCTCTGAGCAAAGACAAAATAAGAAAAACTTGATGATCAAGAGGACTTTAGACTACATGAGTCTAAAGATCAATACTCTTGAAGGGCAGATGGCCACTATACATCAACATTTGGGGAATCCCCACCACCGCACCTCCACCTCCAGAAGCAACTCCAACTTCTGAAGATGTTGTGCAAATGGCTAGGCAAGCTGCTGTTGCTGCTTCTGAAAATGCACCTGAGGAAGAAGAAATTCCTAATGTTCAAGAAACTGAGCCTACACAACACCATGAAGAGCCGATGAACAATGAAGATGCTTAGTTTTTAGGGCTTTCTTTGTGTGTGTTTTGATGTTTTGATGATTGTATATTTGAATGCTCAGTGACTTGCTGTGTTGCTGTTTTTGAATCACACTTTGATAAATTGTACTCTCTATTTGAAACAATCATATGAATGAATGAATGAAGTTTGCTTCTCAATGAATATTCTTTAGTATGTACCTTGTATATATGATTTACTTCTCCCATAATTTATTTTTGATAATGACAAAGGGGGAGAATAAAAAGGGTACCATACTATATAAACAAATCCTAATTCATGATCCAAATGTTTAAGAATTGTCACTTAGATAGGGGGAGTAAAAATAAAAACTGCTGCATTATGAACTCTGATATACTTCTTATATATTTCTCTTAGATTGAACATATAAAGTATGGTAAGTTTGTCATCAATCAAAAAGGGGGAGTTTGTGGATAAATGACCCAATTGTGTTTTGATTAATAACCAAACTAATTTGAATTACACTTTGATTCACTAACTATTTGCCAAGTTTAAATGTTTGTACAAGATATCATTAGTGCAAGGAAAAGGATGCAAATGATCAAAGGAGTAAAAGAAGAATCATGAAGGAATGCTTGAAGATTTAGAATCTCAAAGTTGAATCACAAGGCATCTCAAGCAAAATTAGAATTTGATGTAAAGAATTTTTTTAAGTTTCTCTTTGTGAAATAGCTATCTTAAAAACAAATCAAAAAGGTTTTCATAAAGTAAAATGAACTTAAAATGAAAAAGGATAAATTGAAAGTTCTGTACATCTATGTTTACATCTATGTACTTTCAGTTAATTAACTAACTTTTGATGAAAACCTATGTGTACATCAATGTATAAATAGTATACATCAATGTATACATCAATTGATTGTGACTGACTTGATAAGTATGCAAAACAAGCTTTTACAAATCGATTGCACAATCGATAAATAAAGTGAAACAAAAGCTAACACTTTTTGAAAGAAGCATACAACCGATTGCACAATCGATGCATAAGGCTAAACAGAAGCTAACACTTGTTGTAATATGCATCCAATCAATTAGTACATCGATGTATACACAGAACGGAAGTAAAGTCTTTTGAAAATGATAGAAAAATCGATTAGTACATCGATGCATAAGCCCAAACAGAGGCAAATACTTTTGAGAATGATTATGCAATCGATTGACCAATCAATGTAAAGACTTCTGGGCTGAGTATACTTATATTTTTCAAGAACACAATCGATGTACACATCTATGTATCAGTCGAAATCAAGAATTTTCAAGAACATAATCGATTTGGCAATTGATGTATTCAGTTATAAAAATTGAATCTTTGTTTAATACATCGATTACAAAAACGATTGACTGATAAATGAATTTTTCAAGAAATGTTTGTTTTGATCTTAACTGACTTTTGAGGTGTGCCCAATGGATCTATTTTGACATACTACTATATAAAGGAATGGGTAAACACTTTCTGAACAACAATTCATTCAATACTGAGATTAAACACTAAATTCATTGAGAGAGCTTTTCATTGAGAATACTTGAAATATTTCTATTAGAGATTCAATTTGTAATACTTGATTTCTTAGAATCAAAATCAAAAACCTTTCTTACTGCAAAAGGAAGATTAGAGAGAAGGTGTTCTCTCTGCGTAGATCAAGAGTAGAAGGGACTCTTGGTTGTTTGACAAGAGTAGAATTGACTCTTGGGAATTGCAATATTGCTTTGACTGAAAAGCTAACAATTAGGTAGAAGGAACATGTGAGTTGGAGCTTGTAAAGAATCTTGTAATTGATTTGATTTTAGTGGACAAAACTCACTGTGAAGTGGGGATTGGATGTATGTTACCAGAGGAGGTATCTGAACCAGGATAAAATCTCGGTTTGCTTTTCTCTCTATCCCTTAACTCTTTGAATTGCTTTTAGTTGATGAATGCATGTTTAGGCAATTGTTAAGGATTAACTAGTGAATGCTAAATATCTGAAATCAATCTTTTCATCTATCTTTCTTATTAAAAGAACAAAGTCTTGAATCAATTTCTTAGGGAAAAACTTGTTTTGGTTAGTTGGTTGACAAAACTTTTTCAAAAAGTTTAGAAAAGTTTTCGTTTTTGTATAAAGGGGAAACGTTTTCAAAAATCATCCATACTTAATTCAACCCCCCTTCTTGAGTATCTAAAAGCCACAACCAACAAAAACTACTATAGACACTTCCCCTTTAATTATTCAAACTCATACAATCAATATTAACTACGGACATTGATCATTACCCCAGATTCCTTAACGATACTCTGCCTTGATCAACATTTGATTGATAATAATTGTCTCACTTACTGATATTGATCTTAAGGGTTCACATCCTACCAGTCACAACTATACCTCAACAGAAACTCCCATCACTTCTTGTCTATCCTTCTAAAGGGATGATCATAATTAGATACTATATTTACTCCCAACCAACTTTCTAAGGATCACCTTGTTTCTTGCTCGTCCATCGAGTTGAGGGTGATTAGTTGAACTCAATCTCAGCTTGGTCTTTAATGTATTGATGTAGACATTGTCAAAAATGTGAGGTAAGTTTTCTGGTCTCAACTTTGAAATGATGTTGGAAAATACTCCATGAAGTCTAGTCAGTCCTCTAATACCTAATTGGGTTTCGCTTCCTCACTGCATAATGGCTCTTAAAAGTTAGGGAAGGTGTCAACTTCGTCAGCCGGTTCACGATCACTTGAAATAAAACACAATTCTTACTGGTTTTCGGTACACCTTCCATAAAAAAAAATGCATTGCGGCACTATCATCTTAACAAGGAATGTCTCAAACGTCAAATTATATTCTTACTGTACTCAACTAACTCTGGTATCGTGATGTGAATCAAGTAACCATCCTCATGACTTATGAGATAGGTCACACGTCAATGACGTTTGGAAAATATGTAGGGTAAAGTTGATCAAAGGTAACAAGTTCTTTTGAACTACAATAAGACATGGTCTTGAAGATTATGGAAAGAAATTTTCTAGAAGAGCAATTTATGGGTCTTAACCTCCTCCCAAGAAGGTATATAGAAGAATTTTGTCAACCGGAAAGATACAGGAATATTCATTATGTAAAAAGATTCTTCAATAGGTCCGTGAGTGTAAAAATGCCCGGTACATTCTTACAAACATGATTCTACTAAAATTTCTCCTTCCATAAGAACTTCTAGTGAATCAGGGAAATCACAAGATGGATAATTCCGAACACCAAGAGGATTCCTTTTTAATATTCAGGAATTTACAAAATGACAATTTTTTAAAAGGAAAACAGTCTATCAAAATTTCAGACTGGATCACACCTACCAAAGGTAAAAGTAAGCATAATAAGTTTCATCAATAAACTTCTGTTACCAAGAATTCCTCTGTATTACGGCTCAAGAATCAATCATAACAGATTTTTCAATGAAATACTAAAATATGCAAACCAATGGATATCATCCCATTAATTCACTCAAATGTCTAATACACTGAGGATTATTTAGAAACGTGAGCACCAATTCTCACATATAAGGAAAACCATTTGAGTCAATTGAACTACAGACTTGCATAATCAATATATGAGTCCCAATAGATTTTAATTTAAAGTCAGAAAATTCAGACCGACACTTACAATATTGGTCACTATGATTGTTTAATACAACCATAAGGACTCGAGAGACAATTTTAAATTCCCAAGTTCCTAAAGGATCGAATGGTACAGTAAATAATTTTCTCATTCATGAGACACTTATCCAAGGTTGAAGCTTCAGATTGGGTTGTTTCAACTCCAAACAAACACGAAGGTCTTACTAGAACAATCTAACACTACATGGTTAGTCGAAAACCAATTCATGCCAAGGATAACGTCTATCTGCTACATAGACAAACAGACAAGGTCTACCATAAATGTCTTGTTCTCAACAACTATAGGACACTGTAAACAAACAGACATGGTAGTCAACGAATCACTAGTCAGAGTAGATACGGTAAGGGTATAAGGTAATTCAGAAACAAGTACTATAAATGATCCACACACTCATGCGAAATAAATGAATGTGTAGCATCTGAGTCAAACAACACTGACGAAAGCCTACCAATATCAAATACATACCTTGTATAAGATGCGCAGATTGAGAGGATTCAGCTCCCCTCGCGGTAAACACTCCCCCAGTGGCCTAAGGTCCGGCCATCTGTCGTCCTGTTGCTGGAACTCCTTTTCCAGCTCCACCTCTATACACTAGGTCCTCTACCATCCGCTATCGGCTGCTGCATAGCCCGCTGTCTACAATCATCAGCCAAGTGATCTGGTTTACCACAGAAGTAACAAACACGTAACTCTATGCAATCTCTCACATAATGCGGTCCCTCGCATCTGAAACAAACTAAGCCTCTCTGCTGCTACTGGCTGGCTCCACCCACTGGTTCTGTAGTAACTGGTATTGGTGAAGCTGTTTGCATTGGTCTGGTAATGGTCCCTGCCTCCTCTGGAAACCACTACCTCTCCTCTTAGTAGTAAGTATGATCGGACCTCCACTCCTCTGCTGCCTCTTATTAAACTGATCCTGCTGCTCCATAATTATCTGGAGCATCTGCATGTTCTACCGTGTTTGTTGCAGCATAGCATAGCTGTATGAGAAACCTCTCCGTTGCCACCACCGACAACTCTATCTGGGGCTCTACCGGTACCTCATCCACTTCCTCGAGTCATGATCCTGCAAAAGGAATCATTAGCTCACACTTATATGACAAATAATACTACATAAAGCTGGTATATAAATACCATATGCCATATAAATGTTAACTATCGCGTCGAATCTGGACACACTTCCCAACTTCTAAGCATAGTTAATACCTTGTGCGGGTTCAACTAGACACGGCCATTAACTACATCCTAGACCTCACAGTCCGATTAGAATTGAACTGCTCTGATACCACCAAATGAGATACCCCGTTGTGCCCTGTTGTGCCATTAAATTAAAACCTCATTAATTTAAAACTTAATCACGTTCTTAACGTTAAACCTATATCCCTAAAAACAACGATATTAAAATCTTAAATATAAAACATACAACTCTGAAGGATAAACCACCACACCATAGATATAATATAATTACACAACATAAGTCTAACCATCAAGGTACAACAAACTGTCTAGGGTATCCTATCGGTAGGATCCCTTGCAGGTACATACTAATACAAACTGTCATAAGCAAAGTAAAATAAAACGTCTCAAAAGACGCACTGACCATATACACTAAACTCTACCACTAGAATCCACAACTCGTCCTCCAAAGATCTGGATCATAGGAGTTCCATCCAGATCCTCAGTAGCTAGCTCCTCCGCAAGGTCTTCTCATCAGATCACATAACCAAAACAAATACAATACAACAAAATAGGAGATAAGAAACAATTCTATCATCATAAGCGGAAAAGGAATCATAGCATACAATACAATAATAGTCAAAGGCACACATCACATATATATTACATTCATCCCTAATTTACGGTATCATCCTCTACCCTTAATCTCACGCAACTAAACCTTTATGCTGACATGACCACCACGATCCTGTCACACAACCTCCATCATAATAGGGATGACAGTCCTTCGTTCGAGCGAGCACTCCCCTCTATCATATATATATAGATGTATATGTATACATAAATGGTTTGAAACTACAATAGCCCGAAGCTACATGGAGCCGCTCTGCAAGAAGTACTGATATATCTACGGATATGCTGACCTCATGTGTTCCACTCACACGGTTGTGATCTACATCATGTATCTACATGGGTCTCGCTGGCGTATATCTAGTTATACCCTAGTGCCTTAACCTCTCATCACTATCTCATAAAATATCTCAAGTTATATCACGTCATTAATCTCATCATAATAAAATATTATTTAATTAGGTTATGCACGTCTAAATCACATTCATTCTCTCCCCAATATATTGTAAGACTAAGCCCTCATTCATGTTTTGATGTATGACAAACAAAGTGTATTTTGCATAAGATTTTTTTTTGACTATGTACTCATTTCGTGCTAAGCTGCATGCAAGATCACTCATCCAACATAGCAAAACAAGTTGAAGTCCAACAAAGCAAAACAAGCTGGAGTTCAACAAAGCAGAACAAGCTGACGTCCAACAAAGTAAAAAGCTGACGTCCAATGAACCACTAAAGAGCTCGTCCACTAAAGTACCATCTGGAGCGCGTCCACTAAAGTCTAACAAGAAGAGCGCGTCCACTGAAAGAAACAGAAGAGCTCGTCTACTGACATGGCACATGGAGCGCGTCCACTGAAAGAAAAGGAAGAGCTCGTCTGCTGACGTGGCACATGGAGCGCGTCCACTGAAAGAAACAGAAGAGCTCGTCTGCTGACGTGGCACATGGAGCGCGTCTACTGAAAGTAACAGAAGCGCGCATCTACTGATGTAAAAGGAGAGCTCGTCTACTGATAGTGGCAAAAGGAGCTCGTCTACTAATGATACGCGCTTTGGACTTGCTAAGATCTTAATGAGAAGCTCCGTCCACTAACATGGCATATAAAGCTCGTCTACCAGTTGGAGCACGTCCAATTACCTTAAGCTAGTACTCCCGTCTGCTGACGTGGCAAATGGACGCGGCTATTTTTCTCTTCAAATAAACACGGTTATTTGACTCTTCAAATTAGACTTGGCTAGTCTGTCAGATGGAAACGATTATTTTTTAAGAAGGACACAAACTCTACAAAGATCAACAGAATCTCATTTCAAGAAGAAGAATCAAGAAAACAGATTTTATTAAATCAGATCCAAATCTGTTTTAAATGATCCCAACGGCTATAATTTGTCTTCTATAAAAAGAGGGATAAAAGGAACACTTTTGACAACATAACAACAACACAACACGATAACAACAACACAACTCATTCTGATTGTGAAACTACGAAAGATCCAAAAGTGCTTCATCTATGATAAAAGTGTGATATTAGTTAGAACTTCAATTTGTATAATCAGACTTTTAGAGTCTTTCTTCTACTCAATTATTTTCATGAATTAGTGTGACTAAGAGAGGGTATCTCTTAGGCTTGAACAAGGATAGAAGGGATCCTGGGGTATAGAAAAGCTAGTGTGCTTTCTGGTGATTTTTCGAGCAAGGAGGTTATCCTTGTGTTGATGTAATTGGAATTGTGTAATTGCTGATTATAGTGAAGAAAACCACAGAGGTGTGGGACTGGATGTAGGCTTACCAGAGGAGGTAGCCAAACCAGGATAAATCGATTTGCTTGTTCTTCTCATCTCTAAACTCCATATACTTGTTAACTTGAATCTTTAATCTGCAATCTGTGTTAAAATATGTTGTTACTACTTACAATTGTTCTTGTCATCTTTACTTGTTCCATAACCTGATTCTTGGGAATTAAAATTGAGTGAAAACCAATTTTCTTTAAAGAAACACTGTTTTGTTTTAAATTGTTGAAAAAGTTTTCAATATCACAATTAACCCCCCCCCCCCCCCCCCCCCTCTTGAGACCGTAGCCACTACCAACATATACCTATCTCCCGACAAACATATATCATTTCCTAGATGTTTGCTAAGCATGAAATAACAGCTTTTTCATGTTATCACACAAAACAGATTATCCAAAGTAAAATAATAATAAAATATTCAGATATCACAAAACATCACATAAAGTATGTTACCACATCCAGTGCATACAAACAGCTCAACGGTGATAAAATCAGACATCCTCGAATATTATAAAATTATCCTAACTGTGATAAACCTATAATCCCAAATCATCATTGGTACTACTGGGTAGTTTCCAATGTGATTTTGGTAATGTCGATTACTCCCCCACTAGTAGGGTTTAGGTCACCCAACACCATTATTATATAATATATGCTGCTTAACCGTTCCAACGACATGATATTTCTTTCTCCCACCTGAGCTAACACCTGAATCATGAAATTGAAGCTCCTCGTTACCACACCAAAAGCTACCAAATTAACCTTCAACCAAATCAACATATAAATACATTAATCAAACAAATGCATCTTTGGCTAGACAAGGCTAGGGTTCGGCTAAGACACCAAAAAGGGCTAGGGTTCTTTTCTCATTTCCATCTTTTGGATAATAGTTACTAGAGTCTTAAATAACATAGAAAACTTGTCACAAGTCAAAAATTGAAAAAAAAATCCATCCAACCCATTTAGTTAGGGTTTCTGCCATAAGAGTAAAAATTAACTAGAAATATCTTTTGATTGCAAGCTCTTGGATTATCACTATAGGGATCTTGAATAGCTTATACAAGTCATCATACAAGTTAAGAATTGAAAAAAACTCATTTAGGGCTAGGATTTTCTTTTGATTCTAACCTCTTGGATAATGAAAGTATAGGTATAAGAGAGATGAAAACAAGAATCATAACTCATCAAACAATTTTTTAAGTATTTTTGCAAGATTTTTGAAAAACTAGATCTAGAACTTTAATGGAGAAAAACTTGATTAAAATGAAAATTAATTGATGATCAAGAGAGCCAAGGTGATGAGGAAGAGGATCCTCACATTGAAATGAATAAAATTGATGAATAACTTGAAGAAAAATGATCAAAGTTTCAAGTTTTGCAACAAAGGAAACTTAGAGTTTTTGTGAGCAAGAACATGAAGAAATTGTGTAAAATGAAGAAATGAAGTGTCCAAGTCCTGCAAGGGGGGAGGGCAGTCGTGTATTGAGGGGCAATTTGGTCCCAAAATGTTTGGACAAAGTTGGAAATACAAAGGAAGGTCAAAGGCAAAATGGAAATTTCCATGACTCACCACCCCTAGGTGGAAAGGTGACTTCGCCATCCGGTGTCCGGTTTTATATCCGCGGTTCAGAATTCGATTCTGTCAATTACCCGATTTAGGTTTTACTGAAGTTGACACAGGAAAATACAAGCGGGGGGGGGGGGGGTTGAATTATGTTTGTTAATAATTTTTCTAAAACAACCTTTTAAAACAGTTTTCTCACACGAGGATATATAAAGCAGATGCACACACTGAAAAAGAACTTTTGAGACTTGACAAGAGCAATATAAAATCCCCACATTCAGTATAAACAAATGAAGCTGTAAGAGTTTAAGGATAGAATATTCATGCAGATGATTTTATCTTGGTTCACTCTTTTCCAACCAAGAGCTACGTCCAGTCCCTTCGACTTGAAGGTTTTATCCACTATTTCTCCAAATAGATTACAACCAAGTATTCAACACCTCTCCAGGCTACAAGTATTCCTTTCTTACCATGCCTCTTCAGGCTCTAACTCTAACAAAGAGATTTTAACTTAAGATCTTCTTAACTCACTATATCTGAGGATATGAAAGTTTAAGATCTGTTGAATATTTTCACAATATTCAAACTAAAGAATACAGACTTTTGCTTTTGAAAGAATGAAAAAAATGAGAGCTTATTCTCGCAAATATTGGATTGGCAAAAATTGTTCTTCATCGCTTGTGGTCCTCTATTTATAGTGACCTTCTTCTACTCTTGAAAAGCTTCAACAGTCATTTTGAATTTCCCGTTTAGATATAGCATTGAATGCACAATATCCATTATGACTGATAGCTTGATCGTGGCCATGCTGAAATGTATTCTTGGTTATCAGGGTAGTACAAAATGGAGGCTCACTGCTCTGAGCATTTGCAGGTTGAAAACTGTTTTTCCTCCTTTATGTAACTTCCAGTTTTTTCCAGTCATAATGGTACTATCATACAGATCGTTATACAATTCCCATTGTACTGTGTTGCTTTTTGTATTTCCTCAACGGTACTATGATTTTCTCATAAGGAAATAAAGCATTAAGCATATAAAACAAATGAGAAGAACAAAAATTTTATTGAAATAAATATCAATTATTTGAAATAAATATGATTCATTGTGGACTGGATTGAAATTATTTATGAAGGCTTATCATAAAGATGAGCACTTCTACTAAAAAACTGCATCTACTAAGTCTATTCACTCTTTCATTTTGCTCGTCCACTGACGTGGCATATCCTCTCGTTTACTCAAATCTTTGGACTTTCTATATCTCAGTGAGTTATTTTGATCTCCGTCTAGTGACGTGACATTAAAGTTCGTCTACTCACTTAAAAGGATCTCGTCTGATGATGTGGCAAGTTAAGCTCGTCTATTCAATTTGAAACTTAGATTCCGTCTAGTAGAAATATTTTAATATTTTGTCTATTTAGAAATTCTCATGCCTCATCTACTTAAGTTTCAGTCTACTCAAATAAATAAATAAATAACTTTATCAAGCTTTTGAGCAGCCTGTCTACACGGGTGGACGTAGATTTCTTATTTAAAGTCCAAGCAGATATATGAAAACTTTTTCTAAGTTTCCATAACTTATAAGATTCAAGTGATCCTGTAAAAGTAGACAACCTTGTTAGATCTCAACTAACACTTTGCCAAGCAAATTTAATCCTTTTGCTAACATCAAAACTTAGAGATTGATTAAATCCAAATCACTTTGGTTCCAACATTTAAGTCGTATTTTATTTGAAAATTCACCCAAAAAAAATACAATATTTTATTTTTAAGCAAAACTTTTCAAAATAGACTATATGATTGGAAATGTGATAAAAATATAAAACGTTTCGTTTCTGGTCAAAATTAGGTTTTCTGATCAATCAAAATTATTCTAGATATGATTTTGTTCTCAAAATCATTTTCTAGGTCTTAGGTAAAATTTTTAACATATATATTTTTACCGATAATACAACATAGATAAAAAAAGCAGGATGTTACACTACTCCTGTGACTATTCCCCATTTCCGTTAGGGATATTAGTCAGTAGTCCAAATGGTGATGTGCCAAGAACTCGATGCGCCCCTATTCCCTTATCACTAGTAGGGAATAATGCATAAGCATAGTGCGCCACTGTTCCCCCATTGGAAATAGCACAATAAGCACAAAAATACATAGTATCTCTATCTTCGATAGAATACTCAAAGCAACTCATCAAGGACTAAAAGAGTATTACGGTAGTATTCCTCGGATCTCAACATCCGTAGGGCACTCACCCGAAATATCCATTATCCGTAATAGGATACTCTGACCTCGTGTGTTCCACTCACAAAGCTATGAATAACAATGCATCTATATGAATCTCACTGACTAGCATCGGGTTACAACCTAGTGCCTCAACCTTCCATCACAGTCTCAACACTTATTCCATGTCACATCTCATATATAAAATAATATTTAATCAGGCTAGGCACCTCTAAGTCACATTCATTCTCTCCTCAATATACATATCTCCTGACCAACATATATCATTGCATAGATGTCAACTAAGAATAAACCAACATATATTGCATGTTATCAGACAAAGCATATTATACACAGTAAAATAATAGTAAAATATTCATGTATCACCAAACAACACATAAAGAAGTTTATCACCATCAACGCTTCACAAGCAGGTCAACATGGATAAAATCATATGTTCCTGAATATAATAAAATTATCATAACGGTGATAAACCTACAATCCCCAAATCATCATTGGTACTACGGGGTAGTTGCCAATATGACTTTGGTATTGTCGATTAGTCGCCCACTAGTAGGTTTAGGTCGCCCTACACCATTATTAAAAAATATGCTACTTAGCCGTTCGGACAATAGGATGCTTCTTCCTCCCACCTGAGATGTATACAGCTAACACTGGAATCCCAAAATTGAAGCTCCTCTTTACCACACCACAAGCTACCAATCAACCTTGAACCAAAACAACATAAAACAATCTAAGTTAACAAAATCCATCTAGAGTAACAAAGGACTAGGGTTCGGCCAAGAAATCAAAAAGGGGGCTAGGGTTCTTTTCTCATTCCAATCTTTTGGATACTAGTTGCTAGGGTCTTAGATAGCTTGGAGAAATTTTCACAAGTCAAAAATTGAAAACAAAACTATTTAACCCACTAGGGAGGGTTTCGGCCATAGCATAAAAATTTAGGGAGGAAATTTCCTTTGCTCTCAAGCTCTTGGATCATCAATCTAGGGATCTTGAATAGCTTATAAAAAATCATCATACAAGTTAAAAATTGAAGAAAACTCATTTAACCCACATGTATAGGGTTTCAGCCAAGAGGGGAAAAATTGGCTAGAAATTTCTTTTGATTGTAAGCTCTTGGATAGTGAAAATATAGGTATAACAGAGGTGAAAACAAGAATGATAACTCATCAAACATTTTTCTAAGCATTCTTGCAGGATTTTTGAAAAAGTTGATCTAAAACTTGAAATTGAGTAAAGCTTGATGAAAATGAAAAATAGTGGACGATAAAGAGAGTTAAGGTGATGAGGAAAAGGATCCTCACCTTGAAATTAAGAAAATTGAAGAGAATTGATCGAAGTTCAAGCTTTTCAACAATGGAGTTTCTAAGTGAATGAAGAAGGGATAGGGTCGTGTAGCAGGGGGTATTTTGGTCACAAATTGTTGGGACAAGGTTGGAATTTTGATGGAAGGAAAATGGCAGTTAGGACATTTCCTTAAGGAGGTTAGCATTTCTGTTAAAACACCATCATTACTTGGTGAGTCAAGGTGGTGACTCACCCATGACTCACCACCCCTAGGTGGCAAGTGTCACCTCCATCCGGTGTCCGGTTCTATCTCTGCACATTCGTTCCCGACTCTGTCGATTACCCGATTTAGATTTTCTCGTGCGTTTTCTTTGAAAATTCTCCCGAATAAAGTATAATAATTTATTTTTGAGCAAAAATTTCAAAATAGCCTATATCATTGAAAATGTGATACAAAACTAAATTGTTTCGTTCTCAGATCAAAATTAGGTTTTCTGATCAGTAAAATTTTACTGTCAGTGAAAACGCCGACCGGATTCAGTCTGAATTTTAAACCCAAAGTTTAACCATAGCCTTTTACCATGAAGTAGAGTCTAAATATGATTTTTGTATCCAAAATCATTTTCTTGGTCTCAGGTAAAAATATAAATCAATATATCATTACCGATAATACATCATAGATAAAAAGCAGGATGTTGCATTACTACCCTACTTAGAAAAAAAATTTCGTCCTCGGAATTTAGTTACCTTAGAAGAGATGTGGATACTGTTGCTGTATATAAGTCGCACGCTCCCAAGTAGCATCTCCATTAGTCTCATCCCATATGACCTTAACCAAAGGAATTTGTCTACCGTGAAGCTCCTTAATCCGTCTATCTGCGATCCTAACAGGTAAAGCCTCAAACTCTATATTCTCACACAATTGTATAGACTCAGACTCAAGAACATCGCTTGAGGTCTTGATACAACTTTGTTGCAGCCGGATGTAAACTTAGTTTACTCTTTGAGCTTCCTCCAGAATCAACTTTATGATTTCGGAATCGTCTGGTACACAAATACTTTCACCGAACCTTAAGATTCCATCGGTCCCCTCTTTGAATTCTGATATAGCTCCTTGTCGCACCAAATCCCTTTCTTCTTGTAGGTACTGATCACTTTCTTGTTTCTCTCGTATCCGTTCCATCAATTCATTAGAAACAGTAATCATACATAAGCAAAGCTTTCCCGGTGACATTTCAACAGTCAACCGGATATCTCTGAATAGTTCTAACAACTCTTGTTCTTTGACCGTCATTGCAGATGCATGCATTGATTTTCTACTCAAGGCATCTGCTACAACATTTTGCTTTTCCAGGGTGATACTGTAGTTGGAAATCGTAATACTTCAGAAATTCCAACCAACGTCACCGTTGCATGTTGAGCTCCTTTTGATCAAATAAATATTGTGATCACTAAAACGTTGAATGTTGCCCAATACAAATAATGCCTCCAGATTTTCAGCGTAAAAACTACAGCCGCTAACTCCAAGTCATGAGTTGGGTAGTTCCTCTCATGAATCTTCAATTGTCTTGAAGCATAGGCTACCACTTTCCGATTTTGCATTAACACACAACCTAACCCTTGATGCGAAGCATCACAGTATACCTCGAAAGGTTCCTTAGGATCCGGTAAAACTAACACAGGTGAAGTAGTCAACCTTTTCTTTAACTCTTGGAAACTCTCCTTACACGCTTCAGTCCATGCAAACGCTTGATCTTTCTGCGTTAGTTGGGTAAGAGGTCCTACTATTTTGGAGAATCCCACAATTAATCTCTTATAGTATCTAGCTAAACCCACGAAACTATGAATTTTCATATTTGTTTTTGGTCTCTCCCATTTTAGAACAGCTTCAACTTTTGACGGATCCACTGCGATACCTTCATTCGAGATAACGTGTCCTAAAAATTGAACTTCATCTAACCAAAACTCGCACTTTTAGGGTTTCTCGTATAACTGTTTCTCTTTTAAGATTTGGAGAACCATACTGAGATGATCAACATGCTTCTTTGGATTAGGAGAATATATTAGAATGTCGTCTATAAAGACAACAACAAACTGATCTAAATAAGGACGAAAATTTATGTTCATGTAATCCATGAATATAGTAGGTGCATTTGTCACTCCAAACGGCATCACAAGATACTCAATGCCCATAGAATGTTCGAAATGTTGTATTTGGAATATCCTCTGCCTTCACACGGATCTGATGATAACCAGATCGTAAATCTATCTTTGAGATAACTGCTGCTCCACATAACTGATCCATCAAATCGTCTATCCTCGATAATGGATACTTGTTCTTGATCGTCACTTTGTTTAACTGACAGAAATCTACACATAAGCGAGAAGTTCCATCCTTCTTCTCCACAAGCAAAACTGGAGCTCCCCAGGGTGATACACTAGGTCTTATGAATTTTTTCCTCATCAGTTCCACATTTTCCCACGGATTTGTCGAATTTCCCAGGGCCTAAGGCCCTGGGAAATAGCGAAATTCTTGTAATGCATGTATCCTTGAGCTCCCTCTCTTAAAGAAGCTTTTACTCGATTAGAAGAAAAAAATCCATAAATCTCATCCTTAGGAAAAATTAAGGATTTATTGGTACAATCTAACAGGATATGGTTAGAACATAACGAATCCATTCCTAGTATCACATCTATTTGTGAAATAGTCAAACAGATCAAATTAACCAAAAATCTCCTATCTTTTGCAAAGATATCACAATTCAAACAAGCTGTAGTTGTCAAAACGTGTTCAGTAGTAGGAGTAGATATAGTCAAGTCAAAAGGTAAAGAAGACACAGGTAATCCTAGCAATTTAGCACAGTCATATGCAATGAACGAATGCGTCGCACCCGAATCGAACAATACAGTTAAAGATTTACCTCCTATGACACACTGTCCCTGAATCAGATCATCATTGTGAGATGCCTCGGTACCACTGATTGTATAAACTCTTCCTCCAGCTCTAGGTCTTGCAGCTCGTACATTGTTCACAGAAGGTTTCGTTTTAGATCGTCCATAATTCCTAGCGACGTGTCTAGACTGTCCACACTTAAAGAAAATAATTCCCTTAATCTTGCAGTCTTTGATAGCGTGACCCATGCCACACTTCATGCACTTCTGTGGAACATTCCTGGATGAACCAGCACCTCCACTGCTTCCACCAAAAGATCAATGTTGGAACTGTTGCTGACCTTGTGGCCTGTTGTATGGCTTCCTCTGGAATCGATTGTTATTCTTGTAGTTTCCCTTATTGATCCTAGACGGTCCATAACTCTGTTGATTAGCCTTACGACTTGCCTTCAAATCCTCTACCTGTCTACACATGTCCATCATCCTCGGAAATACAAATATTTCTATTGGAACTACTACTTCTTTCAGCTCATACCGCAACCCGCCTTCGAATTTGTGACTCTTCCACTCTTCATGTGGATTGTCACCCAGATAGGCTGAAAACTTCGACTGGCTCTCGAATCTGGCACCGTATTCAGCTACAGTCATACTTCTTTGCTTCAGCTGCAGAAATTCCATTTCTTTAGCATCTCTTGCACTTGGCGGAAAATACTTCTCCAGAAACTTCCTATGAAAAGCTTCCCAGTTCAACTCTTGTTGCTCATGCTCAAGAACTTGGCATGCTCCTCTCCACCAATTCTCAGCATCACCCACCAGCATATTGGTAGCATAAGTAACCTTGTCGTTATCAGTACACCTCATCGTAGGAAAAATCTTCTCCAAAGATTGAATCCACAACTCAGCTTTCTCAGGTTTAAACTCACCCTTGAATTCCGATGGATTTCTATGCAGGAATCATCCAGTCCTCTACTTTCAGCTCCCCTTTCCTCGCGTCGAACAAAAGCGGTATCCATTTGTGACATCGCTTGCACAACTGCATTCATAGCTATAGTTCCTCCGCCACGAGCCATTATAATCCTACATGACCAAAATCAATTAGTCATGTAGATTACAATCAACTCACCACAAAATAATATCATTTCTCCCAGAAATAATATCAAAAACCCACAGAGAACACACAACACAAACAAAGACAGACCTAAACCACAAACCCTAACAGACTCGGTCAACTCTGATACCAAATAATGTAACACCCTTCCCGGGCGCTACATTGTCTGTGACTTTTCTATTTTATAAGACCGAGTAAAGCGGAAAATACTTATTTCTTATTGAAAATACGAGTTTATTTTTTTATTTTCCTTATCACAAATAGTTCGATAACTAATTTTCATCATACGTCATTAACTCATGCACATATCTATATATATGTCAACCCATTCTCAAGTACAATAGTCATAAACAAACATGTTCAGAACAAGGAGGAAATACCAACGGCTGTAAATAACAACAGACAGGAAATTAATATGCTTATAATAATTATATCTTTGGGGACGTAGCTCCCCAAAAATATAACAAAGACACGAGGCAGGCCAAATACAAAATAATGACAAAATGTCCATTACACTAAAGCCCTCGAGACTGCCCATGTCTACAAGTACTCTCAAACTCTAGCGGGGTATGATGGAGAAATAGTGCTGTCGTCATCTTCGCCCAACGTAAGATAGAAAACAGCAAACCAGAAAATACAAAAATGAGGTGAGATTTCCGTTCATCTAACACTTAACGCAGACATGCAGTGGTACGACACACAGGTACGTACAAATATCAATAAACAGTTATATCATCCATTACAACAGAAATAATAATGTTTCACAACAACATAATCATGGGGACCATTTTTCCTAGATAGAAGACTTCTAAGACTGGAGGAATGACCTCCGATTCCCTATACCATGGTTTTAACAAACAGTCGGAGAGAGTAGTTCAGAGGATTGTTCCGGAGTCCACCAGCCTTGGGTAATAAAACGCGTCAACAGTCAGCATGGTGCACATAGGCTTTTTTGGGAACATCCTACACTAACAGAAAATACATAGTATCTAGTAGAGTATGTCGGTGTATTGCAAGATCTCCATGCCACAGAAGAGCAACCAACTTGGCCTATATGAGTATTTCATACCCCGACATCGCCAAGCATCAATAGATCGTCACTACGGAATTCGCACCCGCATTAAAGTGTTAGCTTAATCTCCTAGGCACAAAGGCCTTACAAAACATAGTTTCACCATGTGTTTAGGCAAACTTTGCCAGAAATGTGTTCTTCTCATCCATCCAACGGATAAGGTCATTTGATTCCATCGGAATCCTTTCAAAGTACTGTAACAGATGCTAGATGTCCTTAAGTCCGAATCACCGGTACTTAATCTTCAAGCTAAAGTTCTCAAGTAACCTTTCATCTCTCTGTAAAGTTTTCTTAAAGTACTAGATTAAAATCCTAGCACTTTATGAGATTGGAACACAAGTCTAATTATTTAATTCTCTGTACTTTTCTAATTCAGCCTTTTTCTTTGGCTTCCAATAAAACAAATCATTCTGAGTCCATTAAATTTTGTGGAATATGAATAATGAATTATCAATACTTTATGACAAATGGTTTTGCTTCACCATAAATCATAAATTATTAGGTTCGTATTTTCACTAAGTCCTCTATGACCTAGGTTTTACTCTTTAAAGTACATATTAGTCCTTAAAGACTAATATACTCTTTTGCTTAAAACAAAAACCTTTAAATAAAATCCAATCATTCTTTAAGAACAATTTCCATTAAAGATACTTAGATATCAGTTCCTCCAAAAAAATTTCTTAACATCTTTTACCAAAACAACAATACTATTTCAAATAAACTTAACATAGATCTTTTTCCTAAGCATTTCCATTTGGAATAAAGACTTTTATAAAATTAAAACTTTCCTTTCAAAAGACTTTTCCTTAACCATTTTTGCAACATTTTCATAAGTTTCCAACTCCTTTCTTTGAAAATTTTATCAAATAATCAATTATTCTAAGGGAATAATCGATTATCTGCTTTCTGGTTCTTCATTTTGCTGTCACAACTTCCATAATCGATTATGACCATATGATAATCAAATATGGCTCCAAAAATTCAATATTATCGATTATGATGAACAATAATCGATTATCCACTTTCTGTTTCATTATTTGGCTGTTCCAACAACCTAATAATCGATTATTAACCTAAATAATCGATTATTTATCCTAAAAATCATCTTTTCATCAAAAATTTCCTTAAGTTATCATCATTCTTTTTTTTTTTCTTAGGATTCTTACACTTTCAAAACAAATTCAACCTTATAAGTTTCTGAGTTAGGCTTTTTAAATGTCATAGTTCTCATTAACAAGCAATGACCAATGTCATGCCCTCAGCTAATACAATCAAGCAAAAGAATCTCATATATTCAAAGAAATACATAGCATATCACATTACCATATTCAAAGCAACGCCAATCCAACATATATCATATTCAACAAGCACCAAACAAATCCTCCAAGAGGATCACACACATTTAATCAATCAATTACGCAACTTACACACCTATGACTTATAAGACTAAATACACTAATAAACCACTATCATATCTTCCCTAAAGTAGGATGATAGTAATCTCCCTCATACCTTTGTTGATCACTTGAAACTCAAGAAAGAATAGGATGATGTTCACCTAGAGCTCAAGGTTTTCCACAACCAAAACCTAGTCATGAACAATCAACAAAACAACAAGTTAAAATATGAAAGAAAAACATCTAAAGCACTTGATGAGTGATTTGGCCAAGACAAGAAAAATAGGGTAGAGATCTCTAGATTTTTCAAACTCTTGGATGATGAATACAGAAGTCATATGAAGATCATAGAAATTGATCTCATATTAAAATGATTTTTCTATAAGTTTCTAGAATTTTTTTTAAAAACTAGATCTAGGAATTTGATCTTGATGAAATCAAGGATTTAAGAATAAAACTTGTGATGAAAAGTGAAGGTATGATCATGGATCATAAGACTATACCTTTGGAATTTGAAGAAATGATCAAGATCTAAGACTTCCTTTGCAAATCAATTCCGAGAACTTAAGAGTTTTTGTGCGAAAGTATAAGAACATGAAACTAAATGGATGAATGAAGTGAAGATGGCCTTTTTTATGGGGTGATGGCCGTGAGTTTCCAAGGGTAAAAGGGTCCAAATTTTGATTAGTCGAAGTTGTAATTAGAATGAAGGTTCAAGGGCATTTTAGACATTTCACACATAAGCCATCATTACTTGCATTTCATCCGTCTGGCACCGGGTTTTTTCTATGCACCTTCGTTCTCGATTCCATCGATCCCCGATCGTCGAGTATTCACCCGAATAACGTATAATAACCTATTTATTTTGAAAATTTAAAAATAACCACTATGGTTGGAAATAAAATATAAACCTAAACCATTTCGTTCACGGGACAAAATTAGGTTTTCTGACCAGTAAAATCTTTCAGTCAGTGAAAACGCAAACCGGGTTTCATTTGAGTTTTAAACCTAAATTTTTACCATAAGCTTCTACCATAAGGTAGAGTATAATTATGATTTTTTTATCCTAAATCGTTTTCTAGGTCTCAAATAAAAATATAAAACATTAAAATTCTACCGATACTGAAAAACAGTAAAAACGGGGTGTTACAATACTACCCCTCTAAAAAGAATTTCATCCGCCAAATTAAAGTTACCTTGAAACAAATATGGATACTGTTCCTTCATCATGTCCTCCAACTCCCATGTAGCATCTCCTGTCATTGCATTCCAGATCACTTTAACCAATGAAATTGTCTTCCCTCTTAGCTGTTTCACTCTTTGATCCTCGATCCTCACAGGTAATGCCTCATAGGTTAAGTTATCTTTCAATTGTACGGTATCAGGTACTATGACATGACTAGCATCAGGAATGTACTTTCACAATTGAGACACATGGAAAACACTATGAAGATTTGAAAGAAAAGGCGGTAAGGAAATTTGGTAAGCTACAGGACCTACTCGACGAACAATTTGGTAGGGTCCAAGGAATTTAGGAGTAAGTTTCCTGGATTTAATTACCCTGCCAACCCCAGTCATAGGCGTGACTCTCAAAAACACATGATCGCCTTCCTCAAACTCAAGAGGTCGTCGTCTCTTGTCCGCATAACTCTTCTGTCGACTCTGAGTTGTTCGCATTTTCTCCTGAATCATTTCCATCTGTTCTGTTGTCTGTTGCACGATGTCTGGTCCCAACACAAAACTTTCTCCATCTTGGTACCAACACAAAGGTGTTCTACATCGTCGACCTTATAAAGCTTCATAGGGTGCCATTCCTATGCTCGAGTGGAAACTGTTGTTGTAGGTGAATTCTATCAACGGTAGAAATTCATCCTAACTTCCAGTATACTCCAACACACAAGCTCTCAGCAATTCTTCAAGTGATTGGATTGTCCTCTCTTATTGTTCATCTGTCTGTGGGTGATATGCTGAACTCAATCTAAGTTTTGTTCCTAATGACTCTTGTAGACTTTGCCAGAACCTTGATGTAAACCTCAGATCTCGATCCGAATTAATATTCGAAGTGTAACCTGACAATATCCCCAATGTATAATTGAGTCAATTTCTACATTGAATAGTTTATGTTGATGGGCAAAAAATGAGCCGACTTGGTTAGTCGATCACCTATTACCCATATCGCATCATGTCCCTTTTGGGTCTTTAGCAAACTTGTCACAAAATCCATCGCTATGCCATCCCATTTCCATTCTGGAATGTTCAAAGGTTGTAGCATTCTTGATGGTCTTTGATGTTCAGTCTTAGCTTTTTGACAAACTAGACAGGAAGTGACATATTCCATCATGTTTCTTTTCATCCCGTACCACCAATACAATCAGTTGAGGTCTTGATACATCTTTGTTGTTCCCGGAAGCAAACTTAGTTTACTCTTGTGTGCTTCCTCCAGAATCAACTTTATGATTTCGGAATTGTCCAGTACACAAATCCTTTCACCGAACCTTAAGATTCCATCGGCTCCCTCTTTGAATTATGATATAGCTCATTGTCGCACCAATTCCCTTTCTTCTTGTAGGTACTGGTCACTTTCTTTTTTCTCTCGTATCCGTTCCATCAATTCATTGGAAACAGTAATCATACATAAAGAAAGCTTTCTCGGTGACATTTCAACCGTCAACCGCTTATCTCTGAATTGTTCTAACAACTCTTCTTCTTTGACCATCATTGCAGACGCATGTATTGGTTTTCTACTCAAGGCATCTGCTACCACATTTGCTTTTCCAGGGTGATACTATAGTTGGAAATCGTAATCCTTCAAAAATTCCAACCAACATCGCTGTCTCATGTTGAGCTCCTTTTGATCAAATAAGTACTTCAAACTTTTGTGATCACTAAAAACGTTGAAAGTTGCTCCATACAAATAATGCCTCCAGATTTTCAGTGCAAAAGCTATAGCCGCTAACTCCAAGTCATGAGTTGGGTAGTTCCTTTCATGAATCTTCAATTGTCTTGAAGCATAGGCTATCACCTTCCAATTTTACATTAGCACACAACCTAACCCTGGAAGCGAAGCATCACAGTATACCTCGAAAGGTTCCTTAGGATCAGGTAAAACTAACACAGGTGAAGTAGTCAACCTTTTCTTTAACTCTTGGAAACTCTCCTCGCACGCTTCAGTCCATGCAAACGCTTGATCTTTCCGCGTTAGTTGGGTAAGTGGTCCTACTATTTTGGAGAATCCCTCATTGAATCTCCTATTGTATCCAGCTAAACCTTCATTCGAGATAGTGTGTCCTAAAAATTGAACTTCATCTAACCAAAACTTGCACTTTCCGGGTTTCGCGTATAATTATTTCTCTTTTAAGATTTGGAGAACCATACTGAGATGTTCAGCATGCTTCTATGGATTAGGAGAATAGATTAGAATGTCGTGTATAAAGAAAAAGACAAACTGATCTAGATAAGGACGAAAAATCATGTCCATATAATCCATGAATATAGCAGGTGCATTCGTCACACCGAACAACATCAGAAGATACTTATAATGCCCATAGCATGTTCGAGACGCTGTCTTCGGAATATCCACTGCCTTCACATGAATCTGATGATAACCAGATCGTAAATCTATTTTGAGAAAATGGCTGCTCCACGTAACTGATCCATCAAATCGTCTATCCTCGATAGTGGATACTTGTTCTTGATCGTCACTTTGTTTAACTGATGGAAATCTACACATAAGAGAGAAGTTCCATCCTTCTTCTTCACAAGCAAAACTGGAGCTCCCCAGGGTGATACACTAGGTCTTATGAATTCTTTCCTCATTAGTTCCATTATTTGCTTCTTCAAGTCCTCTAGCTCTGATGGCGACATACGGTATGGTGCCATGGATATCGGTTCAATGCCCGGTACCATATCAATCGCAAATTCAATGTCTCGAACAGGCGGTAGTCCAGGTACATCTTCAGAAAAACTTCAAGAAACTCATTGACGACAGGTATGGACTGTAAGTCAATCTCACTCTTGACGTTCAAGGAAAATAGTAACATGTATCATTGAGCCCCCTTTCTTAAATAAGCTTTTACTTGGTTAGCAGACAAAAATCCAGAAATCTCATCCTTAGGAAAAATTAAGGATTTATTGGCACAATCTAACAGGATATGGTTAGAACATAACCAATCCATCCCTAGTATCACATCTATTTGAGAAATAGACAAAAAAATTAAATTAACCAAAAATCTCCTATCTTCTGCAAAGATAGCACAATTCAAACAAGCTGTAGTTGTCAAAACATGTTCAGCAGTAGGAGTAGATATAGTCAAGTCAAAAGGTAAAGAAGACACAGGTAATCCTAGCAATTTAGAACAGTTATATGCAATGAATGAATGCGTCGCACCCGAATCAAACAATACAGTTAAAGATTCACCTCGTATGACAAATTGTCCCTGAATCAGATCATCATTGTGAGAGGCCTCAGTCCTTTGCTTTCAGCTCCCCTTTCCACGCGTCGAACAAACGCGGCAGTCATTTGTGACATTGCTCTCACAGCTGCATTCATAGCCGTAGTTCCTCCGCCACGAGCCATTATAATCCTACAAGACCAAAATCAATTAGTCATGCAGATTACAATAAACTCACCGCAAACAATATCATTTCTTCCAGAAATAATACCAAAAGCACACAGAACACACAGCACAAACAAAGACAGACCTAAACCACAAACCCTAACAGACTCGGCCAGCTCTGATACCAACTAATGTAACACCCTTCTCGGGCGCTACATTGTCTGTGACACACTAGTGCAATAAGTGCTTTTTACGTCAGTTAAAATTGATTTTATACGTCAGAATATTGTCTGACGTAAATAGAGCTGACGTTAATAGTTAATGTTTTAACGTCAGTTGTTTAAACAACTAACTTTTAATATAAAACTATTAACATCAGTTCGTTAACACAACTGACGTTAATGTTGTTCAAACTAACGTCAGTTCTGTTAAAGAACTGACGTTACATGTTTTATTTTTAACGTCAGTTTCCTAATACAACTGACGTTAATAGTGTACTGTATATTTTATAAAATACTATTAACATCAGTTGTTTGATACAATTGACGTTAATAGATTTTTTTTAAATTCAATTTTAAAATATCACTCCCCTCAGCTATCCCTGCATTCAGTAAATATCCCAGTAACACAGAATATCACACACATTATAGAATTGCAAACACTACCCTTAAATTTTTTTTTTAAACAAAATGGGGTGCAAAGGCATCACTGTGGAAACTTGACATCCCAACTATGTTGGCACCCCAAGCACCACCAATCACTTGCAGCACACCACAAATTTATTAAAAAGAAGAAAAGAGTACAAAGCATGGGGGGACAACACCAATACCCATGGAAGAAACAAAGTTATTTAAACCTATAATTAGGGAGACCAATCCTATTCCGAAGAAATCTTGTAAAATAAAACTAGGACCTAAATTCCACCAAACAAACCCCTGGGAAAGAATGCCATAGTTGGCTAATTTGTCAGCGCAGGAATTACCCTCTCTAAGAATGTGGAGCAACCAAAATGCATTTCCTTAGTTAAACTCAGGCAATTCATCCATCTGTTACGAAGCGGCCAAGGAACCAACTTGGGATTGGAGAAAGATTCCACTGCCAACTTTGAGTCACACTCTAGCCAAAGCTTGCGCCAATTCTTCTTATGTGCCAACTCAATGGAGAGAATGGCGCCCAAGATCTCAGCAGAGAAAGCATCAGATATGCCAATATGATAGGAGAAACAACCCAGAATAGCTGAGCTGCTGTCCCTGAAAATGCCACCACAAGCAGACCTTCCAGGGGAACCTCTGGCTGCGCCATCACTGTTAGCCTTAACCCAACCCGTTTTTGGAGGATACCAAAAAAAACTCCTTAATCACCGGAGCTTTGTTGGGCTTACCAATAACCTGGAAGTGCTTTAAGATATTGAATTCCCCAATGGCAGATGACATGGAACCTGTAGAAGAATTTCCAGATAAAGCCGCGTTAGCCCGGACCAGATTCAAAGAAGCCTCGAAAGAGATAACCTTCCCTTCAAATTTAAGTTGGTTTCTACAGAACCAAATACCCCCAATCACGTTTACAATGGTTGAGACAATGATGTCTCTGACTTGAGAGCTCCAATTTCTGCTGCAAACCGAAAGGATTGAGTTGATTGAAGAGGTATCAATAGCCATGTTCAGCACAGAACTAAGCCATCGCCAGAACCGAAAAGCAAAGCTGCAACCAAAAAAAAATATGATATGAAGTTTCATATGCCTGGAAACACAAACTGCAAATGGAAACCACATGACATCCACGAGACCAGAGCTTATCCTCAGTTGGAACCTTATTGTGAAAGAGGCGCCAGATGAGGAAAGATTTGGATGGAGGAATAGAAGTGGACCAAATCAGCTTACACCAAGATAAGCCAGTTCTTGCTTAGAAACATAAAATTATAGGCATCTTTCGAGGTTAACTCACCAGAATTAGAAGCGGCCCAGTACAATGAATCATTCACAGGGGAGATAGGGATGCTTATACGGCTGAGTTCAGAGGACAAAATCTGATTGCACTCCCAAATGGCTTGAGGAATCTTCCATTTGTCGTGATCAATAAAATCCTCTACTTTGGCCCGCAATAAATGGTGCACACTATCCGGGATATCCATAAGATCAACAATAGGATTGGACAGCCAACAATCAGTCCAGAAATTGATACTAGAGTCATTTCCAACATTCCATCTACTGTTAGCAAGGACAGTCAAGATTTGATTTTTCATCCTGGCCTAAATCGAAGAGCTTATGTGATACTAAATAGGGGTTTTTTTCACAAAGACCCTTGCACGAAGGAGGAACGCCCATTGTTTGTCCGAAGAAACTAGCTCCCAGCATCTTTTCAGCAAGGTCGCTTTATTAATAGAGCTAAGTGATCTCAATCCGAGGCCACCCTCATTAAAAGGGGCGCACAAGGTGTTCCAGGCAACCGTGACTATCTTTCGAGAATCGATGTTACTCGACCAAATGAAGTTTCTAATCCAGGTGTCTAGCAGTTTTAACAAGGAAGCGGGCCAAGCATAAATCTGGAAAGAGTAAAGTAACATACCCTGAATTGTAGACTTGACCAGCTGAACCTTTCCCATAACGGACAGCATTGCACCCTTCCAATTGGCCAACTTGATCTTGATCTTGTCTACAATATGCATCAGATGAATCTTCTTTGGTTTGCCTCTAAACAGGGGCACACCAAGATAAATAAAAGGGAGATGACCCAGTTTAAAACCAAGGGTATTAATAATCTCAACCAATCTTCTAGATGGAACGTTCCCGTGGTAGACTCTGTATTTGTCTAAACTAATCAATTGGCCCGAGGCCTCACTGTACCTTGCAAACAAAGACATTAAACAATCCATGTTTCTCTTGGTTCTCCTGCAAAAGATAAGGATGTCATCAACATATAGCACATGAGAAGGCAGTTGGTAGCCTCTGGGACTCACCATAGGTAACAGCTTCCATTTCTGGACAAGAAGAGAGATAGCTCTGCTAAGTACTTCCTCAGCCACACAAAAAAGGAGGGGGGACAGAGGATCACCTTGTCTAACGCCCCTCTTACAAGAGAAAAAACCAACTGGATTACCATTGACTGAAATTGACAGCTTTGCAGAGAGCAAGACAGTTTTAACCCAATTACAGAAAATAGGATCAAAGCCAAACTGGTGAAGGACCTTAAGCAGAAAATTCCAATCTAAAGAATCAAAGGCCTTCTTGATATCAATCTTTAGAGCAATGTTACCTCCAAATGAGCGTTTGTGCATAAGATTCACAGCTTCGGAGGCAACTCCAATGCAGTCATGTATATGTCTACCTTTGATGAAGCCCCTTTGATTTTCCGAGATAATCTTAGGAGCCACCACAGCTAACCTGTCAGCCAAAACCTTTGTAATAATTTTGAATTTAAAATTGGCCAGGGAGATTGGTCTGTACTGATCAATTGACACAGCCTCCGGAGACTTGGGAATTAAAACCACCACATTAGAGTTGAAGTTAGGCAAAATCCAACCCTTCTGGAAGAACTGAAGAACAGCATCAAAAACATCGTGTCCAACAACATCCCAGAATCTCTGATAGAAAAAGGCTCCAAAACCATCAGGCCCTGGGGCACCATTAACATTCATGGAGAAAACTGCATTTTTTACTTCCTCCAAAGAGGGCAGATTGGTCAGCATAATGTTGTCCTCAAGGCTCACTGCAGGAGATATGACTTGCTCAATCAAACCGTTATCATTGCAGTTGTTCTCAGAGGCAAACAACGTAGTGTAGTATTCACAAACATGAGATTCTATATCCGCTGTTCTATCCAGAATCAAATCATCCTTTTTCAATACGGACATTTTCTTGGTTGTATTTCTGAACTTAGTAACCTTATGGAAGAAGGACGTGTTTCTGTCACCATTGGAGTGCCAATCAATTATGGATTTTTCTCTCCAGAATTCCTCTTGAAATGAAAGAGCAAGACTTAACTCCATTTGGGCAGCTTTTTCCTACTCAGATCTATCATCAGAAAAGCCAAGCACAGAAATTTAGTCTTGAATTATGTCCACGGCCTATTGAGCCTTGCTAAACCTGTCATGAACATTGCCAAACACATCTCTGTTCCAAACCTTCAACTTATGTTTCAGATGCTTTAATTTTTCAGAAAGAACGTACATTGGGCAACCAACCACTTGTAACTTCCAAGCGTCCGATACAATACCACTGCAATCCTGATGCTGAGCCCACATTCTGAGAAATTTGAAAGAGGAGCTGTGAGAGTTGTCTGCTGTTTCCAGAGATAAAAGGATGGGAAAATAATCAGATTTGCTTCTAGTTAAGGTGCAGCAAGAGACGCTTGTCCAAGAATCCAACCAAGCATCATTGCAAACCACTCTATCCAACCGCTTTTCTGTGAGGTTGTTACCCCTTCTTCCATTGGACCAGGTGTATACAGAACCTCTTGTAGGCAGATGAGAGAGGCTATGAGCATCAGACCAATCTTTGAAATCATTACATGAAATTTGAGACGAAGCATATCTGCCTCTATACTCATGATTTCCTAAAATGGCGTTGAAGTCACCAATGAAGCACCAAGGGCCTGGGTGGTTATCCTGCAACAAATTTAACTCATTCCACAAAATCCTATGGGAAAGATAATTAGTGGCCGCATACATAGCAGAGCAATATAACAAGCGATTCTCCCAATTGATAGAAAAAGAAACATGCTGAGTAGATCTACTAATAACAGTCGGAGAAATGTTTTCCTGGCAAATGCACCAAAGATTTGGAGCCAAATTACCTCTATCATTAACAGCGAAAACTTTAAGATGCAAGCTACTGAAAAAACTTCTAGGAAATTGATCAATCCTAATCCACTGTTCAGCAATGAAAAGAAATTCTGGTTTATTCACAAAAAACAACCTTTTGAGAACTAACCTAGTGTCTAGGTTGGCAACGCCTCTAGCGTTCCAATAAAGCATCTTCATTAGGCAAAGTTTTTAGGTCCAGCCCTATTACGGGCTTTTAGATGATCCTTCTTCAAATTCTGGTTAGCCTTTTTCTTGAGTTTCTTCTTTCGAGATTTGCTTAGGACTACTGTAAAACCCGGAGAGGAATTTTGATTGTCTGTCAGATATTTAACCGCACGGGATTAATCATGAACCAGAGCAGAGTTTGGAGGGTTAACCCCGTCTTCCTCATCCTCCATTTGATCACTCCATAATCTGCCAACAATCCTCAAGTCCTGGGCCACATTCGGATTTGAAATCTGGTTGTCAATGGCAATAGGGGTTTGCAAAACAGAATCTTGTAACGCAGCAGAATCAGAATTCCTACTGACAGAAATATTTCCGGTGTCCGAAGATTGGAGAGAGTGTTCCACCACAGTACCAACCACAGAGGCAGAAACAGAATTTACTGCACCAATTGGAGAGTCCATAACGCCATTATGGAGTAGTTGCTGTTCTGACATAAATTCCACAGCAACCACTGGATGTTGGATCAGATTAATGTCAGGCGTTGAAACAAAACCAACGAGAGGGTTCACATCAGTCACAGCGACCCCATCAAATTCTGGATGGAGATCCGGGCATTCTACAGAAATAGATTCAACATTATTAGCCGTAGCAACTAGATTGACATTACCTTGAGCTGCAGGTTGGTGATCCAGAAATTCTGCAGAAACAGAATCAGCATTGTTAGCCAAGGCAATCAGATCAGGAACACCTTATGGATCCAATGTTGCAGCAACGCCATTATTGACAAGGGGCTGACGCTGAGAATTAATAACAGCAGTGTTCTGATCAGTGTTCTTAGGCACATAAGTCTTGCGTGAATTTCTCACTGGTGGGCGATCAGAATTCATTCCCGCGTTACTGCCATTCATCCGTTTGAAATTAGAGAGAGAATGACCAATGTTCTGGCAGAAAGTACATAAAGCAGGGAGCCTTTCATATTCTATATTGACAACAAAATCATGTTCCTCCCTCTCCACAATTACATGACTGTGCAGTTTCGCCTTTAGATCAATATCAACTAGTACCCTTGCAAAGTGGCCGAAAGTCTTCTTGCTCGTGGCGTCGTCGAGAATGATAGGAATTCCCAAACCCCCCGCAATTGCAAAAATAATCTTCGGTCTCCAGTATTCTTGAGGCAGTCCAAAGATGCGGACCCAACACTGTACAGAGGATTGCTTTTGATTGTACGGGTCGAAATCTGGTGTCCATGAGGACAAACGCAGAATCCCTGGATTGAGATTCCATTGACCAATTGCCCAGACACATCGGAGGTCCTCTGCAGAAGCGAAATAGAATTCGTAAAATCCTTTTCCTAGGGAGATCATTGCCCATTGATTCAAAGGTTTCCAAAGGGCCGATAACTTGGCTCTCAATTCATTCACCTTGATTGGCTGCTCACCTTTGGAGAGGATTAGACGGCCATGTAGATGGTTTTTACAACTTTCTAACCCGGCTTTATATTCCTCCTCCGGGATTTTAATTGAAACAGTTTCACCCTTTAGCCGGGGGCGAGGGAGTTGGCTATATGGGACATCACAAGCGTTATTAAGAGCCTAGGCAAAAGTTTTCCTTTGAGAGGGGGCTGTGTGCGAAGGAGATTGTGACACCTCCAAGGCTAGAAAACTCCATGGGCAGATGGCATGAGGCGCGGCAGCCATGGATCATGCAGAAGCTTTGTGGATGACGGCTAAACCCTAGCAGAGACACATAGTGCCATGCTTTAATTCACACATGTGACTACCCTTAAATTTCAATATTAACTAAAAGAAAAGAAATATACAAAGGAACAATGGGGGGACTTAAAACCAAAACCCATGTATAGGAAAAACATAATTATCTACAAGTATATATATATATATATATATATATATATATATATATATATATATATATATATATATATATATTAGTCTCTAATGTCTAAAAACAAAACTACCAATCTAAGTATATATATATACATATATATATATATATATATATATATTTATAAATGTTATTAATTAGTTTCTAAAGTCTAACAAAAAAACTATTCATCTAAGTATTGCGGAGGTATCTTGTTAATTCCTTTTTCAGCCGCATACTTGAAGAAGAATTCTGCCAAGTGCATCCTCAAGTCTCTAAACTCATCTTTTTGAAGAGGCAATTGGTTGTTAAATGCCTACACACATTCAAATAATAACAATAACATTAACGCAAGTCATCACCAAAACTATAATATATAATTTAACAAGTTGTTTAAATATTACCTTCTTCCATCCATCCGTAATAGATGCGGAGACTATGTTCAGCATATGAAGCATCACATAATAGCCGCACGACCACCCATTAGGTTGAAATCTAGACTACAAACAAAATTAATTTCAATGTCAATTAAATATACATATAAATTAGTAGTTATAATATTAATTATTTGATAAATAAACTACCAAACCTTGAGGATGATCCAATCAGGATTTCCTTTAGCCTTAGAAGTCCTACTTCTCCCGTTGGCGCAACTTATGCTACTCGCCTTCAGCGTGCTATCATAAACAAATAATCATGTCAATTAACAAATTCATATATCATGTGTGTAATAAACTAAAAAAACTGATATTAAAACTTAAATTAAATTGAAGATTAGTTACTTACGTATTTACAGCTTCCACCACCTCATGTGGCGGGTTTTGGTGGAGAGAGCAGAAGAATATGACAGTATGCCTAGACGGGTGAAGTACGAGCAACTGCCAATGGTTATTCATAGAGTAGGGAGCCAGATATAATTCTTTCCAATTGTCTCCCATCAAGTTCCCTATGTATTTACTTAATTCATCACCAGCAAAGAATTGAGGCATAAGGATTGACGGATCTAAGAAGCCATAAACTGATTTGGAGCCCTTATCAAGCTGAAGACGATGGAGATACCTAAGATATGAAAAGGTGTGGATGTTAATTACATAATATATATATATATATATATATATATATATTGAAATTAAAATAAATTATTAAATGTAAAAATACCAAAAATAAATAAGTTATAAAATTAAAATTAACTTACGTGCACCAGAGACTCAAAACCGTGCTGGCCATCCACACGTTATCTCTGCAGGCGTGCCCGAGATCTTCACCACGGAAGGAAAATATCCTCTCTTGATTTAGGCATGCCACCCATCCATCGTGCTCCAATGGACATTCAAAAATCTCAAAGGCATAATCCTCACCAAGTGAGAACAAACGAGTGACAGGTGACTGCGACACCGACGTCGACTTGGCCTTCAATTTAGAAAAAATAAAATAGATAAGTTGTTGATAATTAAAAAAAACACAATTAATTATTTGACTAATCTGGACATTAATAATGAATACAGACCTTTGTTACCATTTCGAGCTCATGGCGTTTGAAGTCCAACTCAAGCTCACGCCTTTGCATTTCCAACTCAAGCTCACGGCGTTGGACTTCCAACTCCCGCTCCCTAGCTGCCAACTCATCGTCCTCCACATGTGCCCTACTATAACTCTCTTTTGTGCTCACATGTGAAGGGTTGGCATGTCCTGAGGTGTCCTGGGATGAACCGACGGAGGAAAGCTCTCTAGCAAGCACCTTCTTGAATTCTGAGTTGGATAGGAAGCTTTTCATTAGATGCGTTGTAATAGCAGGGTTGGAGATGAGCTGCTGAGTCATGGATTCCAAAATTGATGCCTCATCGACAACCCGCTTTCGTGAAGCAGACTTGCCATAATATTCTCTGATGGTCACATTCCCAGGAACACCGATAACCCGACCAGGATGGTCTTTCTTGCCTAGAGCAGTCATCAAGACATCCCGCCGTCCAGAAGGGACGAATGAGCCCTGGGAGCATTGTGCTTTAAGATCCATCTACAATGAAGAAATGAAAAAACGTGCAAGTGAAAAGTGTTAAAAATATCTATACAAATATCAATTGAAATGAAGTTAATTATTTACTTACAATCTTATCTTCCACTTCGCGAGTAGCATCAACTTTAAAAGATCCTGTCTTTGTCATGCGGCCGGCTAACCAGACATCCTCGCGGTCGTTGTACGATGGAGGACTTAATGGTGTTCCCTCAGGCACCTCTCCTCTTTCTATCCTAGCAGTGTGCTCTTCCTACTTCACCCTCAGTCTATCCGCCATCATCTCCTCGATCCGAGTCTCGTACCCACCCTAAGACATGGTGTGGTGGTGGACGTTCTTCACCTGATTCTGCCTACCCTTCTCTGCCTTAGCCTATTCAAACAAAAAAACATAATTAAATATAGTTAAATGATCTATAAGAAGCGTAAAAAATTAACTTAATCAACCAGCCTGAAATTCTTCATCCTGTCGACTCCTAGCAAACATATCCCAAGTATCCTTATCAATCTAGGGATAATCCGAGAACATCTTATCAAGCCGCTTCTTCCCAGATACATAGTACCTGGTAAGATCATGTTTGAACCCATTCCAGCGCTTTGATGCCATTTTCATACATTTCGTACGATGATCCTCGTCATTCGGCACAATCCAAGCTACCTACACATTAAATACATAACAAATGGATGGATTATAACTCGGATAATTATCTAATAATGTAAATTAAAAGAATGTAAAGGTAAAATATCGTGATAGCCTCCCAAATCTGATCCTTAACGTTTTGTGGAACGTCATTCCAATGGATGTAGTTGATGCTAACATGCTGCTTCACTTGTAGAAACACCCACTTTTAAAATTCTTTAGCACGGGGTCCCTGGGGCTTTAGATTAGCATCAAAGCACACCTCAAGCTTCTGTCCGCTTTGCCTAGCCTTCTCTAATTTATTCAAAGTCGTGGCTCCTCTACCCCATTTCCTCTGAGACTGTGATGTCTATATGGACAAAAAAAATGATAAAATAGAGGGTTGTAACATTATAAACTTACATTAAAAAGAAGGACTAAAGATAGTATATAACATGTAAACTTACACTAGAATCAGGCGTAGGTGCGATCGGGTCCTGCGTAGGCCCCATAGTGTCCTCCCGTGCATGTGGGCTATCCGACTGATCCATATGTATGCCTGTTCAGAAACAGTATATAAATAAAAATAAATGTATACTAAGTTTAAACTACCTATATCAATATCCCTTCGTGATGATCATCATGAGTGGCATGTACATCGTCCACCTGTGTCTCCTCGATTATAGTAGGCATGTTTGTTGAAAAAGAAGGAGTCTCGGGAATATCAAGATTTGAATCTTGATTTTCATCACTACCATTATACATGCTTTTTCCTAGGAGAACCACGGACAACCTTTTGTTAGAAGGATCAGTGATGTAGAACACTTGTTTTGCTTGGGAAGACATCATGAAAGGCTCATTTATATGACCTAACTTGTTGAGGTCTACCAATGTGAACCCCAATTCGTCGGTTTGTACACCACCGTTACTATCAAACCACTTACATTTAAAAATCGGCACCATAAGCTTAGTGTAATCGAGCACCCAAATATCTTCGATATATCCAAAGTAAGGTGTCGGTGATTTAACGGGTTTTGTGTCCTTTGCACTAGAGAAGTGCATTGCTTCATCCACGATCATAACCCCGCTATTTTGCATGGTACTCTTGTTATCTTGTTCCTTTATATAAAAGGAAAAGTTATTGATGTCGTATCCGCTCCAACATATGACGTTGAAGCTAGGCCCACATGCTAGCCATCTTACATCATCAGAAGCAGTACTACCATCCTTAAGCATTTCTTCCTTGAACCATGGTAAGAAAGTCTTGTTATGCTTGTTCAACAACCACCTTGCTATTAATTCTTAAGCCATGTGTACCCTTACCTTGACATCTTATCTCATCATGCCGAGGCTTAGGAACCCCTATAGGATCCGTGTTATGAAGGTAGTTCGAACAAAACTCAATAGCTTCTTCTGCAACATACCTTTGAACAATAGATGCTTCTGGACGATGAGGATTCTTCACGTACCCTTTCAAGATCTTCATGTAGCGCTCAACTGGGTACATCCATCTCAGAAAAACTGGCCCACATAATCTAATCTCCCTCACTAAATGAACAATTAAGTGAACCATTATGTCGAAAAAGGAAGGAGGAAAATACATCTCCAATTTGCACAAGATTGTAGCAGCCTCAACTTCCAAGTCATCCAACATACAAGGGTCAATGACTTTGCTACATATAGAATTGAAGAATGAGCACAACCGAGTAATGGCATGTCTCACATTTTTTGGAGCAATACCACGAATAGCAACAGGCAGAAGTTGTTGCATCAAGATGTGACAATCATAAGACTTTAAGCCAACCAATTTAAGATCACTAGATACAAGCCTCTTCATATTTGAAGAGTAACCAATTTAAAATTTGTCTCTCTTTTTTTGACAAAGTATGACATGCTGGCGGCAAATAAGTCCGCTTACCATCCTCAACAACTGGAGCTAACTGATCTCGTATATCCATAGCAACGAGGTCGAGACGAGCATTCACACCATTCTTTGTCTTGCCCTGAATGTTGAGAAACGTCCCGATGACACTATCACACACATTTTTCTCCACATGCATCAGATCAATGCAGTGTCTGACATCAAGCTTGCGCCAGTATTGAAGATCAAAGAATATCGACCTCTTCTTGCATATGTTTTTCTCAGCAACTTTACCTTTCTTTTCGGACTTGCCGAATATAACATCGATGCCCTTTACCCTCTGATAAACCTGCTTCCCAATTAAGGCCGTCGGAGCTTCTTCTGTCTCTTGGCATCCGTTAAAAACTTTTTTCATCTTACGATATGGGTGATCACATCTAAAAAATCTCCGATGCCCAAGGTAAACCGTCTTCTTTCCATGATGCAACTGAGTGTAGCATGTGCCTTCTTCACATATAGGGCATGCTTTATGCCCCTTGACACTGTACCCGGACAAGTTACCGTATAATGGAAAGTCGTTGATGGTGCAAAATAACATGGCACGAAGCTTGAAAGTCTCATGAGAATACCCATCAACTACATCAACACCTTCCACCCATAGCGTTTTCAAGTCTTCAATCAAGGGACTTAGATAAACATCTAAGTCATTTCCCGGTTGCTTTGGGCCCGAAATCATCATAGACAACATCATGTATTTGCGCTTCATGCACAACCAAGGGGGCAGGTTGTAAATTATCAACAAAACAGGTCATGAACTATGAATACTACTCATGTTACCATAAGGATTCATTCCATCCGTAGCAAGTCCAAGCCTTAGGTTTCTTGGCTCATCGGCGAAATCCGGAAACATAGTATCAATATTCTTCCATTGCATAGAATCATCATGATGACGAACCTTTCCATCATGTTTCCTTTCATCATTATGCCATCTAAGATTCTTCGCATCTTTCACATTGGCAAACAATCGCTTGAACCTTGGAATTATTGGAAGATACCACAACACCTTCGCAGGAGGACCCTTTTTTCTCACATCATCGAGATCATCATCATCACCACCACCCTTCACTTTGTATCATGATAACCCACATTTGGGGCAATCATGATTATCTTCATGAACACCGGTGCATGTTGACGGGTCTGGGCAAGTATACCCAGTCGTGCAAGTAATACGGTGGTGAGACTGATTATCGTATCCACGGGGATTGGATGTCAATTACCAATTCACAAACTCAGCAACTATCTAGACTATCAAGAGAAATCAAAACAAACAAAACAAAGGAATAAAATCTTTTTGTATTTTTGTCGAGCACTTGGAATGCGAAAAGGATATGTTGGGACTAGACTTCACCAAACCTCTGCCTCATGCACAACCAGGACTAGATACCTCCCATTCATGCTTCAAATATTAAAATCAATCCACTAAACTACTCAAGCCCCGATTCCTCGGATGACAAGAGCCTAAATCCACTAATAGACCCTAATTCCTTAGGTGACCTAGATTAATGAATTTGCATTAGGATTAGGGATTACGCGATTACTAGTAAACCAAACTCCATTCCTAGATGCAAGGGTTACTAGGTGATTAAATTCAATTCCGGTTCTAATACTAATTTCCCAATTGCATATCAAAACACAAATCGAGTCATGGGGATGCTAGCCACAACAAGCATTAAGCATGGAAAATCAATCACTAATACGAAGGCATGAACACATAATAATCAGTCAAGATAAATACATAATAATCAGTTTGGTTACATCCAATTCCAACAAACGGGATTTAGCTACTCATAAAAGAGAAAACCAAACTAGAAAAGCAGTAGAGAAAGGAAGAAAGGGAGAACTCTATTGAAGCTTCCCACTGTCGTCACAGCAACCCCCTAACTCAGCTCCCTTTTAGGGTTGGAACCCTAGTCCAGCCGCAGCCTCCAAGTGCCTCCCAAAAACTACTCCTCATTCTGCCCTAAAACAGCAACTTATACTAATCAGACTCTGCGCGCACTCGCGAGGTGAGACCTGGATCGCGAGGCGAATGTTAAAAATCTAGTCTTCAGAGATTGGATCTCTCACGAGGCGAGAGTGGCTCGCGAGGCGAGGCAGTAAGGTTCTTCTCAAATACGCCCGTGATGAGTATCAGGGCTTGGGCGTGATGGATTCTGGTCCTCAGGCTCGTGAGGCGAGACATGGTTCGCGTGGCGAGACAGAAATGGTAGCATTCTCTGGCACAGTCAGTCTTCAGTCTCGCGAGGCGAGTAGCCTCTCGCGGGGCGAGCATTTCCCGTGACAGCTTCTGACTTTTGCCTTCTGCTCTACTTGATCATGGCCGTGATGGTCAACACGGCCAGGCCGTGATGGGATCTGTTTGGCTCATATTCTTCACTTTTCAAGCTTTGTTTCATCCAGGCTCCATCATGGCTGATTTTGATCATTTTTACATTAATTCCTGCAAAACAACACCAAGAAACCGCTTCACCCGTTCCAAGGGAAAAACTAACTAAAATCAAATAAAGAATGCCCAATCTATATGAAAAATGCATGTAAAAGTGTACAGAAAACATAATGTAAAATCACACTATCAAATCACCCCAAGCTTATTCAATTGCTTGTCTCAAGCAATCACTAAGGCCAGAAGATCAAGATAATCAAAGCATGGATAGTGAATCAAGAGCCCGAGTAAATACTAATCCTAGTAATAGGCATTTCAAACAATTCATCAAGAGACAATCAATTAATCGTTAGGTGGGGAAATCAATAAAAGGACATTTCAAAAGGCTACACAAAATATCAATCATTGCAAGCATGACCTTCTAGGATACCCTTTTGGGTTTTGATTCCTTTTTCCACCTTTCTTTTCTTTCTTTTTCTTTTCATTTCTCACTTTTCTTTTTGTCATCCCCTTCTCTATATATTTTTTTCTTTTTCATTTTTCTTTTATTTGGAGAAGGGGAGATTTTTCAGCTCAAGAGAAATATTTTTCTGATTCTTTCATCCCAAACTTTTTTCAACTACCCTTTTACCCTTTTTGTAATACTTTAGAAGGTATCCTACCAAGCATATTTCTCAAAATATTTCAGGGTACCAAGAAAAATATTTTATTCATGTAGGCTCAAAATTGGGCAACTAAGGGTTAGCATTTAGTCATTCAAAGCTCAGAAGGCCAGAAAAATACCTAGTGCCTCAATCATTTTCAAAAATGTTTTCAAAAATTTTTAAGCTTCGAAATGGTTTCAAGTCAAGTTCTAGAGAAAGCAATCCAAGAGGAATAACACTCTAACACAAAGAATGGGGTAGATTTAGTGAGTACCCATTTTTGGCTCAAAATCTCACATTTTAGTAGTTCAAGAATCAATGAAAAACACAAATCTATAGAACCATATGCTAATTATCAACTATCCAAGATTATCTCAAACATTTTTATTTGCAGCCATATCACAAGAATAAAAAATTGGGTTCAAAAATTCACTATCTCAATTTAATTGGCACTCAGTTCTCACAATTGGATGCATAATCTAAACAAGGGCAATCTAATTGTGTGATCATTCAAAACTATATGAATGCAACATGAACAATGTAAATTCAAAATACCCCTACCCCAAGCTTAAGAATTTACATTGTCCCCAATGTAAACAATCAAGTTGGAAAGAGGAGAAAAATGGAACGACTTACCGAGGCGGTAACGAGTGTTGGATCTCGTTCCAGTCAGAAACTTGTTGGGAGGTACTTCACGGTCATGAGCCTCATCATGGCTAGGCCGTGATCAACTCTGGTCCTCAGGGCTGGCCTGTCACGGCCGTGACCTCATCACGGCTAGGCCGTGATGCTTTCTGCTCTTCAGGGTCTTCTCATCACGCCCGTGATGTGGAGCACGACTGGGACGTCATCCTTTCTGGTCTTCATTGTTAGCTTGTCACGGCCGTGACCGGTGTCACGACCTGGGCATGATGGTTACTGCCTTTACTTTTTCCTTGTCTTCTTGCTCTCCCTTCCTTATTTCCCTGAAATCACTTGGCAATTTTATTAGTAAAAGAAAACTCTTGATCTTCTCAAATTATTCAAGAGTTAAAAATCAAAAACAAAAGGAAAAAGGAAAAGAAAAATTGGGTTGCCTCCCAATAAGGGCTTCTTTAACGTCACTAGCTTGACTCATTAGAAGCATCCACTTGGATCCCAAAGCTTGTGGTATAGGGACCAGTTGGTGCTCACAGTGTAAGGACATCCTCCACCCGGATCCCATAGCTTGTGGAGTGGCGACTGCAGCAGTAATATGACTTTGGCCACAATCCCACCTAGCCAGTGTGTGAAAACTCCATTGACCTCTACAATTATGAACTCACTTCCGCTCAGGTCAAATGGTCTTTTCACGAGGAAGTTTGACAGACAAGTGGAAGGGGCTAACTTACCAGTGTCCACACATGCATGCAAGCCAACATATTTGTCCAATGCAGAAAATTCAGATTCCTTAGCAAGCATGGTGGAATCCACTACCACTTCGTCTTCATCTTGAACTATCCCCAAAACCAGATTTTGCTCAAACAATGCTTCATGTGGGTATTGTACTAGCTGTTTGCAAATCTCCCCCACTCGCATTTTGAAGCTTTGCGTCAGAGCATCGATACAATCATAATTGGCTCTTGCCTTGACCTCAGAGATGGATAGTTCTTGGGAATACTGTTCTAGAGCAACTTTCAACGGTGTTTGCTCCTTCTATTCCATTCCATTTCTTGTTGCTCTTCTACCACCACCACTTCATCTTCATTCACGTCCGTGCTAGCAAGTAGATTCTCTTCAATTTGAATTCCATATGGCTTTTTTGCTAGTAATTTAAAAAAATCGCTGGCTTGTTCTTCCAACTTCTGAAAGATGTCGCTTAGCGACGCCATTATATTACTAGCATTTTTCCCTGCTCGCATCTTAGCCCTCTGAATCATGGAACTAATTTACTCCTGGCTACACTCTATGCTCAAGCTCAGAGGATAAGCATCTATATCCCAAAGAATCTCCAGCAAATCAGGATCCAGCTCGAAGTGTGGTGGTGGTTGCAAGGATGACAAATAGCACTGCCATTCCTCCTTGGAGTAAATCTTCACGTGCCTAACAGTGATACCATCAAACACGATCCAGTCAAGTTGAGCTTCCCAAGTTGGATGGTAATGATAGTCCATGTGTTTCCTCACCCTTGCACAAACAAACACTCAAAAGAAAAAAATCAAATCTGTACAGAGAAAATGTCAAGTATATACAGAAAAATAAAAGATAAAAATGTCTAAATTAGTTGACTCCTTTGTTACTAATGATATTGGCAAAACCAATCCCCGGCAACGGCGCCAAAAACTTGTTGACGGGTCTGGGCAAGTATACCCAGTCGTGCAAGTAATACGGTGGTGAGATCGGTTATCGTATCCACGGGGATTGGATTTCAATTACCAATTCACAAACTCAGCAACTATCTAGACTATGAAGAGAAATCAAAACGAACAAAACAAAGGAATAAAATCTTTTTGTATTTTTGTCGAGCACTTGGAATGCGAAAAGGATATGTTGGGACTAGACTTCACCAAACCTCTGCCTCATGCACTACCAGGACTAGATACCTCCCATTCATGCTTCAAATATTAAAATCAATCCACTAAACTACTCAATCCCCGATTCCTCGGATGACAAGAGCCTAAATCCACTAATAGGCCCTAATTCCTTAGGTGGCCTAGATTAATGAATTTGCATTAGGATTAGGGATTACGCGATTACTAGTAAACCAAACTCCATTCCTAGATGCAAGGGTTACTAGGTGATTAAATTCAATTCCGGTTCTAATACGAATTTCCCAATTGCATATCAAAACACAAATCGAGTCATGGGGGTGCTTGCCATAACAAGCATTAAGCATGGAAAATCAATCACTAATACGAAGGCATGAACACAGAATAATCAGTCAAGATAAATACATAATAATCAGTTTGGTTACATCTAATCCCAACAAACGGGATTTAGCTACTCATAAAAGAGAAAACCAAACTAGAAAAGCAGTATAGAAAGGAAGAAAGGGAGAACTCTATTGGAGCTTCCCACTGTCGTCACAGCAACCCCCTAACTCAGCTCCCTTTTAGGGTTGGAACCCTAGTCCAGCCGCAGCCTCCAAGTGCCTCCCAAAAGCTACTCCTCATTCAGCCCTAAAACAACAACTTATACCAATCAGACTCTGCGAGCGCTCGCGAGGCGAATGTTAAAATCTGGTCTTCAGAGATTGGATCTCTCGCGAGACGAGAGTGGCTCGCGAGGCGAGGCAGTAAGGTTCTTCTCAAATACGCCCGTGATGAGTATCAGGGCCTGGGCGTGATGGCTTCTGGTCCTCAGGCTCGTGAGGCGACACAGGGTTCGCGTGGTGAGACAGAAATGGTTGCATTCTCTGGCACAGTCAGTCTTCAGTCTCGCGAGGCGAGTAGCCTCTCGCAGGGCGAGCATTTCCCGTGACAGCTTCTGACTTTTGCCTTCTGCTCTGCTTGATCATGGCCGTGATGGTCATCACGGCCAGGCCGTGATGGACTCCGTTTGGCTCATATTCTTCACTTTTCAAGCTCTGTTTCATCCAGGCTCCATCATGACTGATTTTGATCATTTTTACATTAATTCCTTCAAAACAACACCAAGAAATCGCTTCACCCGTTCCAAGGGAAAAACTAACTAAAATCAAATAAAGAATGCCTAATCTATATGAAAAATGCATGTAAAAGTGTACAGAAAACATGATGTAAAATCACACTATCAGTGTACAATATGCAATCATTGGGGCATGCGTGTATCTTCTTACACTCCATACCCATCGGACACACACTAGTGCAATAAGTGCTTTTTACGTCAGTTAAAATTGATTTTTTACGTCAGAATACTGACTGACGTAAATACAGCTGACGTTAAAAGTTAAAATTTTAACGTCAGTTGAGAAGTGACGTTAAATATAAAACTATTAACGTCGATTCTTTAACACAAATGACATTAATTTTGTCAAAATTAACGTCAGTTGTTTAAACAACTGACGTTAAACATAAAACTATTAACGTCAGTTCTTTAAGACAACGGATGTTAATTTTGTTAAAACTAACGTTAGTTGTTATAACGAAACTGACATTAAAGGTTTTAATTTTAACGTCAGTTGTTTTACACAATTGACGTTAATAGTGTACTGTATATTTTATAAAATACTATTAACGTCAGTTGTTTGATACAACTGACGTTAATAGATTTTTTTTTAAATTCAGTTTTAAAATATCACTCCCCTCAGCTATCCCTGCATTCAGTAAATATCCCAGTAACACAGAATATCACACACATTACAGAATTACAAAGGAAAAATGGAACAATGATCCATATGTATGCCTGTTCAGAAACAATATATATTTATTAACATAGGTTATAACTCAAAATAAATACAGAAATATAAATAAAAATAAATGTATACTAAGTTTAAACTACCTGTATCAATATCCCTTCGTGATGATCATCACGAGTGGCTTGTACATCGTCCACCTGTGTCTCCTCGATTATAGTAGGCATGTTTGTTGAAAAATAAGGAGTCTCAGGAATATCAAGATTTGAATCTTGATTTTCATCACTACCATTATACATGTTTTTTCCTTGGAGAACCACGGACAACCTTTTGTTAGAAGGATCAGTGATGTAGAACACTTGTTTTGCTTGGGAAGCCATTATGAAAGGCTCATTTATATGACCTAACTTGTTGAGGTCTACCAATGTGAACCCCAATTCGTCGGTTTGTACACCACCGTTACTATCAACCCACTTACATTTAAAAACCGGCACCGTAAGCTTAGTGTAATCGAGCACCCAAATATCTTCAATATATCTAAAGTAAGGTGTTGGTGCTTTAACGGGTTTTGTGTCCTTTGCTCTAGAGAAGTGCATTGCTTCGGCCATGATCATAACCCCACTATTTTGCATGGTACTCTTGTTATCTTGTTCCTTTGTATAAAAGGAAAAGTTATTTATGTCGTATCCGCTCCAACATATGACGTTGAAGCTAGGCCCACTGCTATCCATCTTACGTCATCAGAAGCAGTACTACCATCCTTAAGCATTTCTTCCTTGAACCATGGTAAGAAAGTCTTGTTATGCTTGTTCAACAACCACCTTTCGCTTATTCGAGGGTTTTCTTGATTGACTTTTCTTTTATGTTCAAATAAGAAAGGCTGAACACATTCGATGTTGTTCAATACATACAAATGTGCTTGAAGCACTTCCTCCCAATCCTTGCTATTAATTCTTAAGCCATGTGTACCTTTACCTTGACATCTGATCTCATCATGCTGAGGCTTAGGAACCCCTATAGGATCCGTGTTATGAAGGTAGTCCGAACAAAACTCAATAGCTTCTTCTACAACATACCGTTGAACAATAGATGCTTCTGGACGATGAGGATTCTTCACGTACCCTTTCAAGATCTTCATGTAGCGCTTAACTGGGTACATCCATCTCAGAAAAACCGGCCCACATAATCTAATCTCCCTAACCAAATGAACAATTAAGTGAACTATTATGTCGAAAAAGGAAGGAGGAAAATACATCTCCAATTAGCACAAGATTGTAGCAGCCTCAACTTCCAAGTCATCCAACATACGGGGGTCAACGACTTTGCTACATATAGAATTGAAGAATGCGCACAACCGAGTAATGGCATGTCTCACATTTTTTGGAGCAATACCACGAATAGCAACGGGCATAAGTTGTTGCATCAAGATGTGACAATCATGAGACTTTAAGCCAACCAATTTAAGATCACTAGAGACAATCTCTTCATATTTGAAGAGTAACCATGTGGAACTTTGATGCCCTGAAGACACCCGCAGAAACTTTGTCTCTTTTTTTTTTGACAAAGTATGACATGCTGGCGGCAAATAAGTTCGCTTACCATCCTCAACAACTGGAGCTAATTGCTTTCGTATACCCATAGCAACAAGGTCTAGACGAGCATTCACACCATCCTTTGTCTTGCCCTGAATGTTGAGAAGCGTCCCGATCACACTATCACACACATTTTTCTCCACATGCATCACATCAATGCAAGATTTCGACATCAAGCTTGCGCCAGTATGGAAGATCAAAGAATATCGACCTCTTCTTCCATATGTTTTTCTCAGCAGCTTTACATTTATTTTTGGACTTGCCGAATATAACATCGATGCCCTTTACCCTCTGCTAAACCTGCTCTCCAATTAAAGCCGTCGACGCTTCTTGTCTCTTGGCATCCATTAAAAGCTTTTTTCATCTTATGATATGGGTGATCACGTCTAAGAAATATCTGACGCCCAAGGTAAACCGTCTTCTTTCCATGATGCAACTGAGTGTAGCATGTGCCTTCTTCACATATAGGGCATGCTTTATGCCCTTTGACACTGTACCCGGACAAGTTACCATATGCTGGAAAGTCGTTGATGGTGCAAAATAACATGGCACGAAGCTTGAAAGTCTCATGAGAATACCCATCAACTACATCAACACCTTCCACCCACAGCGTTTTCAAGTCTTCAATCAAGGGACCTAGATAAACATCTAAGTCATTTCCCGGTTGCTTTGGGACCGAAATCATCATTGACAACATCATGTATTTGCGCTTCATGCACAACCAAGGGGGCATGTTGTAAATTACCAACAGAACAGGCCATGAACTATGAATACTACTCATGTTACCATAAGGATTCATTCCATCCGTAGCAAGTCCAAGCCTTAGGTTTCTTGGCTCCACGGCGAAATCCGGAAACATAGTATCGATATTCTTCCATTGTATAGAATCAGCAGGATAACGAACCTTTCCATCACGTTTCCTCTCATCATTATGCCATCTAAGATTCTTCACATCTTTCGCATTGGCAAACAATCGCTTGAACCTTGGAATTATTGGAAAATACCACAACACCTTCGCAGGAGGACCCTTTTTTCTCACATCATCAAGATCAGCATCATCATCACCACCCTTCACTTTGTATCGTGATAACCCACATTTGGGGCAATCGTGATTGTCTTCATGAACACCGGTGTACAATATGCAATCATTGGGGCATGCGTGTATCTTCTTATACTCCATACCCGTAGGACACAATACCTTCTTGGCCTCATAGTTACGGTCAGGCAATGTGTTGTCCTCCGGAAGCAAGTCTTTCAACACTTCAAGCAATTCCGTGAAGCTTTTATCGGTCCAACCATTTCTCGCCTTCACACAAACCAATTTTAGCACTGCCGACAACCGTGTATGAGTAGTACACCCTGGATATAAAGGCTTATCCGCATCACCGCACAACCTATCATACACATGAGCTCGATGAAAAGATTCTTGTCCAATATCACGGATCATGTCCTCCACTCAATCATCCTCCATATCTACGTCAACGTCCTCACTTTGGGAGACACTTGCCGTACTACTCAACAACACATCACCATGCCATATCCATCTTGTATAACTCAAGCAAATCTCTTCACAAATCAAATGAGTACGTATAACCTTCACCGTACATTTCCTCGTATTCAAACACTTGACACAAGGACAATAGAACATTCCATTACTATTAGGAACATTCCTTTGAGCAAATTCTATAAATTCTCCCACACCCTTCAAATACTCAGCACTAGTGCGCTTACAAACCATCCAACTACGATCCATAACTAGATAGGTCCTGTAGATATACAAAACATATATCCAATATAAGGACAATACGGGAGATTGAAAACTATAGTTTTTGAAGATTACCAAGCACTGGTCACGGCCTGGTAGTGATGTCCATCACGGCCATAACGTGCCAACTGAACCAGACCATCATAGGCAGAACTGATCACGGCCTAGCCGTGATGAGCATCACGGCCGTGACAGATCAACCAGCAGAGCAACATGCACTCAAAACCAAAAATAGAGACATTCCAAACAACTCAAACTCACGGTTTCAAGTTTCAACTACCGAGACTACAGTTTCAACATACACTCAAAACCAAAAATAAAAAAATGTGCCCTAAAGACTCACCAGAAATAGGTGCTCGCGTGGTGGTGTGGAGGGGAGCTCGAGTGATGGCCAACGTTCGATGTGGTTACTGAGAGCAGAGGGACAAGGAGAGTTAGTGTGCGGGAAGGGGAAAGAGAGATGTCAAGTTATTGCAAAGAATGAATGGAAAGACAGAGTTAAGGTTACGAGTGTACCTCACGGTGGTGGCGAAGAAGCCCTCGCGGTGGTTGCGGTGGATATGAGCTCGCGATTAGGGAAGAGTGAGAGTGAGAGTGAGAGTGAGGGTTGAGAGTGAGGGTTGAGCGTGATGAAAAGAGAAAAGAGACGTACAGAGCGAAGTGCAGAAGGCGCGCGGGTGTAAACCAAAATAAAACAACATTTGATGTCAGTTGTTTGTAAAAACTGACGTTAAAGGTCATATATTTAACGTCAGTTGTCTTAGGAAACTGACGTTAAAAGTGTATACGTTTATCCAAAAACATTTATTCCTTTGACTATTTATTTAATTGAAGTAAAAATCAAACTTTTAACGTCAGTTGTATTAAACAACCGATGTTAAAAATAAATATTTTTTATTTTAAAATCACTTTTAACGTCAGTTGTTGAAGACAACTGGCGTTAAAAGTGTATAAGTTTCTGCAAAAAAATTCATTCCTTTGACTACTGTGCTAACCCATGCACCTTGTAACTCTTAATTTCGCATTAAGTTTATAGATAAGTTTTCAAGAAAATCAGAGAGACTCTATTCTCTATATAAAGTGTCATTCTTCTGTATCAGTCTGTAAATACACCCTTTTCTTTTCCTTTATATTTCGTGCGTTTTCTATTCCTTCACAATATGGTTCTATCACATTTGAGACTTTTGTTATTTCTTCCTATACCTAGACTTAAAGGCCTCTGTCTTAATGGTCAAAAAACTTCTGAGGTTGAGTAAATCACATAATATGACTCCCTCAATTTATTCCATCTCCTCCCCAAGTGACTGTGGATAAAGCACAGATGGAGCATCAAGGACTTCAAATGAGGGAGGGGATCGATGCATCCATTGGAGTTTCTGAGGACAGAACTGAGAAGAAATTGATGTTGAAGCAAAAACTTTTTAATATTTTAGTGCTATGTTGCAGAAATTTTTTATCTTTTAATCATGTAATTGTAACTTATGAATCGCTTCAATGAGATACGATTTGATTATACATATAACACTTTTATGTTAAGTGTTTATTTATTTTAATTTTCACAAGAATATGTTTACTAATTCAAGCTAATTAATGAAGATTAAAAATAAACTTGTTTAATATTTACACAAGTTTATTTTTAATCTTCATTAAAAATAAACTTGTTTAATATTTACACAAGTTTATTTTTAATCTTCATTAAAAATAAACTTGTTTAATATTTACAAACTGCCACCACCTCATTTTTAACGTCAACTTAATTTATGACTACCAAGTTCCCGTATATTACATTATTTCCAATATTCATTTTGCACGTTTATAATATATAGGATTATTTACGTCAGCTATTTATTATACTGAAGTAAAAATCACACTTTTAACGTCAGTTGTATAAAAAACTAACGTTAAAAATAAATATTTTTTATTTTAAAAATACTTTTAACGTCAGTTGTATTAAACAACTGACGTTAAAGGTGTACAAGTTTCTGCAAGAACATTCATTCCTTTGACTACTGTGCTACTTACCCATGCACCTTGTAACTTAATCCTCTTAATGAGCATTAAGTTTATAGATAAGTTTTCAAGAAAATCAGAATAGCTTAGTAACTTCATCCCCTGCTCCTATAAATAGCTTCCTTCCATCCTTTTAATTTTCTGCTTTACAATATGGCTCTGCCATGGAGATTAACTTCATCACTCTTTCTTCCTATTCCTAGACTCAAAGATCTTTGTCCTAATGGTCAAACAACTTCTGAGGTTGTGTAAATCACATAACATGGGTGATAAGATTGTGTAAATCACATAATGTGAGTTGCTCACCTTATCATCTTTCCGGAGAATCGGCAGCTACAGCTCCAGAACCTCAGCTTTGGAAGCAAATGACTGTTCCAAGACCATTGCTGAAACAGATCGGGTACACCCTTGCTCAGCCGATCTGGAAAACTCAGTCGCTCGACTCTCCTCTCTTGCTCACCCGTGAAGGGAACGAAGCCTCAACAAATGTTTAGGATTTTAAACCCTTTCAATGTAACTTTTTATAGGATTTTAAACCCTTTCAATCTTCTGTATCAGTCTGTATTACACTTCATGAATGAGATCCGGTTTGGGTTATTGATTCAACTTATACTTCGCACATATATTTTAGTTTTCAAAACAGAAACACAAAACATCAAAGCAATTGTGAAACTGATACTTTAAGGAAGGCAATGCGGAAGGGTACGTATACTAGATAAAAAAAATTATTAAAATAACCTTTAACGTCTGTTGATGAAAGAACATAAGTTAAAAGTGAAGTGACTCACTTTTAACGTAAGTTCAATGAAGAACTGACGTTAAAAGGTTCGCTTTTAATGTCAGTTGTTTATTGAACTGATGTTAAAAGTGAGTCACTTCACTTTTAACGTCAGTCCTTACAACAACTGACGTTAAAATTGAATTAATGAAGTCTGATATTTACAAAACTGCCACCGCCCCCTTTTTAACGTCTAGCTTTTGGTTAACTGACGTAAACCTTCTCCGTATATTGTATATTTTCCACTAGTGACAATACCTTCTTGGCCTCATAGTTACGGTCAGGCAATGTGTTATCCTTCGGAAGCAAGTCTTTCAAAACTTCAAGCAATTCCATGAAGCTTTTATTGGTCCAACCATTTCTCGCCTTCACACAAACCAATTTTAGCACCACCGACAACCGTGTATGAGTAGTACACCCTGGATATAAAGGCTTATCCGAATCACCGCACAACCTATCATACACATGAGCTCGATGAAAAGATTCTTGTCCAATATCACGGATCATGTCCTCTACTCGATCATCCTCCATATCTACGTCAACGTCCTCACTGTGGGAGACACTTGCCGTACTACTCAACAACACATCACCATGCCATATCCATCTTGTATAACTCAAGCAAATCCCTTCACAAATCAAATGAGTACGTATATCCTTCACCGTACATTTCCTCGTATTCAAACACTTGACACAAGGAAAACAGAACATTCAATTACTATTAGGAACATTCCTTTGAGTAAATTCTATAAATTCTCCCACCCCCTTCAAATACTCCGCACTATTGCACTTACAAACCATCCAACTACGATCCATAACTAGATAGGTTCTGTAGATATACAAAACATATATCCAATATAAGGACAATATGGGAGATTGAAAACTAGTTTTTGAAATCCTAATTGAAAACTAGTTTTTGAAATCCCGTCAACCATGTATATCTTATTTGACTAACTGCCTAAAACAAAATTTCCACGGTAATCTCGCATCATTCTTCTCATCAAGCAGGCAACAACACATATTAGGACTATTGCTATATGTAGTACTATAACCACTCAGCCATATGAATCCATCAAGAGAGCATGATATATACAAGCAAGGCGTTTAAAAATTATTTCAAATTTACACCATTTTCAGGTTTATCAAGACAAAAGAAATAAACAGATGAAGATAAATTAACAAAACAAAATTCCAATGAGCAATATATTGTTGATGTCACATGCTACAAGCAACTCTAAATTTCTTCCCATTTTGAAATAGGTCATGATAGCAGAAGAAAAACAAGAGAAAACACAAAACCCACGACTAGAAATAGAGACATTCCAAACAACTCAAACTCACAGTTTCAAGTTTCAACTACAGAGACTACAGTTTCAACATACACTCAAAACCAAAAATAAAAAAATGTGTCCTAAAGACTCACCATAAATAGGTGCTCGCGTGGTGGTGGGGAGGGGAGCTCGAGTGGTGGCCAACGATCGATGTGGCTACTAAGAGCAGAGGGACAAGGAGAGTTAGTGCGCGGGAAGGGGAAAGAGAGATGTCAAGTTATTGCAAAGAATGAGTGGGAAAGACAGAGTTAGGGTTAAGAGTGTACCTCACGGTGGTGGCGAAGAAGCCCTCGCAGTGGTTGCAGTGGAGAGGAGCTCGGGATTAGGGCAGAGTGAGAGTGAGAGTGAGAGTGAGCGTGAGCATGATGAAAAGAGAAGAACAGAGACGTACAGAGCAAAGTGAAGAAGGCGCGCGGGTGTAATCGTTATAATCAAAAATAAAACAACAGTTTACGTCAGTTGTTTAATACAACTGACGTTAGAATTCATTTTTAACGTCTGTTGTCTTAAACAACTGACGTTAAAAGTCATTGTTTAACGTCAGTTGTATTAAACAACTGACGTTAAAAATAAATATTTTTTATTTTAAAAACACTTTTAACGTCAGTTGTAGAAGACAACTGACATTAAAAGTGTATAAGTTTCTGCAAAAACATTCATTCCTTTGACTACTGTGCTACTTACCCATGCACCTTGTAACTTAATCCTCTTAATGAACATTAAGTTTATAGATCAGTTTTGAAGAAAATCAGGTAGTCTCTCTTCTCTATATAAAGTACCATTCTTCTGTATCAGTCTGTAATACACCGTCTTCTTTTCCTCTATATTTCGTGCGTTTTCTATTCCTTCACAATATGGCTCTATCACATTTGAGACTTTTGTTATTTCTTCCTATACCTAGACTTAAAGGTTTCTGTCTTGATGGTCAAAAAACTTCTGAGGTTGAGTAAATCACATAACATGGATGGTAAGGTTGAGTGAATCACATAATGCGATTCCCTCACTTTATTTCATCCCCTTCATCCTTTTCACTCCGCTTTGGCAGCAAGTGATTGTGGATTCAGATGGAGCATCAAGGACTTCAAATGAGGAGGGGATGCATCCATTGGAGTTTCTGAGGACAGGACTGAGAAGAAAATGACGTTGAAGCAGAAACTTTTTTATATTTTAGGGCTATGTTGCAGAAATTTTTTATCTTTTAATCATGTAATTGTAACTTATGAATCGCTTCAATGAGATACGATTTGATTATACATATAACTTTTTTTATGTTAAGTGTTTATTTATTTTAATTTGCACAAGAATTTGTTTACTAATTCAAGCTAATTAATTAAGATTAAAAATAAACTTGTTTAAAAAAAAGATTAGAAATAAACTGCACTATATATGGAGTGATCTGCGTTAAGAGTGACAACAGGGAGATGACAACGAAAGAAAGATAGAAATGAGTTTCAGATAGGAATATAGGATTATTTACGTTAGTTATTTATTTAACTGAAGTAAAAATACACTTTTAACGTCAGTTGTATAAACAACTAACGTTAAAAGTGTTAATAATTCTTGCAAATCACTTTTAACGTCAGTTCATTACACAACTGACGTAAATAGTGATTTAATATTTACAAAACTGCCACCACCTCATTTTTAACGTCAAACATATGGTCAACTGACGTAAAATGTTCCCGTATATTACATTATTTCCACTAGTGACATTTCTATTTTTATAAGACCGAGTAAAACGGAAAATAATTATTTTGCCAAAAATACGGGTTTTTTTTTCTTTTCTCTTTCACAATAATACCATACATAGTCTTTAACATATAACATCAACTTATGCATCAATATTATACAAACCAAGTTCCAAGTATCATCAGTCATACATATTTAGAAAGAAGGTGGAAATACGAACGCCAGTAAATAACAACAGACTGAAATATGTTTATAATAATAATATCTTTAGAGACATAGCTCCACAAATTATAACATAGACACGAGACTGGCCAGGAACAAAATACTGAGAAAATTCCATTATACTAAAGCCCTCGAGACGGTGTCCATGTCTCCCAGTATGCTCAAACTCTAGCAGGATGTGATAGAGAAACAGTGTTGTCATCATCTTCGTCCGACGCAAGATAGAAAACAACAAACCAGAAAATACAGAGATGAGGTGAGATTTCCGTTCATCTTACACCTAACGCAGACATGCAGTGGTACGACACACAAGTATGCACAAATATCAATAAACAATTATATCATCCATCACAACAGAAATAATAATGTTTCACAACAACATAATCACAAGGCACCGCTTTTCCTAGATAAGAGACATCTAAGACTCGAGGAATGACCTCTGATCCCCTATACCATGGTTTTAACAAACAGTCGGAGAGAGTGGTTCGGAGGATTGTTCCGGACTACGTCAGCCTTGGGCAATAGAATGCGTCCAGAGTCATCAACGTGCACATTGACTTTTTCGGGAACATCCTACACTACCAGAAAATACATAGTGTCTAGTAGAGTATGTCGGTGTATTGCAAGATCACCATGCCACAGAAGAGCAACCAACTGGGCCTATATGAGTATTTCATACCCCCAACACCCCCAAGCATCAATAGATCCTTACTACGAAATTCGCACCCGCATTAAAGTGTTAGCTCGATCTCCTAGGCACAACGACCTTACAGAACATAGTTACACTATGTGTTTAGGAAACTTTACCGAAAATGCGTCCTTCTCGTCTATCCATCGGATGACATAGTTTGATTCCATCAGAATCCTTTCAACGTACTGTAACAGATGCTAGATGTTCTTAAGTCTGAATCGCCAGTACTTAATCATCAAGCTGAAGTTCTCAAGTAACCTTTCATCTTTGTGCAAAGTTTTCTTAGAATACTTGATTACGAAACCTTGCACATTATGCATTTGGAACATAGGTCCAATTATTTATTCCTCTGTACTTTTCTAGTTGAGCCTTTTTCTTTGGCTTTCAATAAAACAAATCATTCTGAGTCCATTAAATTTTATGGAATATGGATAATAAATTATCCATACTTTATGACATAAGGTCGTGTTCCAACCAACGTCATAAATTATTACGTTCGTATTTTCACTAAGTCATTCTTGACTTAGGTTTTTTTTTTTACATTTTACAATAAAATCTCGTCTTGAAAGACAAAAATCCTTTTGGATTAGAAACAAAACCTTTAGATAAAATCCAATCCATTTTCAAGAGTAATATCCCTCAAAGATACTTAGGTATCAATTTCTCCAAAACATTTCCTCAAAAATCTTTAAAACATTAAACAACGGTTTTGCCGCTTTTTACTTAATTTAGGCTAAAAAAGCCCAACTTTTAAAGATATGGTTCTTAACCTCAAATGTGTTATTCTACTAAGTTATATTACTCATGGGAAAAGTTGAAACACTGATTTTACATCATTTATACAAAATTTCTAAAATTAGACCGAACGTCGTTAATTTTGTAAATCACGTAAATCATTTTTCCACGATTTTACACCCTAATAGTCCAAAACTCATTTTGGAGTTTTAGAACAGTTTTATCATCATGAAAAACAGTTTCTAACTGTCCAATTACATTTATTTTCTAAAATTTCATTTTAATCCCTAAACTTTCATTAATTACAAAATAGTCCTTTTTCACTTAAAACCTTATAACTTTTTATTTATAACTCCAAATCACACCAAACCAACTTCTTTAGAAATATTTTTCAGTTGCCCTCAAATTTTCCAGAAATCACTTTTCTGCACCAAATATTTTTCGATAATTGCAAAAAGGTCCTTTTTCACCAAAAAGCTTTTAACTTTTAATGTATTAATCCAATTAACACCAAACCAATTTCTATGGTTTTGTCTCATCAAGGACTACAATATTAACATTCAAGAACACGACTTTCAGTGCAGCCACTGAAATTATCAGAAATTGCAATTTAGTCCCTAAGGACTCATAAATCCATAACTTTCATTATACACATCCAAATCAATCCAAACCAATTTCTATATTCTTATATATTCATTTACTTCTCATAAAAATTATTCAAACAATTTAACACATCATGGAACCCTTTTAAACAGCCAAGGCCGAATGGCCTAAAAAGTGATTTATGTAACTTTCTCATGTAGTCATGCATCATATAATCATATTCGACATCAATAGTAATTCTACCACAAACACAAACATCAATCAATCCCTCCAAGAGGATCACACACATATAAATCAATAAATTACACAAATTATATACTTATAATTTATAAGACCATTTACACTAAATAACACTAAGTAAACCATCAACATGTCTACCCTAAGGTAGGATGATGGTAATATCCCCCATACCTTTGTTGATCACTCGAAACAAGAGGATGATGTTCACCTAGAACTCAAGGTTTGAAACACCAAAACCTAACCATGGATCATCAACAAAACAAGTTAAAATGAAGAAAAACTACCAAACCCATTTTGAGCATGGTTCGGCCAACTCTAAAAAAAGTAGCTCGAAATCTCCAAAATTTTCAAGCTTTTGGATAATGAAAATAGAAGTCATATGAAGATCATAGAAATTGGAATCACATTAAAACGATTTTTGTATGATTTTCTAGAGATTTTTGAAATTCTAGATCTAAGAATTGAAAATAATGAACAAGGCATTGAATCATGAAAATAATTGAAGAACATGATCATGATTGAGTGAGTAGAGTATGGTATACCTCTTGGAATTGAAAAATGGGCAAGGAATCAAGCACTTTCTTCACAAACTCAACTATGGTGTTCTTAGTTTTTTGAGAGAAAATGTGAGATGATGAGGGTGATGTTAGAAAATGACTAAGTGTGGATGTAGGGAGGCTGCACGAAATTAAGGGAGTGAGGGGCAGTTTTGTCCATCAAAAATTGCCTTGGGGACAAAATGGTAAAAATACATAGGGACTGACTTGTAGTTCCATTAAAATTCAAGGACATTTTGGACATTTCACACCTAAAGCCATCATGACAAACATGTGGTGAGGATTGGTTGGAGATGTGACTGATTTGTGTCCACAAATTGTGGGGCAAACTTGTCATTTCGATGAAAGTTCAAGGGTAAAATCGTCTAAGGGCAAAACGGTCTTTACACTAGTTTAAAGAAATATCTAGATATTTTGTAAAAAGTAATCATGACATGGGTGACTCATCCATGTGACTCACAATCCTAGGTGGCAAGAGGTCTCAGCATTCGACGTCGGATTTTGTCTCTGCACGTCCGTTCTCGACTCCGTCGATTACGCGATTTAGGGTTTTACGCCCGAATCGAGTATAATAACTTATTTATTTTGAAAATTTTTAAAATAACCTATATCGTTGGAAATGAGATATAAAATATATTCATTTCGTTCTCGGGTCAAAATCAGGTTTTCTTATCAGTAAAATCTTACTGTCAGGGAAAACACAGACCGGGTTTCGTCTGAGTTTTAAACCCAAATTTTTACCATAAGATTCTACCATAAGGTAGAGTATAACTATGATTTTATTTTATTAAAAATCATTTTCTAGATCCAATATAAAAATTACGAACAATTAAAATTCTACCGATAATTGAAAAACAGTAAAAGTAGCAAAAACAACAAAACGGTAAAAAACCCGTAAAAACAGTAAAAACGGGGTGTTACATGGAACATTCCTGGATGAACCAGCACCTCCACTGCTTCCACCAAAAGATCGTTGTTGGAACTGCTGCTGACCTTGTGGCCTGTTGTATGGCTTCCTATGGAATCCATTGTTATTCTTGTAGTTTCCCTTACTGATCCTAGACGATCCATAACTCTGTTGATTAGCCTCACAACTTGCCTTCAAATCCTCTATCTGTCTACACTTGTCCATCATCCTCGGAAATACAGATATTTCCATTGGAACTACTACTTCTTTCAGCTCATATCGCAACCCGCCTTCGAATCTGCGACTCTTCCACTCTTCATGTGGATTGTCAGCCAGATAGGCTGAAAACTTCGACAGGCTCTTGAATCTGGCACCGTATTCAGCTACAGTCATACTTCCTTGCTTCAGCTGCAGAAATTCCATTTCTTTAGCATCTCTTGCACTTGCCGAAAAATACTTTTCGAGAAACTTCCTACGAAAAGCTTCCCAGTTCACCTCTTGTTGATCATGCTCAAGAACTTGGCAAGATCCTCTCCACCAATTCTCAGCATCACCCACCAGCATATTGGCAGCATAAGTAACCTTATCGTTATCAGTACACCTCATCGCAGCAAAAATCTTCTCCAAAGATTGAATCCACAACTCAACTTTCTCATGCTTAAACTCACCCTTGAATTCAACGGATTTCTACGCAGGAAATCATCTAGTCCTCTGCTTTCAACTCCCCTTTCCTCACGTCGAACAAACGCGGCAGTCATTTGTGACATCGCTTGCACAGCTGCATTCATATCTGTAGTTCCTCTGCCACGAGCCATTATAATCCTGCAAGACCAAAATCAATTAGTCATGCATATTACAATCAACTCACCACAAAATAATATCATTTCTCCCTTAAATAATATAAAAAACACACAGAACACACAGCATAAAGAAAGACAGACCTAAACCACAAACCCTAACAGACTCGGCTAGCTCTGATACCAAATAATGTAACACCATTCCCGGACGCTACATTTTCTGTGACTTTTCTATTTTATAAGACCGAGTAAAGCGGAAAATACTTATTTCTTGTTGAAAATACGAGTTTATTTTTTTTCTTTTCCTTATCACAAGTAGTTCGATAAATAATTTTAGTCTTACGTCATCAACTCATGCACATATCTATATATATCAACCCATTCTCAAGTACAACAGTCATAAACAAACATGTTCAGAACAAGGCGGAAATACCAACGGCTGTAAATAACAACAGACTGGAAATATGCTTATAATAATATCTTTGGAGACGTAGCTCCCAGAAAATATGACAAAGACACGAGACTGACCAAATACAAAATAATGACAAAATGTCCATTACACTAAAGCCCTCGAGATTGTGTCCATGTCTCCAAGTACCCTCAAACTCCAGCGGGGTATGATGGAGAAACAGTGCTGTCATCATCTTTGTCCAACGTAAGATAGAAAACAGCAAACCAGAAAATACAAAAATGAGGTGAGATTTCCGTTCATCTTACACTTAACGCAGGCATGCAGTGGTGCGACACACAAGTACATACAAATATCAATAAACTATAATATCATCCATCACAACAGAAATAATTATGTTTCACAACAACATAATCACGGGCACCGTTTTTCCTAGAAAGAAGACATCTAAGACTCGAGGAATGACCTCTGATTCCCTATACCATTGTTTTAACAAATAGTCGGAGAGAGTGGTTTGGAGGATTGTTCCGGAGTCCACCAGTCTTGGGTAATAAAATGCGTCAACAGTCGTCATGGTGCACATAGGCTTTTTCAAGAACATCCTACACTACTAGAAAATACATAATGTCTAGTAAAGTATGTCGGTGTATTGCAAGATCACCATGCCACAAAAGAGCAACCAACTGGGCCTATATGAGTATTTCGTACCCCGATATCGCCAAGCATCAATAGATGGTCACTACGGAATTCGCACCCGCATTAAAGTATTAGCTCAATCTCCTAGGCACAATAACCTTACTGAACATAGTTTCACTATGTGTTTAGGCAAACTTTGATAGAAATGCGTTCTTCTCGTCCATCCAACAGATAACATCCTCTGATTCCATCGGAATCCTTTCAACGTACCGTAATAGATGCTAGATGTCCTTAAGTCCGAATCACCGGTACTTAATCATCAAGCTAAAGTTCTCAAGCAACCTTTCATCTTTGTGCAAAGTTTTCTTAAAGTACTTGATTACAATCCTAGCACATTATGAGATTTGAACACAAGTCCAATTATTTAATTCTTTGTACTTTTCTAATTGAGCATTTTTCTTTGGCTTCCAATAAAACAAATGATTCTGAGTCCATTAAATTTTAGGGAATATGAATAACGAATTATCCATACTTTATGACAAATTGTCTTACTTCACCATAAATCATAAATTATTAGGTTCGTATTTTCACTAAGTCCTCTATGACTTAGGTTTTGCTCTTTAATGTACATACTAGTCCTTGAAGACTAATATACTCTTTTGCTTAAAACCAAAACCTTTAAATAAAATCCAATCATTCTTTAAGAACAATTTCCATTAAAGATACTTGGATATTAGTTCCTCCAAAACATGTTCTCAACATCTTTTACCAAAACAAAAAGACTAATTCAAATAAACTCAACATAGATCTTTTTCCTAAACATTTCCATTTGGAATAAAGACTTTTATAAAATTAAAATTTTCCTTTCAAAAGACTTTTCCTTAACCATTTTTGCAACATTTTCATAAGTTTTCAACTCCTTTCTTTGAAAATTTTATCAAATAATCGATTATTCTAAGGGAATAATCGATTATCTGCTTTCTGGCTCTTCATATTGCTGTCACAGAACCTACATAATCGATTAGACCATATGATAATCGATTATGGCTCCAAAAATTCAATATAATCGATTATGATGAACACATAATCGATTATCCACTTTCTGTTTCGTTATTTAGCTGTTCCAGCAACCTAATAATTGATTATTACCCTGAGATAATTGATTATTTAACCGAAAAATCATCTTTTCATCAAAAATTTCCTTAAGTTGTCATCATTCGTTTTTTTTTCTTAGGATTCTTACACTTTCAAAACAAATTCAACCTCATAAGTTTCTCTGAGTAAGGCATTTTAAATGTCTTAGTTCTCATTAACAAGCAATGACCAATGTCATGCCGTCAGCTAATACAATCAAGCAAAAGAATCTCATATATTCAAAGCAATACATAGCATATCACATTACCATATTCAAAGCAACACCAATCCAACATATATCAAATTCAACAAGCACTAAACAAATGCTCCAAGAGGATCACACACATATAATCAATCAATTACACAACTTACACACTTATGACTTATAAGAATATATACACTAAATAAACCACTATCATATCTACCCTAAGGCAGGATGATAGTAATCTCCCCCATACCTTTGTTCATCACTTGAAACTCAAGCAAGAAGAGGATGATGTTCACCTAGAGCTCAAGGTTTTGCACAACCAAAACCTAGTCATGAACAATCAACAAAACAACAAGTTAAAAAATGAAAGAAAACCATCTAAACCCCTTGATGAGTGATTCGGCCAAGGCAAGAAAAATAGGATAGAGATCTCTAAATTTTTCAAACACTTGGATGATGAATATAGAAGTCATATGAAGATCATAGAAATTGATCTTGTAACACCCTTCTCGGGCGCTACATTATCTGTGACATTTCTATTTTTTCATAAGACCGAGTAAAGCAGAAAATAATTATTTTACCAAAAATACGGGTTTATTTTTTTTCCTTTTCTCTTTCGCAATAATACCGTACATAGTCTTTAACATATAACATCAACTTATGCATCAATATTATACAAACCAAGTTCCAAGTATCATTAGTCATACATATTCAGAAAGAAGGCGGAAATACCAACGCCAGTAAATAACAACAGACTGAAATATGTTTATAATAATAATATCTTTAGAGACATAGCTCCACAAAATATAACATAGACACGAGACTGGCCAGACACAAAATACCGAGAAAAATCCATTATACTAAAGCCCTCGAGACTGTGTCAATGTCTCCAAGTACGCTCAAACTCCACCAGGATATGATGTAGAAACAGTGTTGTCGTCATCTTCGTCCAACGTAAGATAGAAAACAGCAAACCAGAAAATACATAAATGAGGTGAGATTTCCATTCATCTTACACTTAATGGAGACATACAGTGGTACGACACACAGGTACGTACAAATATCAATAAACAGTTATATCATCCATCACAACATAAATGATAATGTTTCACAACAACATAATCACAAGGCACCGTTTTTCCTAGATAAGAGATATCTAAGACTCGAGGAATGACCTCTGATCCCCTATACCATGGTTTTAACAAACAGTCGGAGAGAGTGGTTCAGAGGATTGTTCCGGACTACGCCAGCCTTGGGAAATAGAATGCGTCCAGAGTCATCAACATGCACATTGGCTTTTTCGGGAACAACCTACACTACCAAAAAATACATAGTGTCTAGTAGAGTATGTCGGTGTATTGTAAGATCACCATGCCACCGAATAGCAACCAACTGGGCCTATATGAGTATTTTATACCCCGACACCCCCAAGCATCAATAGATTGTCACTACGAAATTCACATCTGCATTAAAGTGTTAGCTCAATATCCTAGGAGCAACGACCTTACAGAACATAGTTTCACTATGTGTTTAGGTAAACTTTTCCGGAAATGGGTTCTTCTCGTCTATCCATCTGATGACATAGTTTGATTCCATCAGAATCCTTTCAACGTACTGTAACAGATGCTAGATGTCCTTAAATCCGAATCACTGGTACTTAATCATCAAGCTAAAGTTCTCAAGTAACCTTTCATCTTTGTGCAAAGTTTTCTTAGAATACTTGATTATGAAACCTAGCACATTATGAGATTGGAACATAGGTCCAATTATTTATTTCTCTGTACTTTTCTAGTTGAGCCTTTTTCTTTGGCTTTCGATAAAACAAATCATTGAGTCCATTAAATTTAATGGAATATGGATAATAAATTATCCATCCTTTATGACATAAGGTCGTGTTCCACCCCACATCATAAATTATTACATTCGTATTTTCACTAAGTCATTCTTGACTTAGGTTTTTACATTTTACAGTAAATCTCGTCTTTGAAGACAAAAATCCTTTTGGCTTAAAACCAAAACCTTTATATAAAATCAAATCCATTTTCAATAATAATTTCCCTCAAAGATACTTAGGTATCAATTTCTTCAAAATATTTCCTCAAAAATCCTTAAAACTTTAAACAACAGTTTGCCACTTTTTAGTGAATTTAGGCCTCAAAAGTCCTACTTTTGAAGATATGGTTCTTCACCTCAAATGTATTATTCTCCTTGGTTGTAATACTCATATGAAAATGTTGAAACACTGATTTTACATCATTTATACGAAATTCCTAAGAATTTGACCGAAAGTCGTTAATTTTGTAAATCGCGTAAATCCATTTTCAACGAGTTTACACTATAATAGTCCAAAACTCATTTTGGTGTTTTAGAACAGTTTTATAAGCATGAAAAACAGTTTCTAACTGTCCAATTACAAATTTTTTCTCAAATTTCATTTTAGTCCCTAAACTTTCATTAATGACAAAATAGTCCTTTTTCACTTAAAACCTTATAACTGTTTATTTATAACTCCAAATCACACCAAACCAAATTCTTTAGAAATATTTTTCAGTTGCCCTCAAATTTTCCAGAAATCACTTTTATGTCCCAAATATTTTTCAAAATAGGATAGAGATCTCTAAATTTTTCAAACACTTGGATGATGAATATAGAAGTCATATGAAGATCATAGAAATTGATCTTGTAACACCCTTCTCCGGCGCTACATTGTCTGTGACATTTCTATTTTTTCATAAGACCGAGTAAAGCATAAAATAATTATTTTACCAAAAATACGGGTTTATTTTTTTCCTTTTCTCTTTCGCAATAATACCGTACATAGTCTTTAACATATAACATCAACTTATGCATCAATATTATACAAACCAAGTTCCAAGTATCATTAGTCATACATATTCAGAAAGAAGGCGGAAATACCAACGCCAGTAAATAACAACAGACTGAGATATGTTTATAATAATAATATCTTTAGAGACATAGATCCACAAAATATAACATAGACACGAGACTGGCCAGACACAAAATACCGAGAAAAATCCATTATACTAAAGCCCTCGAGACTGTGTCAATGTCTCCAAGTACGCTCAAACTCCACAGGATGTGATGGAGAAACAGTGTTGTCGTCATCTTCGTCCAACGTAAGATAGAAAACAGCAAACCAGAAAATACATAAATGAGGTGAGATTTCCATTCATCTTACACTTAATGCAGACATGCAATGGTACGACACACAGGTACGTACAAATATCAATAAACAGTTATATCATCCATCACAACATAAATGATAATGTTTCACAACAACATAATTACAAGGCACGCTTTACCTAGATAAGAGACATCTAAGATTCGAGGAATGACCTCTGATCCCCTATACCATGGTTTTAACAAACAGTCGGAGAGAGTGGTTCGGAGGATTGTTCCAAACTACGCCAGCCTTGGGCAATAGAATGCGTCCAGAGTCATCAACATGCACATTGGCTTTTTCGGGAACATTCTACACTACCAGAAAATACATAGTGTCTAGTAGAGCATGTCGGTGTATTGCAAGATCAGCATGCCACCAAATAGCAACCAACTGGGCCTATATGAGTATTTCATACCCCGACACCCCTAAGCATCAATAGATCGTCACTACGAAATTCACACCCGCATTAAAGTGTTAGCTCAATCTCCTAGGAGCAACGACCTTACAGAACATAGTTTCACTATGTGTTTAGTCAAACTTTTCCGGAAATGGGTTCTTCTCGTCTATCCCTCTGATGACATAGTTTGATTCCATCAGAATCCTTTCAACGTACTGTAACAGATGCTAGATGTCCTTAAGTCCGAATCACCGGTACTTAATCATCAAGCTAAAGTTCTCAAGTAACCTTTCATCTTTGTGCAAAGTTTTCTTAGAATACTTGATTACGAAACCTAGCACATTATGAGATTGGAACATAGGTCTTTTTTTTTTTTTAGCAAAAAGGAGTGCAGAAGCATCACTGCAGCGGAAATCATCCCAACTATGTTGGCACCAAAACCACTACCAATCATCTGCAGCACCCCAAAGTATTATTAAAACAAAAGAAAGAAAAACAAGAAAACATGGGGGGACATAGGACCTTACCCATGAGCAGAGGGGGGATTACAAGAATCTATAAATAGGCATACCCCACCTATTACAGAAGAAATCATACCTAATAAAACTGGGAATCAGGCTCCACCAAGTGAAGCATTTAGTGCTCAAATTGGCTAGCTTATCAAGGTTAGCTTCTTAAAAACATGAGAGTCAGAAAGTTAGTTTGAGGCCAAGCAATCGTTTCTCCATTTAGTTCTAATCTTCCGGGCTATATCGGGTTCGGAGCGAACCACGAGAGAGGAGTCACATTCAGCCATATCTGGACCAGCCCTTTCAACGTGATTGCTGTCAGGGGTTAGGAGGAGTCACTTGGAACATAGGTCCAATTATTTATTTCTCTGTACTTTTCTAGTTGAGCCTTTTTCTTTGGCTTTCGATAAAACAAATCATTCAGAGTCCATTAAATTTAATGAAATATGGATAATAAATTATCCATACTTTATGACAGAAGGTCGTGTTCCACCCCACATCATAAATTATTACGTTCGTATTTTCACTAAGTCGTTCTTGACTTAGGTTTTTACATTTTACAGTAAATCTCATCTTTGAAGACAAAAATCCTTTTGGCTTAAAACCAAAACCTTTATATAAAATCAAATACATTTTCAAGAATGATTTCCCTCAAAGATACTTAGGTATCAATTTCTTCAAAATATTTCCTCAAAAATCCTTAAAACGTTAAACAACAGTTTGCCGCTTTTTAGTGGATTTAGACCTAAAAAGTCCTACTTTTGATGATATGGTTCTTCACCTCATATGTATTATTCTCCTAGGTTATAATTCTCATATGAAAATGTTGAAACACTGATTTTACATCATTTATACAAAATTCCTAAGAATTTGACCGAACGTCGTTAATTTTATAAATCGCGTAAATCCATTTTCAACGAGTTTACACTATAATAGTCCAAAACTCATTTTGGAGTTTTAGAACAGTTTTATAAGCATGAAAAACAGTTTCTAACTGTCCAATTACAAAATTTTTCTCAAATTTCATTTTAGTCCCTAAACTTTCATTAATGACAAAATAGTCCTTTTTCACTTAAAACCTTATAACATTTTATTTATAACTCCAAATCACACCAAACCAACTTCTTTAGCAATATTTTTCAGTTGCCCTCAAATTTTCCAGAAATCACTTTTCTGCCCCAAATTTTTTTCAATAATTGCAAAAAGGTCCTTTTCACCAAAAAGCTTATAACTTTTTATGTGTTAATCCAATTAACACCAAACCAATTTCTATGGTTTTGTCTCATCAAGGAATACATTATTAACATTCATGAACATGAATTTCAGTGCAGTCACTGAAATTCTCAGAAATTGCAATTTAGTCCCTAAGGACTCATAAATCCATTACCTTCAATATACACATCCAAATCAATCCAACCCAATTTCTATATTCTTATATATTCATTTAATTCTCATAAAAATTATTCAAACAATTTACATCCATATGGAATCCATATAACCAGTCAAGGCCGAATGGCCCAAAAATTATCATGTTAGGCAATTTTTCATGTTAAACCAAATAAACAACCATCAAGTATCCAATTAGCAATCATTGAATCAAAATCAACATATATCAAAATCAAGTATCAACCACATCCTCCAAGAGGATCACACACACATAAATCAATAATTTACACAACTTAAATATTAATAATTTACAAGACCTTATACACTAATAAACCACCAACATATCTACCCTAAGGTAGGATGATGGTAATCTCCCCCATAGCTTTGTTGACCACTTGATACTCAAGAAAGAAGAGGATTATGTTCACCTATAGCTCAAGGTTTTGTACAATCAAAACCTAGCCATGAACAATCAACAAAATAACAAGTTAAATGATGAAGAAAAACTACCAAACCCATTTGAGCATGGTTCGGCCTTGTCAAGAAAAATAGGCTAGAGATCTCTAAATTTTTCAAGCTCATAGATAATGAAAGTAGAATTCATATGAAGGTCATAGAAATTGGAATCACATTAAAAGGATTTTTCTATGATTTTCTAGAGATTTTTGAAGTTCTAGATCTAGTAATTTGAAATTTGTAAAAACTTGAGATATGAAGAAAAGTTGTGAAAGGAAAGGAAGGTATTATCATGAATCACAAGAATCTATTTCAAGAAACCAACAACAACTTATACTTCCTTTGAAAATCAACTGTAAGTAACTTAGGAGTTTTTGTCAAGTTTATGAAGAACACATGAACAAATGAGAGAAATGAGTGAAATGAAATGTTCAAGGGTGGGTTATGAGGAGTTGGCCGTGAGTTTCTAGGGTCCAAAGAGTAATTTGGTGTCATGTCAAACTTGTAGTTAAAATGAAGGATTAAGGGTATTTTGAACTTTTCACTTAAAAAGTCATCATTACATGCATTTAATGCATGGTGACTAACCCCTATGACTCACCCCCTTGAGTCATCACAAATGAGTCACTGATCCTCTCCGTCCGGGGTCAGGTTTTGTCTCTGCACCTCCGTTCTGGATTCCGTTGATCCCCGATCGTCGAGTATTCACCCGAATAACTCATAATAACCTATTTATTTTAAAAATTTTCAAAATAACCACTATGGTTGGAAATAAAATATAAACCTAAATGGTTTCGTTCATGGATCAAAATTAAGTTTTCTGACCAGTAAAATCTTACTGTCAGTGAAAACGCGGACCCGATTTTGTTTAAGTTTTAAACCCAAATTTTTACCGTAAGCTTCTACCATAAGGTAGAGTATAACTATGATTTTATTTTATTAGAAATCATTTTCTAGATCTAATATAAAAATTACGAACAATTAAAATTCTACCGATAATTGAAAAATAGTAAAAACAACAAAAACAACAAAACGGTAAAAACCGTAAAAACAAGGTGTTACAAATCTCATATTAAAATGATTTTTCTATGATTTTCTAGAATTTTTTGAAAAACTAGATCTAGGAAGAAATCATGGATTTAAGAAGAAAACTTGTGATGAAAAGTAAAGGTATGATCATGGATCATAAGACTATACCTTTGGAATTTGAAGAAATGATCAAGATCTAAGACTTCCTTTGCAAATCAAGTGTAAGAACTTAAGAGTTTTTGTGTGAAAGTATAAGAACATGAACCAAATGGATGAATGAAGTGAAGATGACCTTTTTATGGGGTGATGGTCGTGAGTTTCCAAGGGTAAAAGGGTCCAAATTTTGATTACTCCAAGTTGTAATTAGAATGAAGGTTCAAGGGCATTTTAGACATTTCACACATAAGCCATCATTACTTGCATTTAATGCAAGGTGACTAACCCCTATGACTCACCACCATGAGTCATCCTAGATGACTCACTATCCTCATCCGTCCGGCGTCGGGTTTTGACTCTGCACCTCCGTTCTCGATTTCGTCGATCCCCGATCGTCGAGTATTCACCCGAATAACACATAATAACCTGTTTATTTTGAAAATTTTCAAAATAACCACTATATTTGGAAATAAAATATAAACCTAAACCATTTCGTTCATTGCTCAAAATTACGTTTTCTAACCAGTAAAATCTTACTATTAGTGAAAACGCAGACCGGGTTTCGTCTGAGTTTTAAACCTAAATTTTTACTGTAAGCTTCTACCATAAGGTAGAGTATAATTATGATTTTGTTTTATCCGAAATCATTTTCTTGGTCTCAAATAAAAATATAAAACATTAAAATTCTACCGATACTGAAAAACAGTAAAAACGGGGTGTTACACCAGTCATTCATAAGGGTGATGTTGTTAACCATGCTCAGCCTTTTAAATCCATAAAGAAACCTGTTGTGGTTAAGTATGTTCCAGTCAGAAGAATTAATGAGGCTTGTGCAAGGAATGAGGATGCTCTTCAGCAGAATAAGGGTATTGCTGATGTCCTCCAAGCTTCTGCTTCAGATTCATATCAGAATAAAGAAGATCATGCTGCACCTGATTCTTGTGTTGCAAGAAAGATTGTTGCTGCCAATAAAGGTAAGGAGATTATAATTGAGAATCCTTGTAATGTTAATACCTTGGGTTTATTGCATAATGCACAAGGGAATATTGCATCTGTTTCGTGCGCTGTAAGAAATAGTGTTGATACCAATAAAGGTAAATAAGTTATAGGAGAGAACATTGGTGATGTTTTAGTGGAGGAGGAAATTCTTGAAAGATGTCTTTATTGGTATAAATAATGTGCCTTTTCAGAATTGTGCAAATATCGTAAATCCTATTTTAGGATTTGTGGATGATGGTGTTAGGCAATCTGGTAAAGAGTTGATCAATGAGTTGGAATGTCAATCTTCACATGATGGTCTCTCATCAAATCAAGGGGCTATTAATGTTGTTTCTCAAGTTGATAGTCCATTTCAAGTCTCCAATTCTTTAACTGAAAAGGACTCTCAGGCTGATACTATGGTAACAGTGATCCAGCAATTCCCCCTCCTCTGGTTAGCGCAACAACAATCCTTGTTTACATTGCCAATGATATGAGAGTTATAGGTGTTAGTAAAATAGGAAAAATTGACAGCTATGCCGTGGATAAACCACTGCCTTAAAAGCAATATCCCGACAGATCCAAGGTGCAATATGATGGTCCGACTTGCTCCCCAAGGTTAACACATCATACTCTTGTACTTGTGCACTCAAGGTCAAAAGCACTGAAGCTTACATAATACAACTGTCCAGATACTATTTATAATTGTATCATGATTACCCACATTTGGGGCAATCGTGTTTGTCTTCATGAACACCGGTGTACATTATGCAATCATTGGGGCATGCGTGTATCTTCTTATACTCCATACCCATAGGACACAATACCTTCTTGGCCTCATAGTTACGGTCAGGCAATGTGTTGTCCTCCGGAAGCAAGTCTTTCAACACTTCAAGCAATTCCGTGAAGCTTTTATCGCTCCAACCATTTCTCGCCTTCACACAAACCAATTTTAGCACCGCCGACAACCGTGTATGAGTAGTACACCCTGGATATAAAGGCTTATCCGCATCACCGCACAACCTATCATACACATGCGCTCGATGAAAAGATTCTTGTCCAATATCACGGATCATGTCCTCTACTCGATCATCCTCCATATCTACGTCAACGTCCTCACTTTGGGAGACACTCGCCGTATTACTACTCAACAACATATCACCATGCCATATCCATCTTGTATAACTCAAGCAAATCCCTTCACAAATCAAATGAGTACGTATATCCTTCACCGTACATTTCCTCGTATTCAAACACTTGACACAAGGACAACAGAACATTCCATTACTATTAGGAAATTCCTTTGAGCAAATTCTATAAATTCTCCCACCCCCTTCAAATACTCAGCACTAGTACGCTTACAAACCATCCAACTACGATCCATAACTAGATAGGTCCTGTAGATATACAAAACATATATATATCCAATATAAGGACAATACGGGAGATTGAAAACTATAGTTTTTAAAGATTAATTTCCAAGCACTGGTCATGGCCTGGCAGTGATGTCCATCACAGTAAATAACGTGCCAATCAATGACCATGCCATCACAGGCAGAACTGATCACGGCCGTGACAGATCAACCAGCATAGCAACATGCACTCAAAACCAAAAACAGAGACGTACATTCCAAACAACTCAAACTCACAGTTTCAAGTTTCAACTACTGAGACTACAGTTTCAACATACACTCAAAACCAAAAATACAAAAATACAAAAATGTGCCCTAAATACTCACCAGAAATAGGTGCTCGCGTGGTGGTGGGGAGGGGAGCTCGAGTGGTGGCCAACGTTCGATGTGGTTACTGAGAGCAGAGGGACAAGGAGAGTTAGTGCGCGGGAAGGGGAAAGAGAGATGTACGTCAAGTTATTGCAAAGAATGAATGGAAAGACAGAGTTAGGGTTAATAGTGTACCTCACGGTGGTGGCGAAGAAGCCCTCGCGGTGGTTGCGGTGGAGATGAGCTCGCGATTAGGGTTCTGTGCTGGGTGAGAGTGAGAGTGAGGGTTGAGAGTGATTTAGGGTTGAGCGTGATGAAAAGAGAAAAAAGACGTGCTACGGCAGCGAAGTGCGTAGGCGCGCGGGTGTATATATAAAACAACATTTAACGTCAGTTGTATTAAACAACTGACGTTACAATTAATTTTTTAACGTCAGTGTTATTAACAAACTGACGTTAAATATTAATATTTTTTTAAGAAAACACTTTTAACGTCCGTTGTTGAATACAACTGATGTTAAAAGTGTTAAAGTAACTTTCTTCTGTAACAGTCTGTAATACTGCCTCTTCTTTTCCTCTATATTTCTATTCCTTCACAAAATGGCTCTGAGACCTGTGTTAATTGAGTGACAACAGGGCATTTCAGATAGCTAGGGATATAGGATTATTTACGTCATCTATTTATTTAACTGAAGTCAAAATCACACTTTTAACGTCAATTGTATAAACAACAGACGTTAAAAATAAATATTTTTTATTTTAAAAACACTTTTAATTTCAGTTTTATTCAACAACTGACGTTAACAGACTTGTGTTAAGAGTGACAACATGGCATTTCAGATAGGGATATAAGATTATTTACGTCAGCTGTTTATCTAACTGAAGTAAAAATCACACTTTTAACGTCAGTTGTTTATACAACTGACGTTAAAAATAAATATTTTTTATTTTAAAAACACTTTTAACGTCAGTTTTATTCAACAACTGACGTTAAAAGTGTATAAGTTTCTTCTTATTCCTTCGAGCGTTTTCTTTTCTGCACGTTTATATATAATATATGACTGCCAACTCCCAATGCGCCTTGGAACCTAATGCTCTTAATGATCAATTTAATTTTTTAGCAACTTACGACACCTAGTAACTTCATCCCCTACTCCTATAAATAGCTTCCTTCCTTCCTTTAATTTTTCTGCTTCACAATATGGCTCTGCCATGGAGATTTATAACTTCATCACTCTTTCTTCCTATACCTAGACTTAAAGGTCTCTGTCTTAATGGTCAAACAACTTCTGAGGTTGTGTAAATCGCATTACATGGGTGATAAGGGTGAGTAAATCGCATTATGTGAATTGCACACACCATCATCCTTCTGGAGAATCAGCAGCTACAGTTCCAAAACCTCAGCTTTGGAACCAAGTGGCTATTCCAAGAATATTGCTGAAACAGATCGAGTGCACCCTTCACTCTGCCACGGCTCCAAAGTGACTGTGGATTCAGATGGAGCATCGACTTCAAATGAGGGAGGGGATGCATTCAATGTTGGAGATTCTGAGGACAGGACTGAGAAGAAAATGATGTTGAAGCAGAAACTTTTTTATATTTTAGTGCTATCTTGCGGAAATTTTTTATCTTTTAAACATGTAATTGTAACTTATGAATCGCTTCAATGAGATACGATTTGATTATACATATATAACTTGTTTTATGTTAGTGTTTATTTATTTTAATTTGCACAAGAATTTTTTAGTTTACTAATTCAAGCTAATTAATTAAGATTAAAAATAAACTTTTATAAAAAAAAAGATTAGAAATAAACTGCACTATATGGAATGATGACCTGCGTTAAGAGTGACAACAGGGAGATGACAACGAAAGAAAGATAGGAATGAGTTGATTATTTACGTCAGTTATTTATTTAACTGAAGTAAAAACCACACTTCTAACATCAGTTTTATAAACAACTGACGATAAAAGTGTTAATAATTTCTTGCAAAACACTTTTAACGTCAGTTCATTAAACAACTGACGCAAATAGTGATTTCATATTTACAAAACTGCCACCGCCTCACTTTTAACGTCAGTCCTTAAAACAACTGACTTTAACAGTGAATTAATGAAGTCTGATATTTACAAAACTGCCACCGCCCCCTTTTTAACGTCTAGTTTTTGGTTAACTGACGTAAACCTTTACCGTCTAATGTATATTTTCCACTAGTGCGGTTTCCCCCAAACACATGGAGACATGCAAGCTAAGAATAAAACAACACACAATCATTCAAGAACACACTTGTATCCATGCATAAATCCATCTCAAACAAATATCATACCAAAAATACATTGAAACATTCATATAGTAAACACAACTTAAAAGGACATCTCGTCCACTACTCAAGTACTTGTGGAATTCCTTGCCCTTCATTTATACATCATATCTCAATTACCTCACGAGGAATCAATACACTTCTCATGTGTACATATTTCATATCATAATATCATCGAGTCTTTGGGTATCCAAGAAGGTTGGTTCTCTGAAGACCTCCTGCCCCGACGGTTTTAATTTCATTCTCCAGAGATATCGCTCCCTCCGTCCAACATCAACATCCCTCCTCAATGCCCAGGGTATCTAATGGGGTCCCCTCATCCCCGACGATGATATTTATATACCGGATCCTCCCTTTCCCCTGTCGGCCTACCCAAAGATTCACATCTAATCATTGACAATTCATTCCACCATGTACTTTCCATAAAGTATTCACATAACAAAGTCATATCATAAATAATTTTCAATGTAAGCACCCAAACACTATTCACTTCAAGGTATTCTCAACAGTATCAATAAGAACAACATCTCACTTTATTCTTAAATTAACATAATCTGGATACAAACATGATGTAACCCAATATTGTCTAAATCAACTTTTTTTGCTCAATATTGTTTAAATCATAGTCATAATTTAATACACCTAAAATCAACTTGAACATTTCCCACCAATCATCATAACATCATTTTTATAAATTAAAAAGAAAATCAATCCAAACAACACCACATATTCTCCATAACTTCTCTTTACCTCTACTGTCAAATTTATCAACTAATCACATCATCATACTTTAACACATCTATTTCTCTTTTCAAATACTATAATATACCATGATAGATGAAAAAAATCTAATACTTTAATATATATTATATATATATATATATAATTAATATATGTAAAAAAAAAAGGAAGGATCCTAGCAGCGTAAAGCCGCTACCCTTTTTTTATGCGTGACCAGACCATCATAGGGAACAAAGGTCCCTTCATTATGCTCCTTATACAATATCCACAGTTTATCAGGTCCCTTGAAGAAAAATAAAATCCTCACAATGTTGCATTCTCTTGCACCGCAAATAGGAAAAGAAGAATCCGATTGACAAGCAAAGTAAAAAATTGAAGTAGCAGCAAAAAAATAATATGTCTCATCAACAAATCAAGCATTGAAAATGAAATGAACAAATCCCCTCATGTCTTGATGAAGATTTTTGTGTTCCAAAAGTTGCAAACAAAAAGAGAAGAAAAAATAGAAGAACTGACTCCTCAAGTTTCTCCCTTTGCTTCCTCTCCAAGCTCAAGCTCTCTCATTTTCTCTATATTTCTCTCTAGGGTTTGATGGTGGTGGAGAAAATGAGTGAAGAAGTGGAGAATCCTCTTTTAAAGTAAATTTTGCATAGGCTAAAATGTCATGGGCCGAATAGTATTAGATATTAACTGAATAATTTAAATTATTTAAAATTACAGGGTATGACATTCTACCCCTTAAATAGAATTTGAGACGCCCCGACGTCCAATTAAAGAAAACCCAAAATATTAAGACCTAATTTCGTTATTAATATTAAGTGGATATATTTAAAACAGCGAAAAATAAAAACTTAAAATATAAAACAGTATGTATAAACATACATACAGAAACATAACCATATATATACATCATATCCTGATACAGTACTGTTAAGGGATTCACATCAATAGGATCCCACTATGTACAAACTAGAAAGGTAGCAAAATACATCCAAAAACAAAAGAAAGATGCCTCACCACTTCTCTCCACACCCCGTCCCCTCGAAAAATACAACAAAAACCTCACTCACACCTAAATGACGGAATTGGCTTAAGCCATCATATGCTACCACCCTCTCCAGCATCCTGTGGTCCGGCAGGTACAAATACTCCTCTGCTCCCACTGGAAGAGCTCCTATCCGACTGCCTCTGGAACATCTTTATGTATAACCGACTATCTCTGGGATGCAGCCATCTGGAAGATACCCGAGAAGACTCTGAAACAGTGGCCCGGACTTCTGGAGGTGCTGGTACCTCTGGAAGGGGTAATAGGTACTGAGCTGGGGCAATCAGGTCATCCTCCAGCATGGGTGCCAAATCTGGATATGGTACTGGTGCAGTTGCAGGTGCCGGTGCAATCCCTGGTACAAGTACATCGAAGGGTACCATGAAGGGGACAGGATCCAGGCCTGGCATCGACGGTACATGTCCATCCAGCAATCCTATAGGGAAAAGGAAAGGTCGTGCCAAAACGAAACGTGCCGACAAAATCGATGGGCGCTCCCTGCCCAAGTCCTGAAGTGATGGACAACGGACCTGTATATACAGCAAAACGGGTGACTGGGTCCACGAGCCACCCATTTGGATCAACACACTCCACCTCAAAGGTCCCCAAGAGGGGAAACCCAGGATCCTGGATCATCCATGGATGGTCCCAGTGCGCCATCTGTACTAGTTGGGTCTGAGGTATAAGATATATATATATGCACAAAACACATAACACAAGAAAAGGGATAAGAAGCAATAGTTTAGCCACATTTAATTCTATAACAGCGCACTAAACATCCATCTCCAAATGTATAAGTATCCACATATATATAATACAACCATGCTCAGTCCACATCTAGGATTTTTCCTCTACCTTTTATCATGATGCAATGCAAATGCTATATGAATCATCTCATCAGGTATCAACCATATCCAGATATCCATAATCGACAAGTCCCAGAGGCCTCGGCGCAAACCCTCGTCCGCGGATGGAGGATGCCCATGCAAAGCAATGGCACTATATCAGGTATCGGCCATATCCAGATATCCATAATCGACACGTCCTAGAGGCCAGGGTGCTCAAGCAATGCATGAACTATAGCTGTAACTAAATTGAAATAATGTCTGGGACGGTCCGCCGTTAGCCTAATCCTCGGGAATTGTCCCTCCGAGGAATAGACCCCAACGACCATGTTTCAGGTCCACCAGACCATGTTTCAGGTCAACCATATCACAGTCCATGTTTTAGGTCACCCCCTAGTGCCCTAACCGCTCATCATAATCTCATAGATAACCTCAATAATAATCTCGTCTTATCAATCTCATCATCATCATATCACAGTAATTTTTTCGGTTAGGCACTGCTAGTACATGTCGTATAAATTCCCCAATACATCATCATATCTCAACATAAATTATCCCTTACTCAACCTCTAAGAATAATCATAACACTCATCACATCATACCATCATATCATCAAAATCATCATCAATACCATTATATCATAAAATCATCATTTCATTCATATTATCCTGAAGGCAGCATAAGTCACCTTCCTATCATCTCTGCATCGCATGGTGTCAAAGATCTTCTAGAGCTCCTGTATCCACCACTCTGCTCGCTCTGGATCATACTCTCCTCCAAACTATGGTGGCATACCTTTGAGAAAGGTAGCCAACCACGCATCCTCAATCTCCGCGGCTCTCCTCCTATCCTGTCGCTCCTGCGTCTCTGCACCCTCTGAGCATTCTGTTGCACCTGATGTAACAGAACGGATGCTAACTCGCGGATAGTCCGAAGAGTCTCGGCGAACTCTCCTCCACCTCCAATCCCTACCTTAGACTGATGCTTCTCAACCTCGACACCCTAACAGCTCTACCACCCCGTCTACCACGTCCTCGACCTCTGCCTCGAGCCATGATCCTGTTAAAAGAAATCATTAGCCCACATCAATATTACATATAATACTACATAAAACTGGAATATAAATACTACATGTCATAGAAATGTCACATCAGACTCACTACCCAACTTTTAAGTATAGTCGTTATCCGATGTGGATTCAACTAAATGACCAGTTCACCTTAATCACAGTTATCACAGTCTGTTTCAGAACCGAACTGCTCTGATACCACCAACTGAGACGCCCCGACGTCCCAATAAAGAAAACCCAAAATATTAAGACCAAATTTCGTTATTGTCGTGAAGCGGATATATTAAAAACAACGAAAAAATAAAACTTAAAATATTGAACAATATGTATAAACATACATACCGAAACATAACCACACACACACACACACACACACACACACACACACACACACACACACACACACACACACACATACATCATATCCCAATATTGTACTGTGAAGGGATTCCCATCAGTAGGATCCCACTATGTACAAACTAGAAAGGTAGCAAAATACATCCAAAAACAAAAGAAAGATGCCTCACCACTTCTCTCCACACCCCGTTCCGTTTCAAAATACAACAAAAACTTCACTCACACCTAACTGACGGCACTGGCCCAAGCCATCATATGCTACCACCCTCTCCAGCATCCTGTGGTCTGGCAGGTCTAGATACTCCTCCGCTCCCACTGGAAGAGCTCCTATCCGACTGCCTCTGGAACATCTGTCTGTATAACCGACTATCTCTGGGATACAACCATCTAGAAGACAATCGAGAGGACTCTGGAACAGTGGCCCAGACCTCTAGAGGTGCTGGTACCTCTGGAAGAGTTAACAGGTCCTAAGCTGGGGCAATCGGGTCATCCTCCTGCATGGGTGCCAGCTCTGGATCTGGTACTGGTGCGGGTGCATGTGCCGGTGTAAGCCCTGGTACAAGTACATCGATGGGTACCATGAAGGGGATAGGAGCCATGCCTGGCATCGACGGCATCAGCGGTACATGTCCATCGTGCTGTCTTATCCGGAAAAGGAAAGGTCATGCCAAAATGAAACGTGCCGGCAAAATCGATGGGCGCTCCCTAACCAAGTCTTGAAGTGATGGACATCAGACTCGTATATACAACAAAACGGGTGACTGGGTCTACGAACCACCCATTTGGATCAACGTACTCCACCTCAAAGGTCTCCGAAAGGGGAAACCCTGGATTCTAGATTGAGGATGGTTATGTTATATATATATATATATATATATATATATATATATATATATATATATATATATAACATAACCATCCTCAATCCACATCTTTGATTTTTCCTCTACCCTCTATCATGATACAATGCAAATGCTGTATGAAACATCTCATCAGGTATCGGCCATATCCGGATATCCACAATCTTCACGTCCTAGAGGCCTCGGCGCACACCCTCGTCCTCGGATGGAGGATTCCTATGCAAAGCAATGGCACTATAGCTGCACAATCCGGTGCACACCTCTGAACCACGGTCAAGGTGCTCATGCAATGCATGAACTATAGCTGTAACTAAATTGAAATAATGTCTAGGACGGTCCGCCGTTAGCCTAATCCCCAGGAATTCTCCCTCCGAGGAATAGACCCCAACTACCATGTTTCAAGTCCACCAGACTATGTTTCAGGTCAACCATTTCACATGCCATGTTTCAGGTCACCCCCTAGTTCCCTAACCGCTCATCATAATCTCATAGATAACCTCAATAATAATCACGTCTTATCAATCTCATCATCGTCATATCACAGTAATTGTCTCAGTTAGGCACTGCTAGTACATATAGTATGAATTCCCCAATACATCATCATATCTCAACATAACTTATCCCTTACTCAACCTCTAAGCATAATCATAACACTCATCATATAATACCATCATATCATCAAAACCATCATCAATACCATTATGTCATAAAATCATCATTTCATTCATATCATCATGAAGGCGGCATAAGTCACCTTCCTATCATCTCTGCATCGCATGGTGTCAAAGATCTTCTCGAGCTCATGTATCCACCACTCTGCTCTCTCTGGATCATATTCTCCTCCAAACTGTGGTGGCTTACCTTTGAGAAAGGTAGCCAATCCTGCATCCTCAGTCTCTGCGGCTCTCCTCCTATCCTGTCGCTCCTACATCTCGGCCTCTCTCTGCACCCTGTGAGCATTCTGTTGCGCCTGCTGCAACAGAACGGATTCTAACTCGCGGATAGTCCGAAAAGTCTCGGTGGACTCTCCTCCACCTCCAATCCCTACCTCAGGCTGATGCTGCTCATCCTCAACATCTTCTACAGCTCTACCACCCCGTCTACGACGTCCTCGACCTCTGGCTCGAGCCATGATCCTGTTAAAAGAAATCATTAGCCCACATCAATATTACATATAATACTACATAAAACTAGAATATAAATAATATACTTCATAGAAATGTCACATCAGACTCACTACCCAACTTCTAAGCATAGTCGTTATCCGATATGGATTCAACTAAATGGCTAGTTCACCCTAATCACAGTTATCACAGTCCGTTTCAGAACCAAACTTCTCTGATACCACCAAATGAGACGCCCAGACGTCCCATTAAAGAAAACCCAAAATATTAAGACCTAATTTCGTTATTATCGTTAAGTGGATATATTAAAACAACTGAAAATTAAAACTTAAAATATTAAACAATATGTATAAACATACACATAGAAATATAACCATATATATACATTATATACTGATATAGTACTGTCAAGGGATTCCCATCAATAGGATCCCACTATGTACAAACTAGAAAGGTAGCAAAATACATCCAAAAACAAAAGAAAGATGCCTCACCACTTCTCTCCACACCCCGTCCCTTCTCAAAATACAAAAAAAACCTCACTCACACCTAACTGACTGCACTGGCTTAAGCCATCATATGCTACCACCTTCTCCAGCATCTCGTGGTCCGACAGGTACAGATACTCCTATGCTCCCACTAGAAGAGCTCCTATCTGACTCCCTCTGGAACATCTGTCTGTATAACCGACTATCTCTGGGATGTAGCCATCTGGAAGATACCCGGGAAGACTTTGAAACAGTGGCCCGGATCTCTGGAGGTGCAGGTACCTCTGGAAGGGGTAACAGATCCTAAGCTGGGGCAATCGGGTCATCCTCCTACATGGTTACCAACTCTGGATCTGGTACTGGTGCGGCTGCAGGTGCAGGTGCAAGCCCTAGTACAAGTACATAGTAGGGTACCATGAAGGGGACAAGAGCCATGCCTACCATCAACGACATCGACAGTACATGTCCATCCGGCTATCCTATCAGGAAAAGGAAAGGTCGTACCAAAACGAAACGTGCAGACAAAACCGATGGGCGCTCCTAGCCCAAGTCCTGAAGTAATGGACATCAGACTTGTATATACAGCAAAACGGGTGACTGGATCCACGAGCCACCCATTTGGATCAACGCACTCCACCTCAAAGGTCCCCGAGAGGGGAAACCTTGGATCCTGGATCATCCATGGATGGTCCCAGTGCGCCATCTCTACTAGTTGGTTCTGAGGTACAAGATGATATATATATATATATATATATATATATATATATATATATATATATATATGAACAAAACACACAACACAAGAAAAGGGATAAGAAGCAATAGTTTAGCCACATTTAATTCTATAACAGCGCACTTAACATCCGTCTCCAAATGTATAAGTATCCATCTATATATAACACAACCAGCCTCAATCCACATCTAGGATTTTTCCTCTACCCTGTATCATGATGAAATTCAAATGCTATATGAAACATCTCATCGGCCATATCCGGATATCCACAATCGACAATTCCCAGAGGCCCCGGCGCACACCCTCTTCCGCGGATGGAGGATGCCCATGAAAAGCAATGGCACTATAGCTGCACAATCCGGTGCACACCTCTGAACCACGGCCAGGGTGCTCTTGCAACACATGAACTATAGCTGCAACTAAATTGAAATAATGTATGGGGCGGTCCGTCGTTAGCGTAATCCCCGGGAATTCTCCCTCCGAGGAATATACCCCAATGACCATGTTTCAGGTCCACCAGTCCTTGTTTTAGGTCAACCATATCACAGGCCATGTTTCATGTCACCCCCTAGTGCCCTAACCGCTCATCATAATCTCATAGATAACCTCAATAATAATCACGTCTTATCAATCTCATCATCGTCATATCACAGTAATTGTCTCGGTTAGGCACTGCTAGTACATATAGTATGAATTCCCCAATACATCATCATATCTCAACATAACTTATCCCTTACTCAACCTCTAAGCATAATCATAACACTCATCACATAATACCATCATATCATCAAAACCATCATCAATACCATTATGTCATAAAATCATCATTTCATTCATATCATCATGAAGGCGGCATAAGTCACCTTCCTATCATCTCTGCATCGCATGGTGTCAAAGATCTTCTCGAGCTCATGTATCCACCACTCTGCTCTCTCTGGATCATACTCTCCTCCAAACTGTGGTGGCTTACATTTGAGAAAGGTAGCCAATCCTGTAACACCCCGATTTTCGCTGCTTTGTAATATCGATAATAAATATATAAATATATATTTTTATCCGAGACTTAGAAAATGATTTTGGATAAACCAAGGTCATTTCCTTGTTATACTTATTTTCATAAGGTTACGGGGAAGTTTTTGGTTGAAAATTCAGACGGAAGCCGGTCTGCCGTTTTCTGTGTTTTCGCTGACAGTAAAAGTTTACTGCTCAGAAAACCAAATTTTAATTCGTGAACGAGATGAAAAATGTTGTTATCGTATTTGCTACGATACAGGAAGTTTTGAAAAATTTAGTGTAAAAATTAAAATATTATATTTGTTGCGGGCGTATACGTCGAGATGTCTCTAGGAAAAGCTTGCGCCAGATGAATCGAGGAGTCGGCCACGTAGCAGAGATGATGGATTTGACCGACTTGCCGAGCATTTATGACGAGCTTATCCGAGTTATAATGGCCATAATGGCGTATTTATGACAAAGTGAATTTTTGCTATGAAATGACCATTTTACCCTTGTCTTTTTATGATAATTACAAACCATGCCATTGGAAAATTTGACCAAATCCAACCCAAAACTCACGTCTCCTTCCTCCATACAAATCACTTGGACATCACTTTTCCTAAGTCATAAATGACATTTATGTTAAGTGGATGAGTTATAAGGCAAAGTCATACTCTCATCATTATCCCGAAACTGCCACGAAATTATGACTCTTATATGTTCTGAATCTCGAAAAACTTTACACATGAAAGTTGTTCATATTTCTCTCTTCTTTCCAACGACATAAAGATCATCAAAAACGGACAAGTATATTGGGAGATATGTCCAAATTACCGAAACTGCTCTAAATCTTCATCATCTTTATCTTTCTCTCTAAACTTCTCTAGAATACTTAGAAAACCAAGGTTTATTAACCATGATTTGCAAACCAAGATATTTTCTCCCTAATATGTGGTGTAGGAGGCAGCCACATCTCTTCAAAATTTAGGACCACAAATTTTATTAACCATGATTATACATAAAACCCTAGTTAGGTTACTATTAACTATAGTTAAGATATTATATTATTTTCTAACTTAACCTTGATCAAATAAACTCAACCATGGTTCTTTTATCTCATCAAACCACACATTTTCTCCTCACACCCACCTCTAAACCGTTCCCATCATCCACACTTGGATCATTTTCACTTATTTTCCAACTTCATCATTTTGTCTCTCTCAAAACTTCATGTTCTTCATTTTCTCTCACAAGTTCTTCACTTGTTCTTCATTTGTTCTTCACTTATTCATCATTTATCTCTAACTTAGAAACATAATCTCATGATTCTTCATTCATGAAACTTGTTCATTAGATCAATAACCATCACTTGATCCATTTTGTTCTTGAATCCATGAACTTTCAAGTTCATCTTTTCTTTTCTTCAAATTCGGCCCATACCCATATATAACCATCCAAACCTTGTTTTGATCTTCTAAGATCATATTCTCACTTATCTAGATGATCTAAACAATTTCTATTTCACATCTCAAGTTTTTCCCCACAAAACACAAAGAACTCCTTAGTGTTCTTGCTAAGATCATCTTTGTTCTTCAAGTTCTTGAATAAATCTTTTTATTTCAAGGTGAGGAATCTCTCTCTTAATCTTGATATTTTAAGCTTTTCTATTCACAACTTTTATGGATTTATGCTTGTGTTCATCATGTTCTTCATATGAGTCAAAGTTCTTGAAGCTTTCTTCAAAAATTCATAACTAATTCTAGAAAAATCCTTTTGACATGAAACCAATTTCTATGATCTAGTTATAACCCCTAATTTATTTATCCAAGAGCATGTGATCAAAATCATTCTCCTTCCCTATTAACCCTTAAGGGCCGAACCTAGGTAGGAAAATGGGTTTGGTGTTTTGTTGTTTGTTTTGAAAGTTAGTACTTGACTTAAGTTCTATAATACATATATAGCTTAAATCCAAGAGCTTGAATCCAAATAAATTTCCTAGCTTATTTTCCTAATATGGGCCGAAACCCTAACCCTAAAGGTTATAGGATTTTGTTTCAAATTTTAGTCTTGTAATAAGTAATCTATGTTAGTTAAGACTCTAGTAACTAGGATCCAAAAGATGGCATTAAGAAGATAACCCTAAACCTATTTTCTAAGTCTTGGCCGAACCTAGCCTACAGTGTCATAGATGGTTGTTAGTTGATTAATTATAGTTATGATTGTTTGAATGAAGGTGGTTGTGTTAACTCGTGGCGGGATAACGAGGATCGTCGTGTACGTGTTTTCGGTGCTAGCTCAGGTGGGGAAAAGAATCAACCTATCGTCGGAATCGATAAGTAGTAGATTATATGATAATTGTGTAGGGCGACCTAAACCCTACTAGTAGTCGAGTAATCGACAAGACCAAAATCCCATTGGAAACCTTTTCTGTAAAACCAATGGTGATTCGGGGATTGTAGGTTTATCGACATTAAGTTGATTTTAAGTATTTGAGGATGTTTGATTTTATGTTATCAAATTTAATGTGAAACGCTGGTTGAGGTATTCCATCTGCATGTGACGTATTATTTCGGTGTTTTAATATTTATGATATTGAGGATGTTTGTTGTCTGTCACGATCGTGATGGCTATCACGGCCAGGCCGTGATGAGAATCTGACTTTCTTATTTATTTGGTTTGATTATTATGAGTTGGTTGTGATAAATTGCTTCATATGATATTGAGAGATTTGAATATTTGCTGATGTTATGATATGCATGATCTGCCTGGGTTTAATATTGTGCTTAGTTGATTTTTAAGTAAGGACATGTGTTGTTCGGGAGATAATTGTTTGGGTGAGAGAATAAAGGTGAATTAGAGGTACCTAGCCTAATTAAGTGGTTTTATCTATGAGGAAAAAGGTGTTGAGACTTTGATGGAAGGTTGAGGCACTAAGTTGTTATTGATGTAATTTAGGGAGATTCATTTATCGGGGTATTGTTAGTCACAAACTGTGGAGTGGAACACACGAGGTCAGGATATCCTATTTTGGGGATGTCGGATATTGCGGGTGAGTGCCCTACGGATGTGGATGCTGAGGTAGACTACCGTAATACTCTTTAGTTCTTGATGAGTTCGTATATTAATGGCACTGGACCGTTATGGAAAGATGTTTCTTGACGAGTTCGTATGTTCTTGGCACTGGACCGTTATGGAAGGATGTTCCTTGACAAGTTCGAATGTTCTTGGCACTGGACCATTATGGAAGGATGTTCCTTGACGAGTTCGAATGTTCTTGGCACTGGACTGTTATGGAAGGATGTTCCTTGACGAGTTCGTATGTTATTGGCACTGGACCATTTTAGACTAATGTGTGTTTAGTTTTTGATGCGTTCGAAAGTTATTGGTACTGGACCGTTCTGGACTACTGACTAATGTGATAGGAGTGAAGATGGCCACATCAGTATAAAGTTTTAGTTGCATGGGTTGAGGGTAGAGGATGATATAGTGAATTGAGGATGATTGTTGATTTTGAGTGATGTGTGTCTGTGACAATTTTGGTATAATTTACTATTACTCTTTTCCGCTTTTTGATGATAGAACTGTTTCTTATTCCCTATATCTTCCTGTGTGTTGTATTTTATTTCTGATGTGATCGTACGAGAAGACCTGATGGAGGAACCAATTGCTGAGGAGTTAGATGGAACTCCGTATGAACCGGATGCTGGAGGTCGAGCTGTGATCCAGGATGATTAGAGTATAGACATGATGGCCAGTGTGTCTAAGGAGTATTCATAATTCCGCTAAGTATGTCTGTAGTGAAGTTTATGCCTGTGAGGGATCCTACGGAGAGGATACCCTCAACAGTGTTTTGGTAATGTAGTAAATAAACATGTGTGTAAATATATATATTACAACTTTGGTGTGTTTTATATTTGTAGAAGTTATATGATTATTAATTAAGTTTTAAATTTTTACGTATTTTCAATAGTAAGCGCGCGATTAAGTAAATAAATATTAAGGTTTTAATGTAATAATACGATGGGGCACATCGGGGTGTCTCATTTGGTGGTATCAGAGCAGTTCGATTCAAATCGGACTGTGAGGTTTAGGATGTTGTTACTGGCCGTGTCTAGTTGAATCCACATCAGATATTGACTATGCTTAGAAGTTGGGTAGTGAGTCCCGACGCGATATTTAATAGTTATATGGCATATATATGCCAGTTTTATGTAGCATTATATGTCGTATACCAAATGTACGAAAGGTGGAGCTGAAATGGAATTCCAAAGCAGCGGGACAAAGAATGGCTAGACCTCAGGCCACTAAAAGAGTGTTTACCGTGAGGGGAGCTGAATTCTCAATCTGAGATCTTATACAAGGTATGTATTTGATATCGGGTAGACTTCGTTTGGTTGTCTAAGTAGCATGATAGACAAGAAAGTGATGAGAGTTTTGTTGAGGTATAGTTGTGACTGGTAGGATGTGAACCCTTAAGATCAAGATCAGTGAGTAAGATAATTACTATAAGTCAAATGTTGATCGAGGCATAGTATCATTATGGAAACTAGGGCAATGATTAATGTTCATAGTTAAGATGGATTGTATGAGTTTGAGAAGAGTAAACGAAAGTGTATATAGTAATTTCACCTAAGTTGAATATGAGCAGAAAAGATGATTTCTGATGTAAATTGAGGTTATTAGAGAAATTCAAATTTGTTAAGTTAGATATGGTTCTTTTGATTGCAGTTTATCTTAAGGAGTGTTGAGGTGTTTATTTGGAGACTTGAAGGGTGTGATTTTGATATAATATAGAACAGTGAAATACATTCTAAGAAACTAAGACTGTGATTGGATACCTGAAGTAGGAAGTTAGGGTAGTTCGATTTCGGTGTTAATTGTAGAAGTTAGATGTTGAAATTGATTGTGGTGTTAATTGCGGTTAATTGTAGAAGTTAAATGTTGGAATTGATTGTGGTGTTAATTGCGGGAGTTAGATGTTGAAATAAAGTTCTCTAGTGGATCAGTAGTAAGAAGAATGAAATGATTAAGTCTTAATTATGTCCTTCAAGGATGATAGATCAAGGTGAAACGTTAAGGACAATGAATATAATGTAGTGATGGATTGTTTTGAGGATAAATAGAACGATATAAGAATGAATTTTGTTATGAAGTTACCGCTGTCACCTAGGGGAAAAACAGCGATGAGAAATATATTGTTGGAGCTTTAGATTAAGATAAGATTACAAGATGATGTCTAGTGTTGAGTTAAGAAATTCCGAGGACGGAATTTTTTTTCTAAGAGGGGTAGTAATGTAACACCCCGATTTTCGCTGCTTTGTAATATCGGTAATAAATATATAAATATATATTTTTATCCGAGACTTAGAAAATGATTTTGGATAAACCAAGGTCATTTCCTTGTTATACTTATTTTCATAAGGTTACGGGGAAGTTTTTGGTTGAAAATTCAGACGGAAGCCGGTCTGCCGTTTTCTGTGTTTTCACTGACAGTAAAATTTTACTGCTCATAAAAACAAATTTTAATTAGTTAACGATATGAAAAATGTTTTTATCGTATTTGCTACGATACAGGAAGTTTTGAAAAATTTAGTGTAAAAATTAAAATATTATATTTGTTGCGAGCGTATACGTCGAGATGTCTGTAGGAAAAGCTTGCGCCAGATGAATCGAGGAGTCGGCAACGTAGCAGAGATGATGGATTTGACCGACTTGCCGAGCATTTATGACGAGCTTATCCGAAAGTTATAATGGCCATAATGGCGTATTTATGACAAAGTGAATTTTTGCTATGAAATGACCATTTTACCCTTGTCTTTTTATGATAATTACAAACCATGCCATTGGAAAATTTGACCAAATCCAACCCAAAACTCACGTCTCCTTCCTCCATACAAATCACTTGGACATCACTTTTCCTAAGTCATAAATGACATTTATGTTAAGTGGATGAGTTATAAGGCAAAGTCATACTCTCATCATTATCCCGAAACTGCCACGAAATTATGACTCTTATATGTTCTGAATCTCGAAAAACTTTACACATGAAAGTTGTTCATATTTCTCTCTTCTTTCCAACGACATAAAGATCATCAAAAACGGACAAGTATATTGGGAGATATGTCCAAATTACCGAAACTGCTCTAAATCTTCATCATCTTTATCTTTCTCTCTAAACTTCTCTAGAATACTTAGAAAACCAAGGTTTATTAACCATGATTTGCAAACCAAGATATTTTCTCCCTAATATGTGGTGTAGGAGGCAGCCACATCTCTTCAAAATTTAGGACCACAAATTTTATTAACCATGATTATACATAAAACCCTAGTTAGGTTACTATTAACTATAGTTAAGATATTATATTATTTTCTAACTTAACCTTGATCAAATAAACTCAACCATGGTTCTTTTATCTCATCAAACCACACATTTTCTCCTCACACCCACCTCTAAACCGTTCCCATCATCCACACTTGGATCATTTTCACTTATTTTCCAACTTCATCATTTTGTCTCTCTCAAAACTTCATGTTCTTCATTTTCTCTCACAAGTTCTTCACTTGTTCTTCATTTGTTCTTCACTTATTCATCATTTATCTCTAACTTAGAAACATAATCTCATGATTCTTCATTCATGAAACTTGTTCCTTAGATCAATAACCATCACTTGATCCATTTTGTTCTTGAATCCATGAACTTTCAAGTTCATCTTTTCTTTTCTTCAAATTCGGCCCATACCCATATATAACCATCCAAACCTTGTTTTGATCTTCTAAGATCATATTCTCACTTATCTAGATGATCTAAACAATTTCTATTTCACATCTCAAGTTTTTCCCCACAAAACACAAAGAACTCCTTAGTGTTCTTGCTAAGATCATCTTTGTTCTTCAAGTTCTTGAATAAATCTTTTTATTTCAAGGTGAGGAATCTCTCTCTTAATCTTGATATTTTAAGCTTTTCTATTCACAACTTTTATGGATTTATGCTTGTGTTCATCATGTTCTTCATATGAGTCAAAGTTCTTGAAGCTTTCTTCAAAAATTCATAACTAATTCTAGAAAAATCCTTTTGACATGAAACCAATTTCTATGATCTAGATATAACCCCTAATTTATTTATCCAAGAGCATGTGATCAAAATCATTCTCCTTCCCTATTAACCCTTAAGGGCCGAACCTAGGTAGGAAAATGGGTTTGGTGTTTTGTTGTTTGTTTTGAAAGTTAGTACTTGACTTAAGTTCTATAATACATATATAGCTTAAATCCAAGAGCTTGAATCCAAATAAATTTCCTAGCTTATTTTCCTAATATGGGCCGAAACCCTAACCCTAAAGGTTATAGGATTTTGTTTCAAATTTTAGTCTTGTAATAAGTAATCTATGTTAGTTAAGACTCTAGTAACTAGGATCCAAAAGATGGCATTAAGAAGATAACCCTAAACCTATTTTCTAAGTCTTGGCCGAACCTAGCCTAAAGTGTCATAGATGGTTGTTAGTTGATTAATTATAGTTATGATTGTTTGAATGAAGGTGGTTGTGTTAACTCGTGGCGGGATAACGAGGATCGTCGTGTACGTGTTTTCGGTGCTAGCTCAGGTGGGGAAAAGAATCAACCTATCGTCGGAATCGATAAGTAGTAGATTATATGATAATTGTGTAGGGCGACCTAAACCCTACTAGTAGTCGAGTAATCGACAAGACCAAAATCCCATTGGAAACCTTTTCTGTAAAACCAATGGTGATTCGGGGATTGTAGGTTTATCGACATTAAGTTGATTTTAAGTATTTGAGGATGTTTGATTTTATGTTATCAAATTTAATGTGAAACGCTGGTTGAGGTATTCCATCTGCATGTGACGTATTATTTCGGTGTTTTAATATTTATGATATTGAGGATGTTTGTTGTCTGTCACGACCGTGATGGCTATCACGGCCAGGCCGTGACAGAATCTGACTTTCTTATTTATTTGGTTTGATTATTATGAGTTGGTTGTGATAAATTGCTTCATATGATATTGAGAGATTTGAATATTTGCTGATGTTATGATATGCATGATCTGCCTGGGTTTAATATTGTGCTTAGTTGATTTTTAAGTAAGGACATGTGTTGTTCGGGAGATAATTGTTTGGGTGAGAGAATAAAGGTGAATTAGAGGTACCTAGCCTAATTAAGTGGTTTTATCTATGAGGAAAAAGGTGTTGAGACTTTGATGGAAGGTTGAGGCACTAAGTTGTTATTGATGTAATTTAGGGAGATTCATTTATCGGGGTATTGTTAGTCACAGCCGTGTGAGTGGAACACACGAGGTCAGGATATCCTATTTTGGGGATGTCGGATATTGCGGGTGAGTGCCCTACGGATGTGGATGCCGAGGTAGACTACCGTAATACTCTTTAGTTCTTGACGAGTTCGTATATTAATGGCACTGGACCGTTATGGAAAGATGTTTCTTGACGAGTTCGTATGTTCTTGGCACTGGACCGTTATGGAAGGATGTTCCTTGACGAGTTCGAATGTTCTTAGCATTGGACCATTATGGAAGGATGTTCCTTGACGAGTTCGAATGTTCTTGGCACTGGACCGTTATGGAAGGATGTTCCTTGACGAGTTCGTATGTTATTGGCACTGGACCATTTTAGACTAATACGTGTTTAGTCTTTGATGCGTTCGAAAGTTATTGGTACTTGACCGCTTCGGACTACTGACTAATGTGATAGGAGTGAAGATGGCCACATCGAGTATAAAGTTTTAGTTGCATGGGTTGAGGGTAGAGAATGATATAGTGAATTGAGGATGATTGTTGATTTTGAGTGATGTGTGTCTGTGACAATTTTGGTATAATTTACTATTACTCTTTTCCGCTTTTTGATGATAGAACTGTTTCTTATTCCCGATATCTTCCTGTGTGTTGTATTTTATTTCGATGTGATCGCATGCGAGAAGACCCGATGGAGGAACCAATTGCTTTGAGGAGTTAGATGGAACTCCGTATGAACCGGATCTTTGGAGGTCGAGCTGTGATCCAGGATGATTAGAGTATAGACATGATGGCCAGTGTGTCTAAGGAGTATTCATAATTCCGCTAAGTATGTCTGTAGTGAAGTTTATGCCTGTGAGGGATCCTACGGAGAGGATACCCTCAACAGTGTTTTGGTAATGTAGTAAATAAACATGTGTGTAAATATATATATTACAACTTTGGTGTGTTTTATATTTGTAGAAGTTATATGATTATTAATTAAGTTTTAAATTTTTACGTATTTTCAATAGTAAGCGCGCGATTAAGTAAATAAATATTAAGGTTTTAATGTAATAATACGATGGGGCACATCGGGGTGTCTCATTTGGTGGTATCAGAGCAGTTCGATTCTAATCAGACTGTGAGGTTTAGGATGTTGTTACTGGCCGTGTCTAGTTGAATCCACATCGGATATTGACTATGCTTAGAAGTTGGGTAGTGAGTCCCGACGCGATATTTAATAGTTATATGGCATATATATGCCAGTTTTATGTAGCATTATATGTCGTATACCAGTGTACAGAAAGGTGGAGCTGGAAATGGAGTTCCAAAGAAAGGGACAAAGAAATGGCCAGACCTCAGGCCACTAAAAGAGTGTTTACCGTGAGGGGAGCTGAATTCTCAATCTGAGATCTTATACAAGGTATGTATTTGATATCGGGTAGACTTCGTTTGGTTGTCTAAGTAGCATGATAGACAAGAAAGTGATGAGAGTTTTGTTGAGGTATAGTTGTGACTGGTAGGATGTGAACCCTTAAGATCAAGATCAGTGAGTAAGATAATTACTATAAGTCAAATGTTGATCGAGGCATAGTATCATTATGGAAACTAGGGCAATGATTAATGTTCATAGTTAAGATGGATTGTATGAGTTTGAGAAGAGTAAACGAAAGTGTATATAGTAATTTCACATAAGTTGAATATGAGCAGAAAAGATGATTTCTGATGTAAATTGAGGTTATTAGAGAAATTCAAATTTGTTAAGTTAGATATTGTTCTTTTGATTGCAGTTTATCTTAAGGAGTGTTGAGGTGTTTATTTGGAGACTTGAAGGGTGTGATTTTGATATAATATAGAACAGTGAAATACATTCTAAGAAACTAAGACTGTGATTGGATACCTGAAGTAGGAAGTTAGGGTAGTTCGATTTCGGTGTTAATTGTAGAAGTTAGATGTTGAAATTGATTGTGGTGTTAATTGCGGTTAATTGTAGAAGTTAAATGTTGGAATTGATTGTGGTGTTAATTGCGGGAGTTAGATGTTGAAATAAAGTTCTCTAGTGGATCAGTAGTAAGAAGAATGAAATGATTAAGTCTTAATTATGTCCTTCAAGGATGATAGATCAAGGTGAAACGTTAAGGACAATGAATATAATGTAGTGATGGATTGTTTTGAGGATAAATAGAACGATATAAGAATGAATTTTGTTATGAAGTTACCGCTGTCACCTAGGGGAAAATCAGCGATGAGAAATATATTGTTGGAGCTTTAGATTAAGATAAGATTACAAGATGATGTCTAGTGTTGAGTTAAGAAATTCCGAGGACAATTTTTTTCTAAGAGGGGTAGTAATGTAACACCCCGATTTTCGCTGCTTTGTAATATCGGTAATAAATATATAAATATATATTTTTATCCGAGACTTAGAAAATGATTTTGGATAAACCAAAGTCATTTCCTTGTTATACTTATTTTCATAAGGTTACGGGGAAGTTTTTGGTTGAAAATTCAGACGGAAGCCGGTCTGCCGTTTTCTGTGTTTTCTCTGACAGTAAAATTTTACTGCTCAGAAAACCAAATTTTAATTCGTGAACGAGATGAAAATGTTGTTATCGTATTTGCTACGATACAGGAAGTTTTGAAAAATTTAGTGTAAAAATTAAAATATTATATTTGTTGCGAGCGTATACGTCGAGATGTCTGTAGGAAAAGCTTGCGCCAGATGAATCGAGGAGTCGGCAACGTAGCAGAGATGATGGATTTGACCGACTTGCCGAGCATTTATGACGAGCTTATCCGAGTTATAATGGCCATAATGGCGTATTTATGACAAAGTGAATTTTGCTATGAAATGACCATTTTACCCTTGTCTTTTTATGACAATTACAAACCATGCCATTGGAAAATTTGACCAAATCCAACCCAAAACTCACGGCTCCTTCCTCCATACAAATCACTTGGACATCACTTTTCCTAAGTCATAAATGACATTTATGTTAAGTGGATGAGTTATAAGGCAAAGTCATACTCTCATCATTATCCCGAAACTGCCACGAAATTATGACTCTTATATCTTCTGAATCTCGGAAAACTTTCTACATGAAAGTTGTTCATCTTTATCTCTTATTTCCAACGACATAAAGATCATCAAAAACGGACAAGTATATTGGGAGATATGTCCAAATTACCGAAACTGCTCTAAATCTTCATCATCTTTATCTTTCTCTCTAAACTTCTCTAGAATACTTAGAAAACCAAGGTTTATTAACCATGATTTGCAAACCAAGATATTTTCTCCCTAATATGTGGTGTAGGAGGCAGCCACATCTCTTCAAAATTTAGGACCACAAATTTTATTAACCATGATTATACATAAAACCCTAGTTAGGTTACTATTAACTATAGTTAAGATATTATATTATTTTCTAACTTAACCTTGATCAAATAAACTCAACCATGGTTCTTTTATCTCATCAAACCAAACATTTTCTCCTCACACCCACCTCTAAACCGTGCCCATCATCCACACTTGGATCATTTTCACTCATTTTCCAACTTCATCATTTTGTCTCTCTCAAAACTTCATGTTCTTCATTTTCTCTCACAAGTTCTTCACTTGTTCTTCACTTGTTCTTCATTTGTTCTTCACTTATTCATCATTTATCTCTAACTTAGAAACATAATCTCATGATTCTTCATTCATGAAACTTGTTCCTTAGATCAATAACCATCACTTGATCCATTTTGTTCTTGAATCCATGAACTTTCAAGTTCGTCTTTTCTTTTCTTCAAATTCGGCCCATACCCATATATAACCATCCAAACCTTGTTTTGATCTTCTAAGATCATATTCTCACTTATCTAGATGATCTAAACAATTTCTATTTCACATCTCAAGTTTTTCCCCACAAAACACAAAGAACTCCTTAGTGTTCTTGCTAAGATCATATTTGTTCTTCAAGTTCTTGAATAAATCTTTTTATTTCAAGGTGAGGAATCTCTCTCTTAATCTTGATATTTTAAGCTTTTCTATTCACAACTTTTATGGATTTATGCTTGTGTTCATCATGTTCTTCATATGAGTCAAAGTTCTTGAAGCTTTCTTCAAAAATTCATAACTAATTCTAGAAAAATCCTTTTGACATGAAACCAATTTCTATGATCTAGATATAACCCCTAATTTATTTATCCAAGAGCATGTGATCAAAATCATTCTCCTTCCCTATTAACCCTTAAGGGCCGAACCTAGGTAGGAAAATGGGTTTGGTGTTTTGTTGTTTGTTTTGAAAGTTAGTACTTGACTTAAGTTCTATAATACATATATAGCTTAAATCCAAGAGCTTGAATCCAAATAAATTTCCTAGCTTATTTTCCTAATATGGGCCGAAACCCTAACCCTAAGGGTTATAGGATTTTGTTTCAAATTTTAGTCTTGTAATAAGTAATCTATGTTAGTTAAGACTCTAGTAACTAGGATCCAAAAGATGGCATTAAGAAGATAACCCTAAACCTATTTTCTAAGTCTTGGCCGAACCTAGCCTAAAGTGTCATAGATGGTTGTTAGTTGATTAATTATAGTTATGATTGTTTGAATGAAGGTGGTTGTGTTAACTCGTGGCGGGATAACGAGGATCGTCGTGTACGTGTTTTCGGTGCTAGCTCAGGTGGGGAAAAGAATCAACCTATCGTCGGAATCGATAAGTAGTAGATTATATGATAATAGTGTAGGGCGACCTAAACCCTACTAGTAGTCGAGTAATCGACAAGACCAAAATCCCATTGGAAACCTTTTCTGTAAAACCAATGGTGATTCGGGGATTGTAGGTTTATCGACATTAAGTTGATTTTAAGTATTTGAGGATGTTTGATTTTATGTTATCAAATTTACTGTGAAACGCTGGTTGAGGTATTCCATCTGCATGTGACGTATTATTTCGGTGTTTGAATATTTATGATATTGAGGATGTTTGTTGTCTGTCACGACCGTGATGGCTATCACGGCCAGGCCGTGACAGAATCTGACTTTCTTATTTATTTGGTTTGATTATTATGAGTTGGTTGTGATAAATTGCTTTATATGATATTGAGAGATTTGAATATTTGCTGATGTTATGATATGCATGATCTGCCTGGGTTTAATATTGTGCTTAGTTGATTTTTAAGTAAGGACATGTGTTGTTCGGGAGATAATTGTTTGGGTGAGAGAATAAAGGTGAATTAGTGGTGCCTTGCCTAATTAAGTGGTTTTATCTGGAAAAAGGTGTTGAGACTTTGATGGAAGGTTGAGGCACTAAGTTGTTATTGATGTAATTTAGGGAGATTCATTTATCGGGGTATTGTTAGTCACAGCCGTGTGAGTGGAACACACGAGGTCAGGATATCCTATTTTGGGGATGTCGGATATTGCGGGTGAGTGCCCTACGGATGTGGATGCCGAGGTAGACTACCGTAATACTCTTTAGTTCTTGACGAGTTCGTATATTAATGGCACTGGACCGTTATGGAAAGATGTTTCTTGACGAGTTCGTATGTTCTTGGCACTGGACCGTTATGTAAGGATGTTCCTTGACGAGTTCGAATGTTCTTGGCACTGGACCATTATCGAAGGATGTTCCTTGACGAGTTCGAATGTTCTTGGCACTGGACCATTTTAGACTAATACGTGTTTAGTCTTTGATACGTTCGAAAGTTATTGGTACTGGACCGTTCTGGACTACTGACTAATGTGACAGGAGTGAAGATGGCCACATCAGTATAAAGTTTTAGTTGCATGGGTTGAGGGTAGAGAATGATATAGTGAATTGAGGATGATTGTTGATTTTGAGTGATGTGTGTCTGTGACAATTATGGTATAATTTACTATTACTCTTTTCCGCTTTTTGATGATAGAACTGTTTCTTATTCCCTATATCTTCCTGTGTGTTGTATTTTATTTCTGATGTGATCGTACGAGATGACCTGATGGAGGAACCAATTGCTGAGGAGTTAGATGGAACTCCGTATGAACCGGATGCTGGAGGTCGAGCTGTGATCCAGGACGATTAGAGTATAGACATGATGGCCAGTGTGTCTAAGGAGTATTCATAATTCCGCTAAGTATGTCTGTAGTGAAGTTTATGCCTGTGAGGGATCCTACTGAGAGGATACCCTCAACAGTGTTTTGGTAATGTAGTAAATAAACATGTGTGTAAATATATATATTACAACTTTGGTGTGTTTTATATTTGTAGAAGTTATATGATTATTAATTAAGTTTTAAATTTTTACGTATTTTCAATAGTAAGCGCGCGATTAAGTAAATAAATATTAAGGTTTTAATGTAATAATACGATGGGGCACATCGGGGTGTCTCATTTGGTGGATTCAGAGCAGTTCGATTCAAATCGGACTGTGAGGTTTAGGATGTTGTTACTGGCCGTGTCTAGTTGAATCCACATCAGATATTGACTATGCTTAGAAGTTGGGTAGTGAGTCCCGACGCGATATTTAATAGTTATATGGCATATATATGCCAGTTTTATGTAGCATTATATGTCGTATACCAGTGTACAGAAAGGTGGAGCTGGAAATGGAATTCCAGCAGCAGGACAGCAAATGGCTAGACCTCAGGCCACTAAAAGAGTGTTTACCGTGAGGGGAGCTGAATTCTCAATCTGAGATCTTATACAAGGTATGTATTTGATATCGGGTAGACTTCGTTTGGTTGTCTAAGTAGCATGATAGACAAGAAAGTGATGAGAGTTTTGTTGAGGTATAGTTGTGACTGGTAGGATGTGAACCCTTAAGATCAAGATCAGTGAGTAAGATAATTACTATAAGTCAAATGTTGATCGAGGCATAGTATCATTATGGAAACTAGGGCAATGATTAATGTTCATAGTTAAGATGGATTGTATGAGTTTGAGAAGAGTAAACGAAAGTGTATATAGTAATTTCACCTAAGTTGAATATGAGCAGAAAAGATGATTTCTGATGTAAATTGAGGTTATTAGAGAAATTCAAATTTGTTAAGTTAGATATGGTTCTTTTGATTGCAGTTTATCTTAAGGAGTGTTGAGGTGTTTATTTGGAGACTTGAAGGGTGTGATTTTGATATAATATAGAACAGTGAAATACATTCTAAGAAACTAAGACTGTGATTGGATACCTGAAGTAGGAAGTTAGGGTAGTTCGATTTCGGTGTTAATTGTAGAAGTTAGATGTTGAAATTGATTGTGGTGTTAATTGCGGTTAATTGTAGAAGTTAAATGTTGGAATTGATTGTGGTGTTAATTGCGGGAGTTAGATGTTGAAATAAAGTTCTCTAGTGGATCAGTAGTAAGAAGAATGAAATGATTAAGTCTTAATTATGTCCTTCAAGATGATAGATCAAGGTGAAACGTTAAGGACAATGAATATAATGTAGTGATGGATTGTTTTGAGGATAAATAGAACGATATAAGAATGAATTTTGTTATGAAGTTACCGCTGTCACCTAGGGGAAAAACAGCGATGAGAAATATATTGTTGGAGCTTTAGATTAAGATAAGATTACAAGATGATGTCTAGTGTTGAGTTAAGAAATTCCGAGGACGGAATTTTTTTCTAAGAGGGGTAGTAATGTAACACCCCGATTTTCGCTGCTTTGTAATATCGGTAATAAATATATAAATATATATTTTTATCCGAGACTTAGAAAATGATTTTGGATAAACCAAGGTCATTTCCTTGTTATACTTATTTTCATAAGGTTACGGGGAAGTTTTTGGTTGAAAATTCAGACGGAAGCCGGTCTGCCGTTTTCTGTGTTTTCGCTGACAGTAAAAGTTTACTGCTCAGAAAAACAAATTTTAATTCGTGAACGAGATGAAAAATGTTGTTATCGTATTTGCTACGATACAGGAAGTTTTGAAAAATTTAGTGTAAAAATTAAAATATTATATTTGTTGCGGGCGTATACGTCGAGATGTCTCTAGGAAAAGCTTGCGCCAGATGAATCGAGGAGTCGGCCACGTAGCAGAGATGATGGATTTGACCGACTTGCCGAGCATTTATGACGAGCTTATCCGAGTTATAATGGCCATAATGGCGTATTTATGACAAAGTGAATTTTTGCTATGAAATGACCATTTTACCCTTGTCTTTTTATGATAATTACAAACCATGCCATTGGAAAATTTGACCAAATCCAACCCAAAACTCACGTCTCCTTCCTCCATACAAATCACTTGGACATCACTTTTCCTAAGTCATAAATGACATTTATGTTAAGTGGATGAGTTATAAGGCAAAGTCATACTCTCATCGTTATCCCGAAACTGCCACGAAATTATGACTCTTATATGTTCTGAATCTCGAAAAACTTTACACATGAAAGTTGTTCATATTTCTCTCTTCTTTCCAACGACATAAAGATCATAAAAAACGGACAAGTATATTGGGAGATATGTTCAAATTACCGAAACTGCACTAAATCTTCATCATCTTTATCTTTCTCTCTAAACTTCTCTAGAATACTTAGAAAACCAAGGTTTATTAACCATGATTTGCAAACCAAGATATTTTCTCCCTAATATGTGGTGTAGGAGGCAGCCACATCTCTTCAAAATTTAGGACCACAAATTTTATTAACCATGATTATACATAAAACCCTAGTTAGGTTACTATTAACTATAGTTAAGATATTATATTATTTTCTAACTTAACCTTGATCAAATAAACTCAACCATGGTTCTTTTATCTCATCAAACCACACATTTTCTCCTCACACCCACCTCTAAACCGTTCCCATCATCCACACTTGGATCATTTTCACTTATTTTCCAACTTCATCATTTTGTCTCTCTCAAAACTTCATGTTCTTCATTTTCTCTCACAAGTTCTTCACTTGTTCTTCATTTGTTCTTCACTTATTCATCATTTATCTCTAACTTAGAAACATAATCTCATGATTCTTCATTCATGAAACTTGTTCCTTAGATCAATAACCATCACTTGATCCATTTTGTTCTTGAATCCATGAACTTTCAAGTTCATCTTTTCTTTTCTTCAAATTCGGCCCATACCCATATATAACCATCCAAACCTTGTTTTGATCTTCTAAGATCATATTCTCACTTATCTAGATGATCTAAACAATTTCTTTTTCACATCTCAAGTTTTTCCCCACAAAACACAAAGAACTCCTTAGTGTTCTTGCTAAGATCATCTTTGTTCTTCAAGTTCTTGAATAAATCTTTTTATTTCAAGGTGAGGAATCTCTCTCTTAATCTTGATATTTTAAGCTTTTCTATTCACAACTTTTATGGATTTATGCTTGTGTTCATCATGTTCTTCATATGAGTCAAAGTTCTTGAAGCTTTCTTCAAAAATTCATAACTAATTCTAGAAAAATCCTTTTGACATGAAACCAATTTCTATGATCTAGATATAACCCCTAATTTATTTATCCAAGAGCATGTGATCAAAATCATTCTCCTTCCCTATTAACCCTTAAGGGCCGAACCTAGGTAGGAAAATGGGTTTGGTGTTTTGTTGTTTGTTTTGAAAGTTAGTACTTGACTTAAGTTCTATAATACATATATAGCTTAAATCCAAGAGCTTGAATCCAAATAAATTTCCTAGCTTATTTTCCTAATATGGGCGAAACCCTAACCCTAAAGGTTATAGGATTTTGTTTCAAATTTTAGTCTTGTAATAAGTAATCTATGTTAGTTAAGACTCTAGTAACTAGGATCCAAAAGATGGCATTAAGAAGATAACCCTAAACCTATTTTCTAAGTCTTGGCCGAACCTAGCCTACAGTGTCATAGATGGTTGTTAGTTGATTAATTATAGTTATGATTGTTTGAATGAAGGTGGTTGTGTTAACTCGTGGCGGGATAACGAGGATCGTCGTGTACGTGTTTTCGGTGCTAGCTCAGGTGGGGAAAAGAATCAACCTATCGTCGGAATCGATAAGTAGTAGATTATATGATAATTGTGTAGGGCGACCTAAACCCTACTAGTAGTCGAGTAATCGACAAGACCAAAATCCCATTGGAAACCTTTTCTGTAAAACCAATGGTGATTCGGGATTGTAGGTTTATCGACATTAAGTTGATTTTAAGTATTTGAGGATGTTTGATTTTATGTTATCAAATTTAATGTGAAACGCTGGTTGAGGTATTCCATCTGCATGTGACGTATTATTTCGGTGTTTTAATATTTATGATATTGAGGATGTTTGTTGTCTGTCACGACCGTGATGGCTATCACGGCCAGGCCGTGACAGAATCTGACTTTCTTATTTATTTGGTTTGATTATTATGAGTTGGTTGTGATAAATTGCTTCATATGATATTGAGAGATTTGAATATTTGCTGATGTTATGATATGCATGATCTGCCTGGGTTTAATATTGTGCTTAGTTGATTTTTAAGTAAGGACATGTGTTGTTCGGGAGATAATTGTTTGGGTGAGAGAATAAAGGTGAATTAGAGGTACCTAGCCTAATTAAGTGGTTTTATCTATGAGGAAAAAGGTGTTGAGACTTTGATGGAAGGTTGAGGCACTAAGTTGTTATTGATGTAATTTAGGGAGATTCATTTATCGGGGTATTGTTAGTCACAGCTGTGTGAGTGGAACACACGAGGTCAGGATATCCTATTTTGGGGATGTCGGATATTGCGGGTGAGTGCCCTACGGATGTGGATGCTGAGGTAGACTACCGTAATACTCTTTAGTTCTTGATGAGTTCGTATATTAATGGCACTGGACCGTTATGGAAAGATGTTTCTTGACGAGTTCGTATGTTCTTGGCACTGGACCGTTATGGAAGGATGTTCCTTGACAAGTTCGAATGTTCTTGGCACTGGACCATTATGGAAGGATGTTCCTTGACGAGTTCGAATGTTCTTGGCACTGGACTGTTATGGAAGGATGTTCCTTGACGAGTTCGTATGTTATTGGCACTGGACCATTTTAGACTAATGTGTGTTTAGTTTTTGATGCGTTCGAAAGTTATTGGTACTGGACCGTTCTGGACTACTGACTAATGTGATAGGAGTGAAGATGGCCACATCAGTATAAAGTTTTAGTTGCATGGGTTGAGGGTAGAGGATGATATAGTGAATTGAGGATGATTGTTGATTTTGAGTGATGTGTGTCTGTGACAATTTTGGTATAATTTACTATTACTCTTTTCCGCTTTTTGATGATAGAACTGTTTCTTATTCCCTATATCTTCCTGTGTGTTGTATTTTATTTCTGATGTGATCGTACGAGAAGACCTGATGGAGGAACCAATTGCTGAGGAGTTAGATGGAACTCCGTATGAACCGGATGCTGGAGGTCGAGCTGTGATCCAGGATGATTAGAGTATAGACATGATGGCCAGTGTGTCTAAGGAGTATTCATAATTCCGCTAAGTATGTCTGTAGTGAAGTTTATGCCTGTGAGGGATCCTACTGAGAGGATACCCTCAACAGTGTTTTGGTAATGTAGTAAATAAACATGTGTGTAAATATATATATTACAACTTTGGTGTGTTTTATATTTGTAGAAGTTATATGATTATTAATTAAGTTTTAAATTTTTACGTATTTTCAATAGTAAGCGCGCGATTAAGTAAATAAATATTAAGGTTTTAATGTAATAATACGATGGGGCACATCGGGGTGTCTCAAATCCTGCATCCTCAGTCACCGCGGCTCTCCTCCTATCCTGTCGCTCCTGCATCTCTGCCTCTCTCTGCACCCTCTGAGCATTCTGTTGCGCCTGCTGCAATAGAACGGATTCTAACTCGCGGATAGTCCGAAAAGTCTCGGTGGACTCTCCTCCACCTCCAATCCCTACCTTAGGCTGATGCTGCTCATCCTCGACATCCTCTACAGCTCTACCACCCCGTCTACGACGTCCTCGACCTCTAGCTCGAGCCATGATCCTGTTAAAAGAAATCATTAGCCCACATCAATATGACATATAATACTACATAAAACTGGAATATAAATACTATATGTCATAGAAATGTCGCGTCGGACTCACTACCCAACTTCTAAGCATAGTCGTTATCCGATGTGGATTCAACTAAATGGCCAGTTCTCCCTAATCACAGTTATCACAGTCCGTTTCAGAACCGAACTGCTCTGATACCACCAAATGAGACGCCCCGACGTCCCATTAAAGAAAACCCAAAATATTAAGACCTAATTTCGTTATTATCGTTAAGCGGATTTATTAAAAACAACGGAATAATAAAACTTAAAATATTAAACAATATGTATAAACTCACATACAGAAACATAACCAATATATATACATCATATCCTGATACAATACTGTCAAAGGATTCCCATTAGTAGGATCCCACTATGTGCAAACTAGAAAAGTAGCAAAATACATCCAAAAACAAAAGAAATATGCCTCACCACTTCTCTCCACACCCCGTCCCCTCTCAAAATACAACAAAAACCTCACTCACACCTAACCGACGGCACTGGCCCAAGCCATCATATGCTATCACCCTCTCCAGTATCCCGTGGTCCTGCAGGTCCAGATACTCCTCCGCTCCCATTGGAAGAGCTCATATCTGACTGCCTCTAGAACATTTGCCTGTATAGCCGACTATCTCTGGGATACAGCTGTCTGGAATAAACCCGAGAAGACTCTGGAACAGTGGCCCGGACCTCTGGAGGTGTTGGTACCTCTGGAAAGGGTAACAGGGGTTGAGCTGGGGCAATCGGGTGTGGCTCTGGTACCGGTGCGGGTGCAGGTGCCTGTACAAGCCCTGGTACAAGTACATCGATGGGTACCATGAAGGGTACATGAACCATGCCTGGCATCGGCGATACATGTCCATCGGGCTGTCCCATCAGGAAAGGAAAGGTCATGGCAAAACAAAACGTACCGACAAAACCGATGGGTGCTCCCTACCCAAGTCCTAAAGCGATGTGCATCATACCCATATATACAGTAAAACGGGTGACTGGGTCCATGAGCCACCCATTTGGATCAACGTACTCCACTTCAAAGGTCCCTGAGAGGGGAAACCCTAGATCTTGGATCATCCATAGATGGTCCCAGTGCGGCTTTTGTACTAGCTAGGTCTGAGGTACAAGATATATATATATATATATATATATATATATATATATATATATATATATATATATATATATATATATATATATATATATATATATAGACACACACACACACACACACACACAAAACACATAAGACAAAAAAAGGGATAAGAAGCAATATAACGTCAAACGTGGAAAGGGTTTAGCCACAATTAATTCTATAACAGCGCACTAAACATCCGTCTCCAAATGTATTAGTATCCATATATATATATATAACACAACCATCCACAATCCACATCTAGGATTTTTCCTCTACCCTTTATCATGATGCATTGCAAATGTTGTATGAATCATCTCATCGGGTATCGGCCATATCCGGATATCCACAATCGACACGTCCCAGAGACCCCGGCGCACACCCTCGTCCGCGGATGGAGGATGCCTATGCAAAGTCTGGGATGGTCCGCCGTTAGCCTAATCCCCGGGAATTCTCCCTCCGAGGAATTGACCCCAACAACCATGTTTCAGGTCCATTAGACCATGTTTCAGGTCAACCATATCACAGGACATGTTTCAGCTCACCCCCTAGTACCCTAACCGCACATCATAATCTCATATATAACCTCAATAATAATCTCGTCTTATCAATCTCATCACCGTCATATCACATAAATTGTCTCGTTTAGGCACTGCTAGTACATATAGTATGAATTCCCCAATACATCATCATATCTCAACTTAACTTATCCCTTACTCAACCACTATGCATAATCATAACGCTCATCACATCATACCATCATATCATCAAAACCATCATAAATACCATTATGTCATAAAATCATCATTTCATTCATATCATCATTTCCAAAGTTATCATTATTACCAATAATAATAATAATAATAATAATAATAATAATAATAATAATAATAATAATAATAATAATAATAATAATAATAACATGTTCATAAAATAATTACATACTCATAACATCATCATCCATCCATTACCAATATCAAACCAACCAGTCAAATCAGTCAAAGCAGGCAATCATTATATAGTAAAATAATATATTTTAAACGTAACGGCGATAAACGCACAATTTCCATATCATCATTGGTAGCATTAGGTAGTCTCCACTATGATATGGATATTGTCCTTTACTCGCTCTCATGTAGGGTTTCGGTCACCCTACACCATTATCGAATTAAATGTAACTGTGTCATTTCCGACGTTAAATGGTTTCTCTCCCCCACCTGAAGAACGTACGACCTCGGAAACGCTACGAGATCACTCATACTAGACTCCTATCGAATTTGCCTCACACCGAACGAGGTCCCCGAATCTCTGATATCCCACCTAAACATCACATTTTGAAAGACACAAAATAAGAACTCAAATTCTGCAGTAAACACCACAAGATCCACCACTGTTTTGGCTCTATTTCTCACAATCTAGACTTTTGTTTAAAAATTTGACCATTGAGCATAAAGAACTACCTTTCTTTTACCTTCTCCAAAAATCTTAGCTCGATCCAACGGTGAACGAGCCTAGATTGTACTTTCCAAGGTGACTATTCAGGAGCTACACGGGTTGAGTTTCTCTCCTTCTTATGAGTTAAATAACTTACACTTTGGGGATTATTCAGAAGTTTCAATCATTGGATATGAAATAATATCAACCCAGAACCTCTCTATGAAATTTCAACATGATCTAACAGTGGAAGAAGGTGTTGTGAGGGATTTATAGACACCCCTCGGGTTCCGGTTAAGCTCTGCTTCCGGATAGGGCTTTTGGGACACTAGGGACATACAGGTAATTACCTTTTTTGTTTTCACGTGCTCCGAATGACCTGAATTTTGGCAGGGTGGTAGGAAAAAATCCAAGGAACGAGGCCCATCGGTCCGTTGGACCCATGTACACCACCCGATTCTGGCCAAACGGTGTTGTCTCGGCCACTGTTCCTATTTTCGAAGTATTTTCTCAGCATCATATATGCTTAGGTATGATCACCATCAGTAGTGAGTTTTTGAGAGATCTTAAGGCTAAACAGGTTCAGGATGAATATTTGTAGAGGTGAGTCGAGGCATAGATGAGGGAAAGGTTTCAGAGTTTAGGAGAGGATCGGATGGGGTGTTGAGGTTTAGAGATCGGATATGTGTGCTAAAGGACTTAGATATTAGGAAGATGATCTTAGAGGTGGCACATAAAATTAAGTTGAGTTTACACCCAGGAGCCACCAAGATGTACCAAGATTTGAAAAAGATGTTTTTGTGGTCAAAGATGAAGAAGGAGGCGGCAGATGTTCTATCTTGTTTGGTGTGTCAGAAAGCTAAGATAGATCATCAGAAGCCCACAAGGTTGTTGCAATCTTTGGATATCCCTGAATGGAAATGGGATAGTATAGCGATGGATTTTGTGGTTGGATTACCACAAACTCTGAAGAAGTTTGATGCGATTTGGGTTATCATTGATAGGTTAACGAACTGTTCTCACTTCTTACCTATTGGTAAGAGCTACAATCTTGAGAAGTTGACCCAAATCTATATCAAGGAAATTGTAAGGTTGCACAGTGAAGTATTGTCTCCGACTGAGATCCTAGATTCACATCTAGATTTTGGAGACGGTTACAGCATGCTTTGGGAACTAAGTTGAGGATGAGTTCAGCTTATCATCCTCAGACGGACGGACAGTCAGAGAGGACAATTCAATCATTGGAGGATCTTTTGAGAGCATGTGTTGGAACATGTTGGTAGTTGGGATGGATTTCTGCCTTTGATTGAGTTCACTTATAATAACAGTTTCCACAGCAATATCGGCTGGCACCGTATAAGGCTTTGTATGGCAGAAAGTGCAGGACTCCGTTGTGTTGGTATGATATTGGAGAGAGCCAAGTGTTGGGTCCTGAAATGGTACAACAAACCACAGAACAAGTCAGGAAGATAAGAGAGAAAATGAAGGAAGCACAGGATTGGCAGAGGAGCTACAGTAACAAAAGGAGGAGACCCTTAGAGTTCCAAGAAGGTGATCACGTGTTCTTGACAGTCACTCCGAAGATCGGAATTGGCAGACCTATAAAGTCTAGAAAGCTCATTCCCCGATTCATTGGACCATTTCAGATTCTTCGACGAATTGGTCCAGTAGTTTTCCAGATGGCCTTACCGCCTAACCTTTCCAACCTTCATGATGTCTTTCATGTTTCCCAATTGAGAAAATATTACTCAAATCGTTCTCATGTAATTGAGCCAGAGTCAACACAACTCCGAGAGAATCTAGAATATGAGGCTTTACCGTCTATGATTGCAAATAGAAGGATTAAAGAACTCCGTGGTAAACAGATTCCCCTGGTCAAGGTCATATGGGATAGTGTCACCAGAGATGCTACTTGGGAGCGTGAGGCAGACATGCAGCAGCAGTACCCCCATTTATTTTCAGGTATGTAAATTCCGAGGGCGGAATTTCTTTTAAGGGGGATAGAAATGTAATGGCCTGATTCTATAATATGTTTTATGATTAATGTTTAAGATTAAGACTTGAAATTTTTGTTGTTAAGATATTTGTTAAGGTCTAGGAAATTTTGCATAATAAGTAAGCAATTATCGGGAATGAGTTTAAATGAGAGCAAAACATAGGATTTTAACGATTATTGTCTTTAGGACGTTTGAATGAGAAATAAGAAATTTGGAGTTAGGATTGAGGTTAGGAATTTTTAATGGTTGGAGGTTGTTCATTAGGTCTTAGTGAGCCTACTTCGCAATTTTGGGATCAATCGGACTTCAAACGTGCTCAGAATACTGATAGTGTGATTTTACATCATATTTCCTGTATACTTTTGCATGCATTTTTTCATATAGATTAAGCATTATTTATTTGATTTTAGTTAGTTTTTCCCTTGGAACGGGTGAAGCGGTTTCTTGGTGTTGTTTTGCAGGAATCAATGAAAAATCTGGTTAACTTAGAGTCAAGGGAATGAAGAAACAGTGGAGAATGCAATTCTGGGAATGCTCGCCCCGCGAGAGGTTACTCGCCTCGTGAGACTGAAGACAGCCAGAAACAGCAGAATGTCATCCTTTCTGTCTCGCCCCGCGAATCACACCTCGCCTCGCGAGCCTGAAGGCCGACTGTGCCAAAGAATGCAACCATTTATGTCTCGCCACGCGAACCATGTCTCGCCTCGCGAGCCTGAGGACCAGAAGCCATCACGCCCAGGTCCTGATACTCATCACGGGTGTATTTGAGAAGACCCTTAGTGTCTCGCCTCGCGAGCCACTCTTGCCTCGCGAGAGATCAATTCTCCGAAGCCAGATTTTTAATATTCGCATCGCGAGCTACGTCTCGCCCCGCAAGCGCGCGAAACCCAGAACCCCCTGTTATAAGCTGTTTTAGGGCATAATTGTTTTGGGGGATTAGATTGGGAGGAAAGGAGGCGGCCAAGAAACCCTAGAAAATGCAACTTCTGCTGCTGTGGTGGCTGGGTGCTTCCTTCCATGGAGTGCTTCCCTTCCTTCATCTTAGTATCTTTTCTTTTCCCTTTTCCTTTGATGATGTGTAGCTAAACTCCCATTGTTGGGGTTAGGGTAGCTATTTCTGAATTCTCATGTATATGACTTGATCTTGTAATATGGTTTCTACTTCTTTATTGAGTGATTGATTTTCTGTGCTTAATGCTTGTTGTGGCTAGCACCCCCATGACTTGTTTAGTGTTTTGATATGCAATTGGAAATTTCGTATTAGAACCAGAACTGAAATTAATCACCTAGTAAACCTTGTATCTAGGAATGGAACTAGGTTTATTAGCAATCGCATGATCCCTAATCTTAATGCGAATTCACTAATCTAGGCCACCTAAGGAATTAGGGTCTATTAGTGGATTTAGGCTCTTGTCATCCGAGGAATTGGGGCTTGAGTAATCTAGTGGATTGATTGTCATAATTGAAGTGGAAACTGTTTATTAGTCATGTCATTGCATGGGGATGAAGTTTAGTGAACCTAATCCCAACATCTTTTATCATATTTGAAAACCATCTTTAATTGCCTTCCAAGTGTTTGAGAAAATTACAAAAAGAGTTTGTTTTTCTTATTCTATTTATTTTTACTTTTGTGGGCTTCTTTTGTTGTTTTGGGCTTGATAGTTAGTTTAGAACTCTCTTCAATCCAATTATCAGCTTGAATAGTAATTGATTCGATACGTGCTAGTACTTGTCGCAGTCCTCGTGGGAACGATAAAACGGTCTCACCACCGTATTACTTGCACAACTGGGTATACTTTCCCAGATTCGTCAACAAGTTTTTGGCGCCGTTGCCGGGGATTGTGTTTCAATACTAGCATATCCATTTTGGTTACTAATTTAGGCAAAAAATTTCTGTTATAATATGTTTTCTGTCATAATTTTATGTTCTGTTTTAGCTGTCATTTTTCTGGTGTGTTTGTTGTTTGTGTGCTAACAGTTACTGCTAACACCCGTGTTTCTAGACTGTTTGTGTATGTGAGGTACTATCCCAGCTTACCAACTCCTCTATGATCCTGAAATTGAAAGAACAACTAGAGGAAATAGGAGGCAAGCAAGAGAGCAGAGATTGTTAGAACAACAAGGAGAAGAACAAGAGACTTCCAAGTTTTTTCAAGAAGAACTCAGAATGGCAGACAATGGTGAAGGTGCTCCTCCACCACGGAGGACACTTGGTGACTATGACAATACAAATGTCAACCGGCATGTCACTAGCATAGTGAGGCCTCCAGTGAACTGCAACAATTTTGAAATCAAGCCGGCCCTCATCAATATGGTTTCACAGAATCAATTTGCTGGGTTGGAGAAGGAAGATCCTAACAGTCATGTTTCCAATTTCCTAGAGTTGTGCGATACAGTGAAGATAAATGGTGCCTCCGATGATGCAATTCGCCTGAGGTTGTTTCCTTTCTCTCTAAGAGATAGAGCTAATTCTTGGCTCCAATCACAACCAAGGGGGAGCTTCACTACATGGGACAACTTAGAGGCAAAATTTCTGGTAAGTTTCTTCCCCACCTCAAGATTTGTAAAGACAAGGGGTGACATCATAAGCTTTGCTCAACAAGAAGGTGAGACTCTTCATGACGCCTGGGAAAGGTTCAAGGAATTGCTCCGAAGATGTCCAAACCATGGGTTTGATGATCATACCCAAATGCAAACATTCTGTAATGGATTGAGGCCGTCAACCAGGTACATGTTGGATGCCTCAGCTGGAGGTTCCATGATTACAAAGACAGCAGAGGAAGCATTGGTTTTGATAGAAGTTATGGCGTCAAATGACTACTTGATGCATCATGATAGGGGTCCCACATCAAGAAGGGGAGTGTTAGAGTTAGATTCACAAACTGCACTGTTGGCTTAGAACAAGCTCATGACACAACAACTGGAGTCTCTTACCAAGCAACTAGCTCAACTCCCACAACAACTCCAAATTGTTCAAGGGACAACCATGCCACCACAACAGGTAATGAGATGTGATTTTTGTGGAGGAGATCATGATAATGGAAGATGTGAGGCACCACCTAGTTCCCATGAGGAAGCTAATTATATGGGGAACTATGGGCGACAAGGCAACAACCAATTCCCTAAAAACTACAACCAAGGGTGGAGGAATCAACCAAATTTTGGTTGGAAGCAAGATGCCGGACAAACAAGCAAGCCTCTTCCTACACAACCGCCTCAAGACCGGATTTCTAACTTGGAGAACACTCTCAATCAGTTCATGCAATTGACCATGTCGAACCAGAAAAACACCGATGCTTCTATAAAAAACTTGGAGGTTCAAGTTGGACAAATTGCAAAGCACCTAGCGGAGCAATCTAGCAGCAGTTTTTCAGGTAACACTCAAACTAATCCTAAGGAGCATTGCAATGATGTTGTTTTGAGGAGTGGTAAAAGTCTTTAGAATGTGGGCGATGAGCCTTTGGTGAAGAATCAAAGAGTTGATGGAAAAACAGAATTGAGTGCTGAGGAAAAAGAGGAAAAAGGCAAAGAGGTTGTAGTTGAGGAAGAAGGGAAATGCAGTGAAAAAGACAAGAGGGAGAAGCTAGTGGGTGAAAATTCAATTCTGAGGAGGACTAAAAGTCAAAATTTAAAAGATGGATACAAGCCTCAAGTGATCCCCTCTTATGTGAAGTTGCCCTATCCTCATTTGAGCAAGAAAAAAGAGAAGGAAGAGCAGTTTGCCAAGTTCCTTGACATTTTCCAGAGGCTACAGATCAACATACCATTTGCTGAAGCACTAGAGCAGATGCCCAATTATGCAAAATTCATGAAGGAACTGCTCACGAAGAAAAGAAAGTTTAAAGAAGGCAAAACTGTTGCCTTAACTGAAGAGTGCAGTGCGATACTTCAAAGGAAGCTACCTCCGAAGCTGAAAGATCCTGGTAGTTTTACAATCCCTTTCACTATTGGGAGTGTTGCTATCAGAAAGGCCTTATGTGACTTGGGAGCGAGTATCAATTTGATGCCGCTTTCAATTTTGAACAAGCTTGGAGGAGGAGAGGTGAAACCAACCAGGATGGCATTGCAACTAGCTGACAGATCAATCAAGCATCCTTATGGTATTCTGGAAGATGTTCTGGTAAAGGTGGATAAGTTTATCTTCCCAGCGGACTTTGTGATTTTAGACATGGAGGAGGATGCAGAAGTTCTGCTCATACTGGGGAGACCTTTTCTAGTGACTGGTCGCGCTTTGATAGACGTACAAAAAGGCCAGCTACGATTCAGAGTGCAAGATGAAGAAGTCACTTTCAATGTGTTTGAAGCTATGCATCGCCCGAGTGATGAAGAGTATTGTTTCCGCATGGACATTGTGGATACAGTACCTAAAGAAGTCGTTGCACATCAGCACCGCCCCTCTACTCCTGAGAAGAAGGAAAAGCTCAACATGAAAGCAACTCTGAAGCTCTGCAAGACAAATGATGTATCAGTTGGTGATGAAGTTGGATCTGCTCATGTGAAAACAGAACCTCCGCCGGGAAGGAGTAAGAAAAAGGCCATGAGGCTCAGAGCGAAAAGGGCAAAGCGGAAGCGCAATTATTGGCCTTATAAGCAAAAACAACTCTTTGAAGGAGTTCCACAGAGGAGAAGTGTTCTTGCACTTCTACGACCAGCAGACCCCGATTAATTGAAAGAAGCTCGTCAAGCTAGTGACGTTAAAGAAGCGCTTATTGGGAGGCAACCCAAATTTTCTTAACCCTTCTCTTTAGTTAGATTTTGTTTTTGATTTTAACCTCTTGAATAATTTGAGAAGATCAAGAGGAAAATATCATAGATTAATAGGTTTGTTAAGTATTTTCAAGGAAAGGATGAAGGAGAAGCATCACGGCCGTGACCCAATTTTCATGCAATTCCTTCTGACTAGACATGTGAGCCAGCACCCGCTACCGTTTCGGTAAGTGGTTCCAATTTTTCTTTCCTCTCTCCATCTTGATTGTTTACATTGGGGACAATGTAAATTCTTAAGCTTGGGGTAGGGGTATTTTTGCATTTGTTCATATTGCATTCATATAGTTTTGCATGATAGCTTTGCATGTTCACATTATTAGATTGCCCCTTGTCTGAAATTTGCATCCAATTGTGAGAACTAAGTGCCAAATAAATTGTGATAGTGAATTTTTTAACCCAATTTTTTTTCATTCTTGTGATATGGCTGCAAATGAAAATGCTTGAGATGATCTGTGATAGTTGATAATTAGTATATGGTTTCGTAGATTTGTGTTTCTCATTGATGGTTGAACTACTAAAATGTTAGATTTTGAGCCAAAGGGGTACTCACCAAATATACCCCATTCTTTGTGTTAGAGTGTTATTCCTCTTGGATTGCTTTCTCTAGAACTTGACTTAAAACCATTTTGAAGCTTAAAAAAAATTTTGAAAACATTTTTGAAAATGATTGAGGCATTAGGTATTTTTCCGGCCTTCTGAGCTTTGATTGATGAAATGCTACCCATTCGTTGCCCAATTTTGAGCCTGAAAGAATGAAATACTTTCTTGGTACCCTGGAATATTTTGATAAATGATGCTTGGTAGGATACCTTCTAAAGTATTACAAAAAGGGTAAAAAGGTAGTTGAAAAGTTTGGGATGAAAGAATCAGAAAAATATTTCTCTTGAGCTGAAAAATCTCCCCTTCTCCAAGCAAAAGGAAAACAAAGAAAAACAAAAATCTATAGATAAGGGGATGACAAAAAAAAAGACAAAAAAAAAAGAAATGAGAAATAAAATGAAAAGAAGGAAGGAAAGGTGGAAAAAGGAATCGAAACCCAAAAAGGTATTTTAGAAGGTGTCATGTTTGAAATGCTTGATACTTGGTATAGCCTTTTGAAATATCCTTTTCTTGATTTCCCCACCTAACGATTAATCCCATGGCCACGTTACAACCAAAGCAAAAGACCTCTTGATTCTTAATTGTTTTCATTAATAGAGTAGAGATTTGGTTGATAGTCAATCCTATGGTAGAATTCATTCCTTGAGGAAAATAGAGCGAATTGTCACATACCCCTAAACACTTGAGTGAGGTAGAAAGAGTGCCAAGCAAAATATTAAGTTTGGGGTGAGCTTCAGGTGATAAAGAGTGCCCAAATCAGTGAGAATATGAGTCTAAGGAACCTAAGCCTCTAATTGGACTTGAATTGATTGCCTCTTGCTGAATTGTTTGAAATGCCTATTACTTGGATTAGTATTTACTCGGGTTCTTGATTCACTATCCATGCTTTGATTATATATCTCTTCTGGCCTTAGTGATTGCTTGAGGACAAGCAATTGAATAAGCTTGGGGTGATTTGATAGTGTGATTTTACATCATATTTCCTGTATACTTTTGCATGCATTTTTTCATATAGATTAAGCATTCTTTATTTGATTTTAGTTAGTTTTTCCCTTCGAACGGGTGAAGCGGTTTCTTGGTGTTGTTTTGCAGGAATCAATGAAAAATCTGGTTAACTTAGAGTCAAGGGAATGAAGAAACAGTGGAGAATGCAATTCTGGGAATGCTCGCCCCGCGAGAGGTTACTCGCCTCGCGAGACTGAAGACAGCCAGAAACAGCAGAATGTCAACCTTTTTGTCTCGCCCCGGGAATCACAGCTCGCCTCGTGATCCTGAAGGCTGACTGTGCCAAAGAATGCAACCATTTCTGTCTCGCCACGCGAACCATGTCTCGCCTCGTGAGCTTGAGGACCAGAAGCCATCACGCCCAGGCCCTGATACTCATCATGAGTGTATTTGAGAAGACCCTTAGTGTCTCGCCTCGCGAGAGATCAATTCTCCGAAGCCAGATTTTTAATATTCACCTCGCGAGCTATGTCTCACCCCGCGAGCGCGCAAAACCCAGAATCCCCTGTTATAAGCTGTTTTGGGGCAGAATTGTTATGGGGGATTGGATTGGGAGGAAAGGAGGCGGCCAAGAAACCCTAGAAAATGCAACTTCTGCTGCTGTGGTGGCTGGGTGCATCCTTCCATGGAGTGCTTCCCTTCCTTCATCTTAGTATCTTTTCTTTTCCCTTTTCCTTTGATGATGTGTAGCTAAACTCCCATTGTTGGGGTTAGGGTAGCTATTTCTGAATTCTCATGTATATGAGTTGATCTTGTAATATGGTTTCTACTTCTTTATTGAGTGATTGATTTTCTGTGCTTAATGTTTGTTGTGGCTAGCACCCCCATGACTTGTTTAGTGTTTTGATATGCAATTGGAAAATTCGTATTAGAACCAGAACTGAAATTAATCACCTAGTAAACCTTGTATCTAGGAATGGAACTAGGTTTATTAGCAATCGCATGATCCCTAATCTTAACGAATTCACTAATCTAGGCCACCTATGGAATTAGGGTCTATTAGTGGATTTAGGCTCTTGTCATCCGAGGAATTGGGGCTTGAGTAATCTAGTGGATTGATTGTCATAATTGAAGTGGAAACTGTTTATTAGTCATGTCATTGCATGGGGATGAAGTTTAGTGAACTTAATCCCAACATCTTTTATCATATTTGAAAACCATCTTTAATTGCCTTCCAAGTGTTTGAGAAAATTACAAAAAGAGTTTGTTTTTCTTATTCTGTTTATTTTTACTTTTGTGGGCTTCTTTTGTTGTTTTGGGCTTGATAGTTAGTTTAGAACTCTCTTCAATCCAAGTATCAGCTTGAATAGTAATTGATTCGGTACATGCTAGTACTTGTCGCAGTCCTCGTGGGAACGATAAAACGGTCTCACCACCGTATTACTTGCACGACTGGGTATACTTGCCCAGTTCGTCAACAAATACGAAGAAACGCGCAAAATCTGTGTAGCTGCCAGAAGGCCAATGCTGAACGCTGGATGCTGGCGCTGAGCTCCCAGCCACTGATCAGCACTGATGTGACACCCTAAACTCGGCATCACATGGTTACCCAATTGCGGAAATAAAACTGATTACAATGCTGATTACTTTCGGAAAGTATCATTTTCTCGATGGATGAGTACACTAAAAATGGTAGTTTTTTTTTTTTTTTGAAAGGATGAAACAAGATAAAGGTGATGAACACTCGGAACATGAATTGAAGACAACATATATATTTATATTCATAACATGTTCCAATGAGACCCAAGTTCTAGTACATAAATTAGGGCCTTATCAATGGTCATTGCAACAGAGTTAGAAATCCAGAAGATACAACTTAAAAGAGAGTAATAAAAAACACGGGGAAAGAAGGTCCGGAACCACATCCAAAAAGGTAACTCTAAAAAGTCTGAAGACGGAAGACTATCCACAAAACGCTCCGAACTGGTTACTGACACTGGCTGCAAGCAGGGTCTCCACAAATGTTCCCACGAGATGAGATATCAAGTAATGGATCTATGACGTCGCCATCCTCATCTACGGAATCGTCATCTTCGGCATGATCCAGAATGTGATACTCAGGCTCATCCTCCTCCATGACCTCATAGAAGTCCTCCTCAGGGTCCTCCTGAGGATCCTCCTCAGGGTCCTCCTCGATCAATGCTGCATGCTTAATGTCCAGAGGTGGTGGTGGCTTATGTAGCAGTCCGTTAGCTCGCAGTGCGTGAAGGTAATACCAAGTCGGAGGCAGAGCTACTCTCCTAGTCTCCACGGTATGGCTCCTACGGATTGGGTCCCCTTCAGCATTCAAATCGATTGTGGTGATTGATCCGTGGTACGTGGCAGATGTCGCCCCCAGATGTATCATCCATGCCCCGGAATTCCCGCGTCGTCGAAGACCTCAGTCTTCGACATTGTCGTCGCAAGTGGGATATTGGGATCCATCTGAACTCATATACATAAGGCGATACCAAAAAGGAAGAGAGAATAACAAGTAGAAATGAAAGAGTGAAATACCTACAACGGATATATCTCACAACAACCATATACATGATACATACAACACTTTGGCATATTAACATTTTAAACATTATTCATAGGTAAACAACAAGTATTATTTTAGTGGGTCTCATGCCCGAATCAATCAATTTTATAAAGATAATGCATGACACTTCAATCATCAGGCTCTAAACTTAATCTCATGAGATATCATCACCGTTTTATCATTAAGAAAGAAAGAGTTGATCAGGATCGTATTCCGCATTGGCAAGTTGTCTCCATCACCTCATGCACCCGGATCAACATCATTACGAATCCCTTATAACGGCCATTCAGATGTAAACATCATTGAATACCACATCTTAAGCGGGTATTCGGTAACTCAAGCACATCTGCTAAGGGGAAATGCATATGAATAAAAGACTTTTCATTATCGATACTTTTCTTTGTGTTCACTCTTTTTCGTTGTCGAAGCCCAAAGCTAACGACTATTCACAATTTTCATTACTTGAAAATCAATAACACAGGACGCGCAGTCCGAGTGCTCAATCACAACACCTTAGACCGATGCCGCAGTCCAAGGTTGTGGTCGTATAAACAATTATAATTTTATCCATGTTTTATTTCAACATGATAAGGACTCCTAGCCCATAACAATGAAATTAGGCCACATAGTCCTCAATTCCAAGATTAGGACTCCTAGCCCATAATATCACGATTAGGACCCTTATTCCATAATTCTTGACACGGATCCCAGATTGCGTGCTTATAACTGAATACTAGAGGCGACGTCTCTCGAACTAGATTCTCTTTCTCATGTGCTTACTTTTCGCTCGGAGAAAATCAAAACCAAAATAAAACCTCGGTCGCTTATCCAAATAACCGGAACGTTTCTAAATCAGTTAGGGGAAAATCTTTTCCTTTACAAATTCTTTTATAAAACATTTAGGAAATTCGTTTGCTTTTGAAATCCTTGATGGAATAAAGTCAAATATTTCCAAAGGGGTTTTTCCTTCATAAGACACATAGTTCGAAAAAGGTTTTCTCTCATACAAACTTTGGATCATAAAAGGTAGTTTCTATTGACTTAAAAACACTTCAACGTTTCTTTTCAAAACAAGAATCTCATTCTCTTGAAGTATGCGTTTTAAACAAGGAACTTTTATAAATGAAATCAATACTTTCAAAGTTCTATTCAAGGCTTATTAAGGCTTTAAATCCTTATAATCATTGAGCACAGACTCAAGTCCGACTTCTCAAACTTTAATCAACAGTAATATATTCTCAACAATAATATCCTCCGCAATGGAAGTCTAAGATTATGAACACAAAATCACAAGTTAAAATCAAACAAGAACACTAAACCACAAGGTATAGGTTCGGCCAAGACTAGTTCTTAGGGTTAGAGTTTCCTGAAAATTATACAACTCATGGATTTATGATCCTTAAGTGTTAGGAGTTCAAAAATGATGATCATTTAACAAAGTTGAATTAAAATCCCACTAAGTTATAAACTTAGGGTATTCGGCGAAGGCTAGTAAAATAGTCTAGCATTCACTAAACTTTCCAATCTCTTAGGGTTAGCATCCATATGTATTAAGGAGCTCAAAACCATGATCATTTTGGAAAAAAAAAAGAACAACGTATCCTAGGTCCATAACCTTCTAGGTTCGGCCTTCATAGGATTTATAGGGTAGAAATATTTAAAATTTCCAATCCCTTAGACTTAGCATCCAAATATCTTATAGAGCTCAAGTCCATGATCATTTTGGAAAACAATGGAAACTTAAACATTCCAATCTCTTAGACTTAGCATCCAAATATCTTATGGAGCTCAAATCCTTGATCATCTTGGAACAATGAAAGTAATACATCCTATCTTTAATAACATAGAATAAACAAGTTAGAAATCCTTAAACTCTCCAATCTCTTAGACTTAGCATCCAAATATCTTATGGAGCTTAAGTCCATGATCATTTTGGAAAATAAAAACTCAAACATCCTAGCACCCAAACACTAAGTTTCGGTCATCATAGGATGATGAGGAAAATATCCTTTGTTTAACAACAACTCTTAGGTTTAGAATCACAAGGTATTAAGAGTTCTAAATCCATGGTCATACTTGGAAAGTTGAAGCATCGTATCCTAGGCCTACTTATTCCTATTTTCGGACATCATAATAATAAGCTATCAAACCTTCCAAGATTTATAGATTTAAGATCAATGGATAGTTAGAAACTCAAACACATGATCATATTCCAAAAGTTGAAACAAAACCTCCTAGGTCACAAATGCAAGCATTCGACCTTCATTGGAAGAGATAGGTAGAGATTTTTGTTTTGAAAAACCTCTTAGTATGTGAAAATATAAGTTAATACGAGACTATAGAAAGTGGTTTCAACTCAAAAGAAGTCTTCTACTATTTTAGAGAGATTTTAGAAGTTTAAAGCATATAAAGAACACATAAAGTAAACTAAGAAATAAAAGATGAAACTTGCTAAAAGATTAATATGAGAGCATTACCCTTAGTATAAGGAAAAACTTAAGTAGAAAAGATGAATAAAAACTAAGCTTTAAGAGCTTGAACTTTCAAGAGAAATGAAAAAGATGAAGGTTTAATGGAGTTTGAAGAAGGAAGATGATGAAGTGAAACTGAGAGGGATATATATAGAGAGGGGGGAGGAATTCCACAGCCAAGGTAAGTGAGGGAGGGCTTGTTGACCAAGCTTGGTGGTTTAATGCTTGATTGGATGGAAGAAGAGAGAGAAATAACTTTTGGATTAGAATAGTATTATAATTTGAAAAGTGTGATGATTACACTTTTGGAGTGTGTCATAGCCTCTTCCATCATGTCACCTTACTTCTTTTATGTTCCCTAATATGCTTCATTTCGTACCCGGTTGTATTTTCCGATCGTAATTCTCCCGACGTTTTCGCCCGAATAAAATATTATTTTATTTTTGAACGAAAATTTTCAAAATAACCAAAGTTGAAGGAAACATAATAAAAACATTAACTGTTTCATTCACGGGTCAAAATTATCTATTCTGCACAGTAAACTTGTACCGGCAGTGAAAACGCAGACCGGCTTCCGTCTGAATTTTCATCCGAAATTTTTACTGTGACTTCATATGATATAACAACACAAGAAAATGATTTTAGTTTAATTAAAATCATCCTGAGTTTAATCTAAAATAAACACATTTAAATATGTATTTACTACTACAGAAAACATAAGAAAAACAGGGTGTTACAACTGACATGTGTCACGCATGCAAGGCCCTCGGTTGCATGCCCTGCGGTAAGCACTGGTGAATGGCGCTGAGTACCTGTGCTCAACCTTGGAAAAAATAAAAGAGGTTCAACACCTCATTTGAACCTCTTCAGATGGAAAATACAGAATAGAACCAAAGATAGATAGAGAGGAAAAGATAGAGAGAAAGGAAGAGAGAAAAGAGGAGGAGAGCTACCAAACCCTTCCACTATTGAGAGCTTGAAGGTTGAAGCTGGGCAGCCTCTGTAAATCCCTCACCACACCTTCTTCCACCATTTGATCGTGTTCAAATTTCATAGAGAAGTTCTGGGTTGATAATATTTCGTATCCAACGGTTGAAACTTGAGTAATCCCCAGAGTGTGAGCTATTTAACTCAGAAGAAGGAGAGAAACTCAACCTGTGTAGCTCCTGACCAGTTACCTTGAAAAGTTCATCCTAGGTTCGTTCACCGTTGGATCGAGCTGAAATTTTTGGAGATGGTAAAGGAAAGGTAGTTCTTTATGGTCAATAGACAAATTTTTTAAAAATATGTCTAGATTGTGATATGTAGAGTCAAAACAGTGGCGGATCTTGTCGTGTTTACTGCAGATTTTGAGTATCTTATTTTGTGTCTTTCAAAATGTGATGTTTAGGTGGGATATTGGAGATTCGGGGACCTCGTTCGGTGTGAGGCAGATTCGAGAGGTGTCGAGTAGGAGTGATCTCGTAGCGTTTCCGAGGTCGTACGTCCTTCAGGTGGGGGAAATAAACCATTTAACGTCGGAAAAGGCGTGGTTACATTTAATTCGATAATGGTGTACGTAGGGCAACCGAAACCCTACATGAGAGCGAGTAATGGACAATATCCATATCACAGTGGGGACTACCTAGTTGTACCGTTGATGATATGAAAATTGTGCGTTTATTTCCGTTACGTCTAAAATATATTATTTTACTGTATAACGATTGCCTGCTTTGAATGATTTGACTGGTTGGTTTGATATTGGTAATGGATGGATGATGATGTTATGAGTGTGTAATTATTTTATGAACATGTTATATTATTATTATTTTTATTATTATTATTGGTAATAATGATTATTTTGGAAATGATGGTATGAATGAAATGATAATTTTATGACATAATGGTAATGATGATGATTTTGATGATATGATGGTATGGTGATATGAGTGTTATGATTATTCTTGGAGGGTTAGTAAGGGATAAGTTATGTTGAGATATGATGATGTATTGGGGAATTCATACTATATGTACTAGTCATGCCTAACCGAGGTAATTCCTGTGATATGATGTTGATGAGATTGATAAGACGAGATTATTATTGAGGTTATCTATGGGATTATGATGAGTTGTTAGGGCACTAGGGGGTGACCTGAAACAAGACATGTGATATGGTTGACCTGAAACATGGTCTGGTGGACCTGAAACATGGTCCTTGGGGTATATTCCTCGGAGGGAGAATTCTCGGGGATTAGGCTAACGACGGACCATCCCAGACATTATTTCATTTTAGTTGCAGCTATAGTTCATGCGTTGCATGAGCACCCTAGTTCAGAGGTGTGCACCGGATTGTGCAGCTATAGTGCCATTGCTTTGCATGGGCATCCTCCATCCGTGGACAAGGGTGTGTGCCGGGGCCTATAGGACGTGTCGATTGTGGATATTCGGATATTGCCGATACCTGATGAGATGATTCATACAGTATTTGCATTGCATCATGATAAAGGGTAGAGAAAAAACCCTAGATGTGGATTGAGGATGGTTGTGTTATATATATATATGGATACTTATACATTTGGAGACGGATGTTTAGGGCACTATTATACAATTAAATGTGGCTAAAACCTTTCCACGTTTGATGTTATATTACATCTTATCCCTTTTCTTGTGTTGTGTGTTTTGTGCATATATATATATATATATCTTGTACCTCAGACCCAGCTAGTATAGATGGCACACTGGGACCATCCATGGATGATCCAAGATCCAGGGTTTCCCCGCTCGGGGACCTTTGAGGTGGAGTGCGTTGATCCAAATAGGTGGCTCGTGGACCCAGCCACCCTTTTTGTTGTATATACGGGTCCGTTGTTCATCACTTCAGGACTTGGGCAAGGAGTGCCCGTCGGTTTTGTCAGCACATTTCATTTTGGCATGACCTTTCCTTTCCCGATAGGACAGCCCGATGGACATGTACCACCGATGACAGGCATGGCACCTGTCCCCTTCATGGTACCCGTCGATGTACTCGTACCAGGGCTTACACCTGCACCCGCACCCGCACCAGTACCAGAGCCAGAGTTGGCATCCATGCAGGAGGATGACCCGATTGCCCCAGTTCAGGACCTGTTACCCCTTCCAGAGGTACCAGTACCTCCAGAGGTCCGGGCCACTGTTTCAGAGTCTTCTCGGGTATCTTCCAGACAGCTGCATCCCAGAGATAGTCGGCTATATAGACAGATGTTCCAGAGGCAGTCGGATAGGATCTCTTCCCATGGGAGTGGATGAGTATTTGGACCTGCCGGATGAGTGAGGTTTTTGTTTTATTTTGAGAGGGGACAGGGTGTGGAGAGAAATGGTGAGGCATCATTCTTTTGTTTTTGGATGTATTTTGCTACCTTTCTAGTTTTTACATAGTGGGATGCTACTGATAGGAATCCCTTGACAGTACTATATCAGGATATAATGTATATATATGGTTATGTTTCTATATGTATGTTTATACATATTGTTTTATATTTGAAGTTTTAATTTTTCGATGTTTTTAATATATCCGCTTAATGATAATAACGAAATTAGGTCTAAATATTTTGGTTTATCTTTAATGGTACGTCGGGGCGTCTCACTTGGTGGTATCAGAGCTGTTCGGTTCTGAAACAGACTGTGACAACTGTGATTAGGGTGAACTGGCCATTTAGTCCACATCGGATAACGACTATGCTTAGAAGTTGGGTAGTGAGTCCGACGCGACATTTCTATGACATATAGTATTTATATTCCAGTTTTATGTAGTATTATATGCCATATTGATGTGGGTTAATGATTTCTTTTAACAGGATCATGGCTCGAGGCAGAGGTCGAGGACGTGGTAGACGGGGTGGTAGAGCTGTAGAGGGTGTCGAGGATGAGTAGCATCATCCTGAGGTAGGGATTGGAGGTGGAGGAGAGTCCGCCGAGACTCTTCGGACTATCCGCGAGTTAGCATCCGTTCTGTTGCAGCAGGCGCAACAGAATGCTCAGAGGGTGCAGAGAGAGGAAGAGATACAGGAGCGGCAGAATAGGAGGAGACTATGATCCAACGAGCAGAGTGGTGGATACAGGAGCTCGAGAAGATCTTTGACACCATGTGATGAAGAGATAATAGGAAGGTGACTTATGCCACCTTCATGCTGACCGGAGGGGCCGAGTCATGGTGGAGAGGCAAGAGGAGATTACTTGAGGCTGAGGGCAGGTTGATCCTTTGGGAGTTATTCAGAGAGTGTTTCCTCGAGAAGTACTTCCCGCGGTTAGTCAGATGCGAGAAGGGGAGAGAGGTCATGAGTCTCCATCAGGGAGACAGATCTGTTGGTGATTATGCGGCTAGATTTGAGGCCCTAATTCAGTTTTGAGTTTTACCAGAGGTTTCCGGATGAGGATTGGATGTACTGGAGATTTGAGGAGGGTTTACGACACGAGTTGAGGAGGGCTACAGTGCCCCTAGATATTTTGAGCTTTCCAGAGATGGTGGAGAGGTGATGAGTGTGATTTCACCTGATATTTCATTGACATTTTGCATGCATTTTCATATAGTTTAGGCATTTTTAATTTGATTTTTGTTAATTTTTACCATGGAACGGGTAAGGCGGTTTTGTGGTGTTTGTGTGCAGGAATTTAGGATTAAAATGTTCAAGATCAACCATGATGGAGCTTGCATGAAGATGGAGCTTGAAAAGTAAGAAAAATGAGCCAAACAGAAGCCATCACGGCCTAGCCGTGACAGCCATCACGGCCATGATCGAGCAAGGCTGAAAAGAAAAGTACACAAAAGTCAGAACTTGTCATGGCCAGACCGTGATGGCCATCATGGCCAGGCCGTGATGGCCATCACGGCCATGATGGCCATCAGGGCCAGGCCGTGATAGCCATCACGGCCGTGACAGGCCATCAGTGCCAAGTTTTCCAAGACAGAATCTGTCGCGGCCTGACCGTGACAGCCATCATGGTCGTGACGCATAATATCTGGAATTTTAAAAGCTAATTTGCTCAGATTTTGTAATTGCTTGGGATGCAAGTTACCCTACCTTATAAATAGGACCTAGAGGCTCGAAAATAGGATCACTTCTTGGGCTGCTACCTTAGGCAAAATTAGGATTTCTCTTCTTCTTCTTCTTCTCTTCTCTTAGGTTTTCTTTTATGCTTTTGTTAATCAAGCTTGCTATGAACATGGCAATGCTTGAGTAGTAGTCTTATTTCTAGGGATTGGGGCTATGCCCAAGATTTGTTTATGGTGACGAATTGACGTTTGGTCTCTTGTTAATTTCGACTTTGCTTTCGATTTGATTCCTATTGCTTCAATTACTCGTAAATTCGGTGGCCACTTATTTGCTTGTCGTAGATACTCTAAGGAGGAACCTAGCGATGAACTTAGGTATCGGATCTATAGGAATCAAACTTAGGACTTAAATCACGAGAGTTAGAAGCGGTCCTTCGAGGGTTCACGGATTGCCACATAACTTAAATGGTTCAATTTAAATTTAATTACCACGAGAGTAGGGTTGGTTTAATTGGGCACTATTTTTGTAACCCGAGAGGGAGCATTAACTTATTAAGGATAAATTCGCCTTCAAAGCAATTTTGATAACTAACAAGGGGTAGTCAATTTGGTAACATGAACAACCTTGTTGGTAACCCAATTCCTAGGAATCTGTTTTGATTTGAAAAACCCCTAACTGATTTGCTTTCCTATTTTAATTGATTGTGTTCTTAAATATCTGATTTTCTAGTTAATTCTTATTACAAAAAAATCAAATCTTTTCCAAATCCTTTTTTATATAGTCCAATTTAATTGATTTAATAATTAATTGTTGTTTGAGATCACGGTCTCTGTGGGATCGATCTTTTTTATTACTTGACGACGAAGCCATGCACTTGCGGATTCGAAAACACACATCAAGTTTTTGGCGCCGTTGTCGGGGACTGTGTTTTATTGAATTTCAATTTAATTTTTAAATTGATTTTTCTAGACATTTTTTTGTTTAATTCTTCCTTTTTTTTTTCTTTTTCTAGTGTATCTACCTCTCTCTTTGCAGGAATTTTTCTCTCTTATGCGAAGATCCCAAAGTCTTGGAAGTCTTGTTGAAGTTGACCCCGAGATCGAAAGGACCTTTCGTAGACGTGGGGGACTACAAAGACAAGGAGAGAGAGAGAGGTTGATTCCCATTCCACTCATGGTGAATCTACCGGATAGCAAACCACTTAAGGACTACGCAGCCCCAAATGCTAGGGGTTTACGAATTGGGATTGGTAGGCCAGAAATTGAGGCAGAGAACTACACTATACCGCCTATGTTAATTGGCATGATTAGGCAACATCAATTTGGAGGATTACCCTCGGAGGACCCGACTGGTCATGTGGAGACATTCTTGGAGTTCACTGATGCAATTAGAATTCATGGTCCCCCGATTGATGCTATTCGCTTGAGGTTATTCCCATCCTCTCTTACTGGAAAGGCAAAAGCTTGGTTGAAGCAAGTGCCCGCTAATACCCTGTCAACTTGGGACCAACTGGAGCAGGCATTCTTGGAGAAATTATTCCCTCCATCCAAGACTGCTTACCTACGAACTCAGATCACCGGCTTCTTCCAAAAGGACGGAGAATGCTTATCCGAAGCTTGGGATCGTTACAAAGGGTTGATGGAGTCTTGCCCACATCATGGGCTCGAGAGGTGGTTGTTAGTGCATACCTTCTACAACGGATTGGATTACTCTTCGAAGGTGTCACTTGACTCCGCAGCTGGTGGAGCCTTTATGAATAGACCTCTGACAGAAGCATTCAATATCATTGAAAATGTAGCCGCCAACTACCACCAATAGGGTTTGGAAAGAGGTAATAACCCGAAAAAGCTTTCGGGGGGTAAGTTTGAAATGAATAGAACTGATCTAATTATGTCTAAAAATGACTCACTAAATAAATGCTTTGATAAGCTTGAAAAGCCTAATGTGAGTTCAATAGATGCTACTAATATTGTGTGTGAGATTTGTGGAATGCAGGGACATGACATAATGGAGTGCCCACATGGTATTTCTCCTAGATTCGGTGCTTCTGGGGAAGAAGTGAACTATTGTCACAATTTCTATGACACGAACCCGAAGTTGCCAAACTATGTTCCCCCAAATTCTTACAACCAAGGAAGGAATAATAGCCCTTATCTCTCCTATGGGAACTACAACAACACGTTGAACCATGAATTCCAGGAAGGCCAAGGTAATAGGAAACCCGCATCGGGGTATCCTCAGGTACAAAAGTCTAAACTTGAGTCTCTTTTGGAAAATTTTGTGGCAACTAAAACAAAGCAAAATGAAGAGTTTAGGCAACAAGGTAGGGCAGTCAATGAGGCAATAAAAGAGTTACCATCTAAGGTAGATAACTTAGCCATCCATAATAAGATGTTAGAAACTCAGATTGCCCAACAAGCTAGTACATATTCTAGAACTAATGGTACGTTTCCAAGACAACCCGAAGTTAATCCCAACGAGCACTGTAATGCTATATACTTAATGGATGATAAGCTTGGGGGTAATTGAAAAGGATGTTGAATGTGAGGAGGACATGAGTGAACATGAAGATATAGAGCCAAAGTATGTCCCTCCACCACCTTACCAACCCCCAATACCTTTCCCACAAAGGTTGGTCAAGAAAATACAAGTAGAAAAGGAAACTAAGAGCTTAATTGAGGAGCGTGATGTTGTGATAAAAACTAATATGCCTCATAAACTAAAAGATCCAGGAAGTTTCTCTATTGCTTGCTCAATTGGAGAATTAAAAATAGACCAAGCCTTATGTGACTTAGGGGCTAGTGCAAGTTTGATGCCGCTTACTATCTTTGAGAGGTTAGGAACCAAGGAATTGAGTCCATCCAAGTCCTCTGTACAATTTGCGGATGGATCAACTAAAACTCCTCTAGGAATACTAGAGAATGTTCTCATAAAGGTAGGAAAATTTTTCATGCCTACCGATTTCATGGTGTTGGACATGAACGGGAATTATAAATTCCCTATCATTCTTGGAAGGCCATTCTTGGCCACAGCTGGAGCGATAATAGATGTAAAAAATGGTAAGCTCTCCTTGAATGTAGAGGAAGGTAGGGTGGATTTTGATTTGACTAACTCATATAACAACCCTCCTTTTGAGAGTCATGTGTGCAGGATTGAGATAATGCCCCCAAAGGTGAAGGAAGAGCTTAACATGGAAGCAACTCCCAAACTTTGCATGACAAATGATGCACCAAATAAAGATGAACCAGGAGTTACTCAACATGTGGAGTTAAAACTTCCCCCGGAAGGAAGTAAGGCCATGAAATTCAGAGTGAAAATAGCAAAGCGAAAGCGCAATTGGCCATACGAACAAAATAGACTCTTTGAAGGACTTCCATGGAAGAGAGGTGTTCTTGCACATCCAAGCCCAACTGATCCCGGTTGATCCAAGGGAGTATGGTCAAGATTAAGACCGTCAATAATCTCTTCTTGGGAGGCAACCCAAGTTTTCTTTCCCTTTTTAATTTTTTTTTTGAATTTTGTCTTTGAATAATTTGAGAAGATTAAGAGACGAAATACCACTAATTGATGGTTTTGCCAAGTATTTGTAGGTTATGAAGGCAGGAAGAGCAAAATGGCATGGAAAAATAGAGTCAGAGGAGATCACGGCCTAGTCGTGACGAGGATCACGGTCGTAATGGGCCAGAAGTTGGAAACCAGAAGACATCACGCTCAGGCCATGACAGCCCTCACGGGCGTGATGAGGAGGACCCATAAGATCAGAATGTATCATGGCCTAGTCGTGATGGAATTCATGTCCGTGAGAGGCCAGCTCCTATAGACCCGAACTGATCACGGTCTGCCCGTGATTAACGTCACGGTCGCGACACATCTTCCAGTAGATCTTTGACTGGCATTTGAGCTAGCACCCTCCACCACCTCGGTGAGTTGTTCCATATTTTCTCCTTTCTTCGACTTGATTATTTACATTGGGGACAATGTAAGTTTTTAAGCTTGGGGTAGGGGTATTTTTACATTTTTTGCATTTTTCATGTTGCATTCATATAGGCTTAATTTTGCATAATCATATGATTAGATTGCCCCTTGCTTAGAGTCTGCATCCAATTGTGAGAACTTTGTGCCAAATGAATTGAGACTGTGAATTTTTGAACCCAATTTTTGTATTCTCGTGATAGGCTAAAAATAAAAATGCTTGAGATGATATTTTGATAGTTGATAATTAGCATGTGGTTCCTTGGATTTGTGTTTCTCATTGATTTTAAACTACTAAATGTGAGATTTTTGAGCCTAAAAGGGGTACTAATTAAATCTACCCCATTCTTTGTGATTGAGTGTTTTATTCCTCTTGGATTGTATTCTCTAGAACTTGACTTGAAACCGTTTTGAAACTTACAAATTTTTGAAAATATATTTGAAAATGATTGAGGCACTAGGTATTTTTCTGGCCTTCTGAGTTTTGACTGATTAAATGCTACCCCTTAGTTGCCCAATTTTGAGCCTAAAAGAATAAAATACTTTTCTTGGTACCTTGCTTTATTTTATGATGGTTGGTCTGACACCTTTTAAAGTATTGAAAAAAGGGTAAAAAGGTAGTTCGAAAAATAAATTGTGGGATGAGAAAGTTAGAAAAATATTTCTCTTAAGTTGAAAATCTCCCCTTCTCCAAATAAATAAAATAAAATAAACAAAAAAATGAAGAAGGGGATGAGAAAAAGAAAGTGAGAAATAAAAAAGAAAGAAAGAAAGGTGGAAAAGTGAACTAAAGCCCAAAAATGTATTTTAGAAGGTTGTCATGCTTTGCATTGTTTGAGAAGAGTGCCTGAATTAATGAGAGGTATGAATTTAGAGAACCTAAGCTTCTAATTGGACTTGAAATTGATTGTCTCTTGGCTTCTTATTGGATATACCTGTTACTTGGATTTGTTACCCGGGTTCTTGGTTCACTGTCCATGCTCTGATTGTCTATCTTGTCCGGCCTTGGTTATTGCTTGAGGACAAGCAAAATCTTAAGCTTGGGGTAGTTTGATGAGTGTGATTTCACCTCATATTTCATTGACATTTTGCATGCATTTTCATATAGTTTAGGCATTTTTAATTTGAGTTTTGTTAGTTTTTATCTTGGAACGGGTAAGGCGGTTTTGTGGTGTTTGTGTGCAGGAATTGAGGATTAAAATGTTCAAGATCAACCATGATGGCACTACAACAGATTAGACTTTTAATAACGCACCTTTTATAGCATTTCCGTGTGGAAATGCTATTAAAAGTGATGGGGGGAATTTTAATAGCGTTTCCTTTAGAAAACGCTATCTTAGGTATCACCTAAGATAGCGTTTCCGTGTGGAACCGCTATTAAAAGTGCCACTTAGGAAAAGATAGCGGTTCCACATGGAAACGCTATCTTAGGTGATACCTAAGATAGCGTTTCCTTTAGGAAACGCTATCTTAGGTATCCCTTTTCTTCAGAACAGAAAATTAAACGCGGGACCTTGGTTTTCTTCCCTCTTTTTTCTTGCTCTCTTCATTCTACTGTAGCTCGTTGCCATTTCTTTTTTCTTCCTTCACCTTCGTTGCTCGCCGCCGCTGCTGTTGTTGACCATCCTGCAGCCGTCACCGCCCGTTCAAGCCCTTCCCTCTTCCATCGTATTTTCCTCTTCGCAGATTGGTAAGTCCCCCTGTTTCTCTTTTTTCTCCCTTGTTGGAAAGGATGCTTATTATGACATTACTAACATTTTCTCATATTGGGGTTCCTCCAAGTGTATCTTATAAAACTGAAGTTTTGTCTTGTTCATAGGTGAGCTTACATTTGAAAGCTTCTCAAATGCTTTGGAAACTCCTGGTCCACGAAATGAAGTAACTATCCATTTCAAAGGTAACTCTATCTGTTGGAATCGTTCACTATATATGCAGAAGATTTTTATTGAGTTAATGAAGGCATCTGATAATGAAGATAAATGTCTCGTGTAGATAAAATGTAGATTTTATTAATGTTAATTATTCATTATCTCAAGTATCCAGTTATGTTGGGATTGTTAAGTGCTGTTGGATAATAGCAACAACTATTGCATGCTGAGCTCTTTTTTTGCACATGACTTAAGGTTTTTTGTAGCTTTTTCTCGTGTGTTATTTCCTCGAGATCATTGAGGATTTTGAAGTTTGCACTTAGTACTAAGACTTTGATATCAGATTAGGGTACAGACCACAAGTCGATAGATCTAATTGTTGAGGAAACTACATATGTTAATTAGAACCTGGTTTATGTTATAAATAAATCAAGTAATGAAAACAAGATAAATTCCATTTACTCTGAAGTTGAACTGAAATGAACATTCAATTACCATAACCATTGTTTCCTTTCTAGACCGATAGCCCATTAATGGTCAAGCCACAAATATGAGATTCTCCTGCAGCTAATCTTGACATTGGCAAATTCTTAAACTATCTCTGAATCTATGCTCCTCTTCCCCAATGTTCCCAATACCAAACTCTAATCTTGACTCTTGTTACTTGGAATGACATATAGGCAGCCTCTTCTGCAGTTAAGTCTGGTTTTGTTTCATTTTGTAAATTTCCTAGAGGTAGGTGTGCATCTTCAGGTTGTGATTTATTAAAGTGTGTGACCCTTTTGTCACATACCTTGTTTAAAAAAAGAAATAGCAAATCAAATTTCAGGTATCTTAAGTAATTTAAGCATGCTAATGTACTGTTGTAGCTGTTATGGTGAGATAATACTATTAAAGCAATATTTAGTACTTCTCCATTGATATAGCATTTATGTTGCTAGGTTTAATGAATTTGATGCTAATGGTGGACCCATTGCGAAGGAGTTGATTCCCAAGCTCACTGTTTTGAAGACAAGCTGGTCCTCTAGATTGGGGTTAGAACTAGCAGATATTGATGTAAGGCCATCTTTTCTCTCACTATTGTTTTAGCTTAACGGATTTCATTTTTCACCTGTAGTTCCCTTCTAATTGAGATGTTAAATACAGGCTCGGCAATTCATTGCCACTATCATATTTCTAAAGGGGTTTGGAGGGGTTCTATTTGTGTTTGGCAGCACACTTGGAGCTTATCTACTGGTAAAGGCTTGGTGTTGCTTTGGACTGTGAAGAAGTTGCTATTCTTAAGTTTACTTTAAGTTCCCCTCATTGTTGTGGTTCCAAAACATAATAGTCCTGAATGAGTTTTCCTTTTTCTGTAGCTTATGCATCTGGCTATTACTACTCCGCTGCTGTATGATTTTTATAACTATAGACCCGGCAGGCCTGAATATACTCTACTGCTGAATGATTTCTTGCAGGCTTGTCCGAACTTCTTTGATTTGCTTTGTTTTTTGATGATGGTTTCATCTTTGTGAGAACTATATATATATGGTGGAATCCACATAGGGACAAACTGCTAAATTGTGCTAATTACCAATACCAATGAATTTAACTTCTGATAGTAAGTTATATTGAGTTAAAAATTGATCCTGCTTGGATTATGGGCAAATAAGGTGTTTGCTTGTCTAGGTAATAGGTTTTGTTGTCATTTGTTAATTGTCATAGTATATACTACGGGTAAATCTAAGATTGATGGAAGAGAATCCAGTATTTCCATGAGGTTTGTGCTCCCATTAGTTGGTATTCTAAATTTTTCTTTAATACCATTAGTAACTTCAACAGTCTTAATTTACCTTTGGTTCAAATGGTTTCAGACTTCCCTTCACCTGCCCCAGCTCGTTCAACCTATCTAGTAGCTGCCTTGCCATTGGATGCCAAGATTGAAATCGAGTGCATAGCTGCACTATAAGCACCGGTTGGTTCCTTCAGCAAACTCAGGTTAATAATGAACGTGGAAACTTAACCTAGTATTGGAGTTTAATTTTGGTTTGTCCTCCTTGAATCATGATGCTCTTGTCATTACTATTATTGCTCTAGTATCCTGATAGGAAGGAATTTAATCATCAGATTCTCTCTCAAGATTATGTGCCCCATTAAAAGGGAAAGAAACTAAGTCAGCGACAATGTGTTTTGTTTGCAGCTTTTGTAATGATCGAGTATGAATTCTGATTGTTCCAAACAGGATCTTTGTCTAAACTTCAAAGAAACCTCGTTTAACTATGGATATTGTTCCGTAAATACTTTGAGACAAGATTTTCAAGGAAATCCCTGTCTCTTTCTTTTATATTAGGAAAGGCAGATAAGGTTGGAAAACTGACATTTCCCATACCAAGATTTTTGATATAGATCCTTAAAGAAATCTGAAACTAAGTTCTGTAATTGCAATAGTTTTCTTCTTGTTTCACAATCCTCTCCTTGAACATAAAAGATACAACAGGTTCTTCAAGGGACCTGAAACTGCTACACTGATCCTTTCCTTTACCCAACTGAATACCCCCCCTCTCTCCCATCTTTCCCTTATGATGCTTCCCCACTAATACACAGCCCCTGCCCACACTCAATTTGCCATGCGGAAAAACGGTAAAAGTTTTCATTCCTTTAATCTGTATACATTGCATGTAGACCTCAACCACTCTAAACTCAAAGTAAATATGTTTAATAAATATTTTTGTAGATCGAGAAAGCATGGATCGGAAATGGATGTCTGCAAATCATTTAACGAAGGAGTATGAGGATGGGGTGAAAGAGTTCATTAGTTTTGCAGTTCGGCATGCGGAAAACCCTAGTACAATCATATGTCCTTGTTTAGATTGTTGTTATGCAAGGCGAGTTAGTGCAGCCGATTTGGAAGAACATTTAGTGTGTAATGGAATCGATCAAAGTTATACATGTTGGACAAAACATGGTGAGACAAGAGCTGAGTCTAGTGAAATGAGGAATCGTGTGAGATATTCATCATACGATACCGACACAAATACTTATGAGGGCGATCGTTTTGAAGACATTGCAAATGCTGTTGAAGAGGATCTTCGGGATTGTCCTCAATTGTTTGGGAGGTTGGTAAGTGATGCAGAGCAACCATTGTATGATGGTTGTACTAAATTCACAAGATTGTCGGTGATGTTAAAGTTGTATAACTTGAAATCAGGCAACGGATGGACTGATAAGAGCTTTACGGACTTACTCACACTATTGAAAGACATGTTGCCAGAGGATAATGTGCTTCCTAGTCGGACATATGAGGCTAAACAAATGTTAAGCTCTATTGGCATGAGCTACGAGAGGATACATGCTTGTCCTAACGATTGCATTTTATTTCGGAATGAATACGCATCGTTAAAGATGTGTCCTAAATGTAATGCCTCACGATATAAGAAGAAAGAATCAGATCCAGAGAAGGTTGTGTGGTATTTTCCCATAATACCCAGATTTAGGCGCATGTACCGTAATTCTGAAGATTCAAAGCACTTGACATGGCATGAGGATGAAAGGATCAAAGATGGCAAGCTGCGGCACCCGGCAGATTCTCCGCAATGGAAGAAATTTGATCATGATTATCCTGATTTTGGGCAAGAATCAAGAAACCTACGACTTGCATTGGCTACTGATGGATTTAACCCGCATGGTGTTCAAAGTAGCTCTCACAAGACATGGCCTGTGATTTTGGTGATTTATAACCTATCCCCATGGCTATGCATGAAGCGCAAATTTATGATGTTATCTATGTTAATTTCAGGCCCAAACAACCAGGAAATGATATAGACGTCTATTTGACTCCTTTGATTGAAGACTTGAAACAACTGTGGGAGACAGGTGTGGAGGTGTATGATGGGTATAAGGAAGAAAGTTTCAATTTGAGAGCTATGTTGTTTGGCACAATTAATGATTTTCCAGCCTACGATAATCACAGGGATATAGCATCAAGGGTCAGTGTGCATGCCCTATATGTGAAGAGGGTACGGATTGGATGCGGTTAGAACATTGTAAGAAGAATGTCTTTCTTGGGCATCGTAGATTTTTGCATCCAAGTCATCATTACCGGTGGTGGAGAAAGGCGTTCAATGGGAACTCGGAAGAAGGTAGAGCTCCTTCACCTTTGACGGGTGATCAACCTTTTGAAAAGGTAAAGGATTTGAATATCCAATTCGGTAAACCTTTTGCGAGAGATATTGTCACAAGAAGGTGGAAGAAAAGGTCGATTTTCTTTGAGTTGCCATATTGGAAATCATTATATGTAAGACATTTCCTCGATGTGATGCACGTTGAAAAAAATATCTGTGATAGTGTCATTGGTACGTTACTCAATGTGCCAGGGAAGACTAAAGATGGCATCAATGCAAGGTTGGACTTGGTTAGTATGGGAATAAGAAGAGAATTAGGACCGACGAAGAAGGGTAAAAGTACATATCTTCCTCCGGCTGCTTACACTCTATCTAGAAGAGAAAAAACTATTTTTTGTAAGTTTCTTGAAGGAGTTAAGGTTCCGGAAGGGTACTCTTCAAACATTAGGAACCTCGTATCGATGAAAGATCTCAAGTTAAAAGGTCTAAAGTCCCACGATTGTCATGTTCTCATGGAGCAGTTGATACCCATTGGTATACGGTCTATTTTACCTAACAAAGTGCGGGGGGCCTTAACTAAACTCTGTTTCTTCTTCAAGGCAATTTGCAGCAAAGTGATTGACCCTGAGAAGTTGCCATCATTGCAAAGAGAAATTGTTGTGACTTTATGCGAGCTTGAGATGTACTTTCCACCTTCATTCTTTGACATAATGGTTCATCTAACCATTCACCTTGTTAGAGAGACACAACTGTGTGGGCCAGCTTATATGAGATGGATGTACCCGATTGAGCGTTATATGAAGATATTAAAAGGGTATGTGAAAAACCGATCACGACCAGAAGGTTGTATTGTTGAACGGTATATTGTCGAAGAAGCTGTTGAATTCTGTGATCAATACCTATCCAATGCTGATTCTATAGGGCTGCCAAAGTCTCGTCACACATGGAGAATGATGGGGCAAGGAATTACTGGAAATGAAATAGTGACTATATCAAGGACAAAATGGGAGCAAGCACACTTATATGTTTTGCACAATGCCGATGAGGTTGAGCCATATGTTGAAAAACACAAGGACATGCTTAAGAGTTTGTATCCAAATAAGAATCAAAATTGGCTAACTAGAGAACACAATCGTTGTTTTATAATGTGGCTAAGAGATCACATTTATGCAGAGTTGACTGAAAATGCTACTTCAGTTTCAAATAGATTGAGATGGTTAGCCAAAGGTCCAAGTTTGCATGTCTTCTCTTACCACGGTTATCAAATTAATGGGTACACATTCTATACAAAAGAACAAGATGGTCGGAGTACAATGCAAAACAGTGGTGTGACTCTTGTAGCTCAGTCGATGCATATCTCAAGTGCCAAAGACAAAAACCCGATATATTCAAATATGTCATACTTCGGCGTCATTGAACGCATATGGGAGTTGGATTACACAAAGTTTAAGGTTGGTGTGTTTGGTTGCAAGTGGGTTGACAATAATAACGGTGTTCAGATTGATGAGTCAGGGTTCATGCAGGTGGATCTTAATAGGGTGGGGTATAAAGATGAGCCTTTTATATTAGCATCTCAAGCTCAACAAGTGTTCTATGTCACTGATCCAGCTGATATGAAAAGGTCCATTGTTCTTTTGACTAACAAAATAATTACTAAGATTGATGATCAAGACCATGGAGATGTTGATATTGAAGATGATCCTTTCGTCGGGACATTACAATCACTTGAGATTGATCCAACTAGGGATGATGATATGTATATGAGAGATGATCATGATGAGGGGATTTTGGTCAATCCACCATTTCGTACTAATAAAGGACAAACAAATGTCAATCTAATGAAGAAAAGAAAAAGGTTGACTTAAACATGTATGTAGTGTTTGTGTTTAAATGAACTTTCTGATCCTTTTATATTATAGTTAGCATCTTCCGGTAATGCTAGTGTTGATTTTGTTATTCATAGTTGTTTTATATTTTGCATCAATTAATGTTATATTAATGTCCATTGATGTTTTACTTGTATCTAATATTTTTGTAGGTAAATGGCATCTTCAAGTAATTCTAGTGATGCCAAAGCGACGAGACGTGGGCCAACAGTTATGAAGGCGGTCATCCGCGCTAGGAGTAAAGGACAAAAATTTGATGTAATTTACTTACTAATCTAAGGATTTCATAATGTTGTTTGATGTCTAGATTTAATTACTTTATTATTTTTATTAGGTTGAATGGAATTCTTTGGACCAACCAATTCGTGCTAATGGTAAAATATTGAAGAGTTACATTGGGGCCGTTGTTCGGTAAACGGTCCCAATTATTTGTTCTAATTGGAAGGATGAAGCTTTGGATGGTTTCAAAGAGAGCATATGGGCTGATGTACAGGTAATTGTTAAAATTTATGAATTATATTGTAAACTATGTAAACATACTTACTTTGACACGTTGTTTATATTGTTTTGCAGATGTCTTTTAATGTTGATGAATCTCGGAAAAAATTTGTACTTCAGGAAGCTGGTAACCTACATAGGGCATTCAGAACTAGATTGACCAAAAAATTTCTAAGAGATGCCAACGGGAGTATCATAGAGGAACCTCCATCACAATATCCACACATATCAAGGGATGAGTGGACAGATTTTATAGCAATACGCACAGGAGATGCTCAATTCCTGGTATGTTTAATATCACGTTAGTCCTTATAATTTTATAGCAATACGTACATATGACATTAACCATGTATTAATATTACTTATATGTGTCTGAATAGAAATTAAGCAATGAAAATCGCAACAGGGCGTTAGATCCTGCATGCCCTTACAAAGCATCACGTAAGGGGTATGCTGACATTGAGGATGAATTGGTATGTATATATATATATATATATATATTTAACTGCATGTGTGGTAAATATGACTTTTAAACTGTTTGGTTAATATATATTATCTCAATATACATATGCAGGAGGCGGGGCCAGAAGTTAAGAAAATTAAACGCCATATTGTGTGGAGGAAAGCCCGCGAGAACAAGGCGGATGTAATTGACAACAAAAATACGCAGACCGTGTGGAATAAATGTGTTAGTAGACTAACGTTTACATTTTCATTTGTTATTTTCTTATGATAATATATAATAATTTTAACATTTGCATTTCACCAATAACTATGTGTCAGGAGGAACTGTCACAGTCTGCGGTAGAGGGAGAGATACAAGATTTTGGTCGCCAGGATATTCTTGCTAAAGCCCTAGGTGTGCCAGAGAACCCTGGTCGTGTTAGGGGTGTGGGTTTTGGCGTCTCTCAAAAAGACTACTTCCCACCTGAAGGTCGTGCAAAAAATAACTCGGAAACGAAAAGGTGGGAGACATTGGTGTCTCAACTCTCTGAAAGATTGAACATTTTGGAAGAAAAGCTGAAAAAAAAGGAGGATGAGGAGAGGGAGGCTAATTTCACAGCCCAAACAAGCGTCAAAGATAGTTGCACTCTACCATCTGCCATCAGGCTTCCAGAGGTAATGCATGCCTTTTTTTTTTTACTAGTATTGCATTCACAGTTAAATACATTCAATTGGATGCCTTAATTCACAGCTTATTCATCTATCATTGGATTAGGGCATCAACTCATGTCAGCTATATTTATCAACCCCAAACTATCGTATGGTTGCTATGGGTAAAGTATACAATGAGCCGGGTGTTACACTGCACACTCGGACCAAGACCCTTAACCATGTGAAAGTTGGAGTTGATGTTGCAACTGAGGGGGATGCGCCATTGCCGGTACCTATCGATCGTGCAGATGTAATGACAGTAAGAGATGCAATAGGTACTTATGTGGCATGGCCAATTGATCTCGTGGTTGTAATTAATATGGTATGTAATTGCATTTTTCCACCTTTTCATATATGGCATATATGCATTACATTAGTTGATCACTAACTGGCATATTGAAATGCAAAATTTCCAGGCACCTGCAAAATCTAAAGGCAAGGGCAGAGTGTCTGGATATATAAAGGAGTCAATTACAACCCCAGAAAATAAAGGAGGCAACTCTGAGGCCAACCCTCCTACAGCTGGTTCAACTACAATTTCTCTGGAATATTTGAATTTTCTTAAAATACATGAACGAAAGAATATGAAAAATGATGACCAATTGGACATAGAGATGGAACAAAATATTTTTGGTCAGCATTTCATTGAGATGATCAATACTAAAATATCAGAGAAGTTGTAAATCATGAATGGGTATCTGCCTCCGTTATTTCCGTATATATCAGGTACTAAATCAGGCTTAAAGTGTACAATATTTTTTTAGTCTTTCCATTTAAATATTGATGTCATTGGTGTAATCCATTTTTATATTTTAATTGAAGGTATTTGTATGAAGAATTGTTGCTTCCAAAGGAAAGAACGAGGAGGTTTCTGTTCTTGTCCCCACACCAAACAGATACATACGGCTTCTTCGGGAGGGATTCACAGACAAAGTATATAGCTGACCGCTTTGCAACTACAGAAAGAGAATAGCAGCCCTTGTTTCTAGCGCCGTGCAATGTTGGGTGAGTCACTTATCCTATAGGACTTAATTCACAATAATGAATTACATAAAAGTTGAGGTGCTTAGGATTTGTTATCTCAACATTTTTGTAGGAATCATTGGGTGCTGTGCGCGATAAATATTGTTGAAGAGATTATTTACTATCTGGATCCCTTGAATGTTGATCCTAGGGGTCGCCCAGAATTAAAGAATCTGTTCGATAAGTAAGCATGCTTTTATATTTCTGATTTTCTATGATTCTGTCGAATGGCTTCCATGATAGATACATGTTGCAAGTTGTCATGGTCCTAATGTGCTTTTGATTTTTGACATTAGAACATGTGTTGAATTGACATATACTGGGTTGTGGCTGTTGTGGTTCAAAAAAAAAAAAAAAAGCATGCGTGTGTTTGTGATGATTGAAAATATGTTTCTTAATGAACTCTGTTTGATTTTGTGATTAGTGCTTTGCAAGTTTATCGTGCAAATATCGGAGCTAAGGTGCCGCGTTTAAAGGCAACCAACATTAAATGGATTCAGATAGAGGTACATTTGCAAAAACTTAATGCGCAATTAGATAAAAAAACCTATATTGATTTACTATTTTATTTTTTATAGTGCCCAAGACAACCCAACAGTACAGATTGTGGGTACTATGTGATGCGTTTCATGAAGGAAACTATCTTGCAGAACCAAATTAAAATACCAATGGTGGTATGTTGTTTACTTAGCTTTTAACTGTGACTGTTCAAATGTTTTAGCAATTGTAACTTAATTTATTTAATTTTTATGTCGCAGTACTTCCCTGACTTCAAATGCTCCACATACTCCACTGCTCAACTATCTGAAGTCAAGGAAGATTGGTGTCGCTATATTGTTGAGAAGTACGTTTGATTATGTCAAATTGATCACAGTAGTTACAGCAATACTCATTGGTATGCGAATAATGCTTTTGATCACAAAGTAATGCATGTTACAAGTGTATGTTTTGGCTTCGTAGGATGCAGAAAGTGAATGGCAATTTATAAATATTACATGAAATTGTATATAGCACTTGCTTTCTTTGGTGATTGGGTTATTGATGCTAAATTTCAAAATCTTGTTCATAAAATGTTCATTATGGGAGTTTTCTATAACAACCAACAGGACGTATGGTTGTACTTTTCTATTGGCAATCTTTAATTTATTTTATGCCTAACGAATCTGGAAATGGTGGTTGATATACACCTTTTTCAGCATATACATGCCTTCTCTTTAGCTCGGTGGATGTGTACTATCTTCTCTTGGTCCTGGTACACTTAGTTCAAACCATATTGATTTGGTGCTTGTGTTTGCTTACAGACCAGACAGGCTTTTACACCAAAACAAATAAATGAAGCATGCTATGTTGACATGAAGGCTAACAAAGATGTTTTTGACAGTCTGAGGAAAAACCCAAAAGTAAAATATGATGGGCAACGGTTCTCTTATAATGATGGAGTTATTGACCTTAAGGATGCTTAAGGATACACGAGTTTCCAGAGGACATTGTTGTTATTGACCTTAAGGATTCTTACCCAACTGTGATGGAGGACTTTTATTAGTTTCTTGTTATTTGTTGAACATTTCTGACATTGATGGTTCAGTAACATTGTTCATTAGGGCAGGTACAATGACTTTTATTAGTTTCTTGTTATTTGTTGAACATTTCACATTTCTGACATTGATGGTTCAGTAACATTGGTAGATTTGTTCATTGATATATGTTTGTTCTTATTTCTTACAGATTTCCCTCCTCTTTGCATAAATGAATTTTGGTGTAGTTCAATATGCAGGAATGGATTTAGTTAAGAAATATGTAAAAATTAAAAAAAGAGAGGGGGGGGGGGGGGGATAGATAGCGTTTGTTATTAACAAACACTATCTAAAGTGACTTTAGATAGCGTTTCCGTGTACAAACGCTATCTAAAGTCACCTATTAATAGCGCTTCCTAAATGCTATCTTTGCTAACGAGTTTTAATAGCGGTAGCATAGATAGCGGTTACAAACGCTATTAAAAGGCATACGGAAACGCTATCTAAAGTCTAATCTGTTGTAGTGTGGAGCTTGCATGAAGATGGAGCTTGAAAAGTAAGAAAAATGAGCCAAACAAAGCCCACCACGGCCATGATCGAGCAAGGCTGAAAAGAAAAGTACACAAAAGTCAGAACCTGTCATGGCCAGGCCGTGATAGCCATCACGACCATGACGGGCCATCAGTGCCAAGTTTTCCAAGACAGAATCTGTCACGACCTGGCGGTGACAGCCATCACGGCCGTGACACGTAATATCTGGAATTTTCAAAAGCTAATTTGACCAGATTTTGTAATTGCTTGGGATGTAAGTTACCCTACCTTATAAATAGGACCTAGAGGCTCAAAAATAGGATCACTTTTTGGGCTGCTACCTTGGGCAAAATTAGGATTTCTCTTCCTCTTCTTCTTCTTCTCTTCTCTTAGGTTTTCTTTTATGCTTTTGTTAATCAAGCTTGCCATGAACATGGCAATGCTTGAGTAGTAGTCTTATTTCTAGGGATTGGGGCTATGCCCAAGATTTGTTTATGGTGACGAATTCACGTTTGGTCTCTTGTTAATTTTGACTTTGCTTTCGATTTGATTCCTATTGCTTTAATTACTCGTAGATTCGGTGGCCACTTATTTGCTTGTCGTAGATACTCTAAGGAGGAACCTAGCGGTGAACTTAGGTATCAGATCTATAGGAATCAAACTTAGGACTTAAATCACGAGAGTTAGAAGCGGTCCTTTGAGGGTTCACGGATTGTCACATAACTTAAAGGGTTCAATTTAAATTCAATTACCACGAGAGTAGGGGTTGGTTTAATTGGGCACGGTTTTTGTAACACGAGAGGGAGCATTAACTTATTAAGGATAAATTCGTCTTCAAAGCAATTTTGATAATTAACAGGGGGGGGGGGTCAATTTGGTAACATGAACAATCTTGTTGGTAACCCAATTCCTAGGAATCTCTTTTGATTTGAAAAACCCCTAATTGATTTACTTTCCTATTTTAATTGATTGCGTTCTTAAATATCTGATTTTCTAGTTAATTCTTATTTCAATAAAATCAAATCTTTTCCAAATCCTTTTTTATATAGTCCAGTTTAATTGATTTAATAATTAATTGTTGTTTGAGATCACGGTCTCTGTGGGATCGATCTTTTTATTACTTGACGACGAAGCGTGCACTTGCGGATTCGAAAACACACATCAAGAGGGCTAGTGCTATTGAGAGTTGGATCGGAGACAGGCTGCAGAGCAGAGACAGCAGCATAGTGGGGGTCCTACCCGAGCAGGTCATCAGAGGAGAGGGGACAGAGGTTCTTAGTAGAGGAGATGACCATACACTAGACCTGGGCAGAGTGCTCAGACATCTGCACCACCAGCACCAGTTAGCAGAGAGGCCCAGCAGCAGAGGGGCCCAGTATAATACGAATCTCCACATCTGAAACATACTGGAATAGCTCCTATCTGACTGCCTCTGGAACATCTGTCTGTATAGCAGACTATCTCTGGGATGCAGCCATCTGGAAGATACCCGAGAAGACTCTGAAATAGTGTCCCAGACCTCTGGAGGTGTTATACCTTTGGAAGGGGTAACAGGTCCTGAGCTGGGGCAATCGGGCCATCCTCCTGCATGGGTGCCAACTCTGGCTCTTGTACTGGTGCTGGTGCAGGTGCCGGTGCAAGCCCTGGTACAAGTACATCGAAGGGTACCATGAAGAGGATAGGAGACATGCGTGGCATCAGCGGTACATGTCCATCGGGCTGTCCTATCGGGAAAGGAAAGGTCGTGCCAAAATGAAACGTGCCGACAAAACCGATGGGCGCTCCCTACCCAAGTCATGAAGTGATGGACATCGGACCCGTATATATAGCAAAATGGGTGACTTGGTCCACGAGCTACCCATTTGGATCAACGTACTCCACCTCAAAGGTTCCTGAGAGGGGAAACCCTGGATCCTGGATCATCCATGGATGGTCCCAGTGCACCATCTGTACTAGCTGGGTCTGAGGTACTATAAATAAATATATATATATATATATATATATATATATATATATATATATATATATATATATGCACAAAACATACAACACAAGAAAAGGGATAATAAGCAATATTACGTCAAACATGGAAAGTGTTTAGCCATATTTAATTCTATAACTGCTAGTACATATAGTATGAATTCCCCAATACATCATCATATCTCAACATAAATTATCCCTTACTCAACCTCTAAGCATAATCATAACATTCATCACATCATACCATTATATCATCAAAATCATCATCAATACCATTATGTCATAATATCATCATTTCATTCATATCATCATTTCCAAAATAATCATTATTACCAATAATAATAAAATAATAATAATATAACATGTTCATAAAATAATTACACACTCATAACATCATCATCCATTCATTACTAATATCAAACCAACCAGTCAAATCAGTCAAAGCAGGCAATCATTATATAGTAAAATAATATATTTTAAACGTAATGGTGATAAGCACATAATTTCCATATCATCATTGGTACCACTAGGTATTCCCCACTGTGATATGGATATTGTCCGTTACTTGCTCTCATGTAGGGTTTCGGTCGCCCTACGTATGCCATTATCGAATAAAATGTAATCGCTCCGTTTCCGACATTAAATGGTTTCTTTCCCCCACCTGAAGAATGTATGACCTCGGAAATGCTACGAGAGCACTCCTACTCGACCCCTTTCGAATCTGTCTCACACTGAACGAGGTCCCTGAATCTCCGATATCCTACCTAAACATAACATTTTGAAAGACACAAAATAAGAAAATCAAAATATGCAGTAAACACCACTAGATCCGCCACTGTTTTGGCTCTATATCTCACAATCTAGACTTTTAAAAAAATTTGACTGTTGAGCATAAAGAACTACCTTTCCTTTACCTTCTCGAATAATTTCAGCTCGATCCAACGGTAACAAGTCTAGGATGAACCTTCCAATGTGACTGGTCAGGAGCTACACTGGTTGAGTTTCTCTCCTTCTTCTGAGTTAAATAACTCACACTCTGGGGATTAATCAGATGTTTTAACCGTTGGATATGAAAAACTATCAACTCGGGACCTCTCTATGAAATTTTAACAGGATCTAACGGTGGAAGAAGGTATGGTGATGGATTTATAGAGGCTGCTCAGCTTCAAACTTCAAGCTCTCAACAATGGAAGGTTTGGGTTTTGGTAGCTCTCCTCCTATTTTCTCTATTTCTCTCTCTAGTTTTCTCTCTATCTTTTCCTTTATATCTATCTTTGGTTCTGCTCTGTATTTGCCGTCTGAAGAGGTTCAAATGAGGTGTTGAACCTCTTTTATTTTTTCCAAGACTGAGCACGGGCGCTCAGCACCATTCACCAGTGCCCAGCGCTGGGCATGCAACCGAGGGCCTTGCATGCGTGACACGTGTCAGTGCTGATCAGTGGCTGGGCACTCAACGCCACCATCCAGTGCTCAGTGCTGCCCTTCTGGCAGCCACACAGATTTCGTGCGTTTCTTCGTGTTCTGAGCTCGTTCAAAGTCCGATTGATCCCAAAATTGAGACGTAGGCTCACTAAGACCTAACGAACAACCTCAAACTATTAAAAATACCTAACCTCAATCCTAACTCCAAATTTCTTATTTCTCGTTCAAACGTCCTAAAGACGATAATCGGGAAAATCCTAAGTTTTGCTAACATTTAAACTCATTCCCGATAATTGCTTACTTCTTATGCAAAATTTCCTAGACCTTAACAAATATCTTAACCACAAAAATTTCAAGTCTTAATCTTAAACATTAATCATAAAACATATTATAAAATCAGGTCGTTACAGAATTCGTCCTCGAATTCCAAGCACATATACCATGAAATATAGGGAAAATAATTGTAACATATACTTAGATAGTTCAATAAGCACATTGCATAATATTCTCATGGATACATAAACTAGTCTACCAAAAAAGTACATAACTTAAAATCAACCATAAATAAAGCATCGTTTTAATAAACATTCCTATAATTACTATCTCAATAATATTTGTATCATTTCATTAATAATAATACTAGAAATAATACATAACCACTATAACCATGCATAAATTATGAGCAACACATTTTATGAGCAACTTATCAAGAGAGAACACAAAGGAAATAAATAACAAATAACTTATGTATACATGTAGTAAAATATGTCATTCCATATCGCGCTGCCTAGTTGCCATGTGTATTCAACAATTCACAATCTCTCAGATTTAAAACATAAGTTAAGTAGCAATAATATTTGTCTTAGACCTCGCTCAGGTTCGAGATCCAATCACAAATGTTATCAACGCCTAATTCCTATTTAAGTACTTTGTAACCTAAGCTCTGATACCAAATTTGTCATGACCCGAATTTCATAGCCATGACTGGCCAAAAGGGAAAGCCTCCCCTTTCCCCTTCGCAGTCTCACAAGCATACACAAATTAGTTTCATTCAAAGTAAACAATTACATTCATTAAGTATAACAACCTAACGAGTATAATTACATCAGAGTACGGACAAAACAAAGATAAATACAAAGTCCTGATAATCAAAAGGAAAGAACATGGAACTAAAGGTACAACCCTTTAACTATCCACACGGCATCCAAGGCTTCTAGCGGCTTCGCAGATACCTGCAGCTGAAATGATGAATGTGGGGTGAGTTCACTGACTCAGTGAGGGGTTCCCCCAAACACATGCAGACATGCAAGATAAGAATAAACAACACACAATCATGCAAGCACACACTTGCATCCATGCATAAATTCATCTCAAACAAATATCATACCAAAAGTACATAGAAACATTCATATAGTAAACACAACTCAAAAGGACATCTCGTCCACTACTCAAGTACTTGTGGAATACCTTGCCTTTCATTTATACCTCATATCTCAATTACCTCACGAGGGATTAATACACTTCTCATGTGTACACATGTATTACATATCATAATATCATCGAGTCTTTGGGTATCCTAGAAGGTTGGTTCTCTGAAGACCTCCTACCCTGACGGTTTTAATTTCATACCCCGGAGATACCGCGCCCTCTGGTCAACATCAACATCCCTCCCCAATGCCCGAGGTATCTAATGGGGTCCTCTCATCCCAAATAGTGATATTTATATATTGGAGCCTCCCGCTCCCCGGTCGGCATACCCAAAGATCGATTTGCATCTAATCCTTGGCAATTCATTCCACCAAGTACTTTCCATAAAGTATTCACGTAACAAAGTTATATCATAAATAATTTTCAAGGCATGCACCCAAACACTATTCACTTCAAGGTATTCTCAAGAGTAGCATTAAGAACAACATCTCACTTTATTCTTAAATTAACATAATCTGGATACAAACATTATGAAACCCAATATTGTCTAAATCATAGTCATAATTTAATACACCTAAAATCAACTTGAACATTTCCCACCAATCATCATAACATCATTTTTATAACTTAAAAAGAAAATCAATCCAAACAACAACACATATCCTCCATAACTTCTATTTACCTCTACCACCAAATTTATCAATTAATCACATCGTCATACTTTAACACATCTATTTCTCTTTTCAAATATTATAATATATATATATATATATATATATATATATATATATATATATATATATATATATATATAAACAATTTGTATATGATGATAGACATAAAAAAATATAATACTTTAATATTATATATATATATATATATATATATATAATTAATATATGTAAAAAAAATAAGAGGAAGGATCCTAGCAGCGTAAAGTTGCTCCCCTTTTTTTATGCGTGACCAGACCATCATAGGGAACAAAGGTCCCTTCATTATGCTCCTTATACAATTTCCATGGTTTTCATTTCAAGCCAGGGAAGAAAAATAAAATCCTCACATTGTTGCATTCTCATGCACCGTAAATGGGAAAAGAAGAATTCGATTGACAAGCAGGGAAAAAAAATGAAGTAGCAGAAATAAATAATATGTCTCATCGGCAAATCAAGCATTGAAAATGAAATGAACAAATCCCATCACCTCTTGGTGAATATTTTTGTGTTCCAAAAATTGCAAACAAAATGAGAATAAAAAAAATATAAGAAATGACTTCTCAAGTTTCTCCCTTTGCTTCCTCTCCAAGCTCAAGCTCTCTCACTTTCTCTATATTTCTCTCTAGGGTTTGATGGTGGTGGAGAAAATTAGTGAAGAAGAGGGAATCCTCTTTTAAAGTAAATTGGGCTTGGGCTAAAATGTCATGGGCCTAATAGTATTAGATATTAACTTAATAATTTATATTTTTTAAAATCAATGGGTTTTACATATACTTAATTATTAGGCTTTATGGTAAAGGAATAATAACCTACCATCAAATAAATTGCTATCATTAAATTATCATAAGATGGTATATTTGTTACTTGTTGCTGTTATTCCAATAAGCCCCCACTAATAGCAAATAAGTAAAAACCAAAACAAAACAAAGATAGTTTCTAGACAAAAGAAAGGGTTAATGCTTAAGTGTTAATATCTTAAAGATTTGAATTAACACATAGTGAAATGAGGCAACAATTTCATCCAAGAAGCGAATTGCTCATGAACTAATTGGATTTGACTGAGACCCCCACAACATGCATTGTACCTTTGAGCTTATGTAAACTCCGTGATATTTAACAACACAAATACATTAATAAAGTCTTCTCAAGTACCTTGGGTTTCTCAATAGTGTTTTAGAAAGCTTGCCTAAGTCTTTCATAGTAGGCGGCTTCTACCTTCTCACTCACGTAGGTAGATACATCAAGTACGTCTCTCTAGCACCACCCAAAAAATAGGCTATGTATCTATTAAGAGTTTTAAAACTCAACCTCACAATAAATATTTATAGATACATCAAGTGCATATCTATAGCACCATCCAAATCAAGGGCTATGTATCTATTATCAGCAGCCATAGGTGTGATGCCTTATATTAGTGGTTAAAATCCAACACAAGACATCCACATAAATTGATAAACAAACCGATATTCTTAACACGACGGTCTAACATGACCTTACAAAACTCAAAACATTACCTAAGTAAGTTTTGAAATCTTAAATAAATACATAATAAATCCTGAACTTCATTAAAACAGTTCATGAAGCCAAGAGATACATAATAAAGGTTCCCAAAATACATATTGAGCCAAAGAGTAATTCCTTCAAATCTCCAAAATCCTCTGAGGAACTTAAACCTGTTATCTGAAACAATAGGGAACCTAGTGAGAAAGATAATTCTCAGCGAGCTTTTGCTTCAAGCAAGAACATATGAATAATTAATACCTATTAGGCAATTGAAAATGAATTTGAGCATGGGCATTTTAAACATAAAACATTCACTAGGTAACCTCAAGTGTGAGGGACTTTAAGTACTCTAGTTTAAATAGATTTTGATATGGCAGTCAGAGCTTTAGGACAACAATCAGGCGTCCCTTAGTTGCTAGTACCATATCCTAGCCTTCAAAAAATGAAGGACTTATGAAAAACATATCTCACCCACAATTGCTATTGTGGCCGTAATGGCTCAATTTAGTTTCGAAACCTATGTTTCACCAAATATAAACCATTTCAGATTTTTAATGCCATGCTATAATTCATTTTCCCATAATTCATATCCAATGACAAATGAGGGTAGCGAGAATCAAATTCAGTAAATACCCAAAACCCTCATTTATCAAGCATCCATCAATTACAATTAGCAAATACTAGTACAATTTGGAAGGCAAAGCCTAAGGTTACCATTCACATCATTTAATTCATAGCCCAAACATCCAATCATTAACAATTAGGAGCTATTAAATAATCAACCAGAACTGAACATATCAATAAAACATGGATAACAAGTTTGAAAACATCCATAAACCAAATTTATACAAATCAAAGGATTATCCTATTCAAAATCTGTCAGCAGAAATTTTCAGCAACTTACAACAAATATTTTTACACCAAAACTGAATCACGTTTAGAAATTTCAAAGTCTATATTGTCACAAAGTTTTCCTATTTTCTAATGACACGGGAATTAACTCAATCCAACATAAGTACAATTTATTACAAATTAAACATCATAACATTACCAGTACAGAGTTTCCAACATCTACAGCAACTTGCATGTCATTTTTTGCCCTCATTACTTAATTAAATTGGATCATTCCAAAGCTCGTTTCGAAGGACATTGAGTCTTGTTTCCAAAGGTACAAGAATCACTTTGAAAAAAGCTTTGTGGAGGAAGTTATGGATGAAATATTGACATGGGTGCATACGGGTTTGAGAGATTTTTACAGCACCCTTATCAATTTTTCATCAAAATCAACCCCTATTCAACATGCAACCAAAACCAATTTTCAATATCATTTATGAGTTCAAAATGAGAAGTTTACATAAGCAATTGAAACATTTAGCAAGTAGTTAGGATTTATGGTTACCCAATGTTACAAACAACGAAGCTCACATGACTATGTAGTAGAATCAAGGTTGTTAACGTTGGCCTCTCTTGAGTTCCTTCCTAAGCTTATTTTATTCCCCTTGTTGGTTGATGTAACAGCATGATTTTTAATTACGCTGTTTAACCGATTAAAATATAATTAATTATATTTTAATCAGAGAGTTAGAAAGTGACTTTAAATAAAATAAAATCATATTCATAGTCTCTCTTAAGGTAGAAGGCTATGGTGAAATTTTGGGTTGAAAATTCAGATGGAGCCCAATCTGCATTTTTTAACTGACAGTATAATTTTATACTGACAGAAAACCCTAATTTGACCCGAAAACTGAAATTTGTATATTTTTTATATTTTGTCCTTGAGGAAGTCTACTTTCCAAATTTCTGATCAGAAATAAAATATTATGTTAATTCGGATGAATTTTGGTAAAAGTTCGGACAGAAAACAGTCGGTGTTTTCACTGACAGTAAGGTTTTAATGATCAGAAAACTTAATTTTGACTCGTGAATGAAATGGTTTATATTTAAATCATATTTCTAACAAGTTTTTGTGTTTTGAAAATTTTCAACCAAAAACGAAATATTATGCTTTTACGCATGCGTAAAACCCTAATCGGGAAACCGACGGAGTCCAAAACGGAACTGCAGAGACCCGTCAATAGATCGGGACAACGAGTCATACATGATGACTCATGGAGGATGAATCACCAAGCATTTATGAGCATTAAATGCTAGTAATCATGACTTTTAGGTGAAAAGACCAAAATACCCCCAACCTTTCGCGGGTATTAACAAGACACAACTACGGACTCTTAACCACTCATTTTACATGGTTTTAAACCTCCAACATCTCTCCAATTTCGTGCATCCACCTCCAATAAATCATACCTATTTTATTTTGCTCTTGTTTCATTATTTTCCTCTCAAAAACCAAAATCGGGGAAATGACGGAGCTGCGTACGAAATTTCCGGGAACCGCTAACGGATATGATCGGTGACTAATTGGTGAGTCACTATGTGTGGCCCAAAATCAGCCACACCTACATAATATGTGTGCCACATATTATTAACCATGGTTAGCCAAAATAACCTTAGTTAAGTTAATCATTAACTATGGTTAAGCTTATATTAATTAAATAATCACAAAAGCTATTAATCCAACATCTAATTAATAAATCAAACAAGGCATAAGATATACCCTATATATACCACAAAACCGCAGCCCCTTCACTCACACCTTCATTCTCTTCATCTTCCTCACCAACTAAGTTACAAAACTCATAAGAACACCGAATCCCCACAAAAAATATGACCCTCTTCCTTTCTGAAACACGGAAAACTCTCAACATAAAAGTTTTTCCAATTTATCTGTTCTTTCCAACAAGATAAATATCACCAAAAACAGATAAGTGGATTGGGAGATAGGCTCAAAATACCGAAACTGCCCAGAATTCTCAGCATCCCACGAAACAGAAGAAAGAAGGCCCTTTTCACCCCTGTTATGATCCGAACCAAATGAAACCTTCAACACCAAAGTTGTTCCTTTTCTTCTTATATTTCTAACAAGCCAAAGTTCGTGATTGTTGGATGAGTATATTGGGAAATACACTCACAATACCATCACACCCTCAAGCTGTCCAGTTTTCAACTTAGTGAAGGTTGATCATTTTCTTCATTCCTTCAATCTTCAAGAGGTAAAAGATCTTATCCTTAATCATCTAAGTCTTCTCCTTAATTTATTTTGTAAGATCAAGCCATGATCATCAAGTTTTCATAAATTTCCATTTCTAGATCTAGAACTTCAAATAATTCTAGAAAATTGTAGAAAAATCCTTTTAATGTGAAACCAATTTCTATGATCTTGTGATGCCTTCTACTTTTTTTATCCAAGAGAATGCAATCAAAAAAAATTTCCTTCCCTATTTTCTTTAAGTGACCGAATCTCACTCAAAGGAGGGTTTGATGATTTTGTTTTCATTTTTGAAATCTAATGCTTGAATTAAGCTCTCTAGTACCTATATGATCTAAATCCAAGAGCTTGAATCCAACTAAATTTCCTAGCCTATTTTTCTAATATAGACCGAAATCCTAACCTTTGGGTTAGAGGATTTTGTTTCAATTCTTTTAGTTATGATCATTGGTTTTATAATTATAAATGCTAAAGGATCATTGATCTAAGAGTTTGTGAAGTTTTGAAATCCCTGGCCTTATTTTGGGTTGTCATAGCCAAACCTAGCCTTTTGTGGTTAAGGGTGAATTTTGTTTGATTAATTCATTCTTATGATTGGTTGCAGGTTGATTTAATAACCGCAGTGTCATGACAAGGAGCTGAAAGTTCGTGTTTCCGGTGATAAGCTCAGGTGGGGGAAAGAATCATCCTATCGTCGGAATCGATAAGTAGTATATTCTATAATAATTGTGTAGGGCGACCTAAACCCTACTAGTAGTTGAGTAATCGACAAGACCAAAATCACATTGGAAACCTTTTCTGTAAAACCAATGGATTCGGGGATTGTAGGTTTATCGACATTAGGTTGATTTTAAGTATTTGATGATGTTTGATTTTATGTTATCGAATTTATCGTGATACGTTGGTTGAGGTATTCCACTGCATGTGACGTATTATTTTTGGTGTTTGAATATTCTTGATATTGTGTTATTTTGGTGATATTGGAATATGTTGTTGATATTGTGTTATGCATGATCTGTCTGGTTTTAATAGTGTGCTTAGCTGATTTTAAGGAAAGATATATATTGTTCGGGAGATAATTGTTTGGGTGTGAGGATAATGGTGACTTAGAGGTGCCTAACCTAAATGAGTTATTTTAAAGAGGAATGGTGACATAGAATATGTGTTAAGGCTTTGATGGAAGGTTAAGGCACTAGGATGTTATTAATATGGGTTAGTGATATTCAAGTGTTTACGTTGTTGTTCACAACCGTATATTTGTAATATACGAGGTCAAGAGTTCTCGTTAGACCGTTCCACCTTAGAATTGAAGTTGTGCAACTATAGTGTCATTGTTATGCATGAGCACCTTTGATTGAAATGAGAGGGAACCAGGGTGTGCACCGACGGTACTATGCTACTATAGTGTCATTTCTTTGCATGAGCATTCTCACCATGGATGAGAATGTGGACCAGTGTTGGGAACGTGTCACCTGGACGACTGATTGAAATTCCTAACGAGGAATGTGTGACAGGATTAGTGGTGGCCATGTCAGTATAAAAGTGTAATTGTGTGAGATTGGGGTAGAGGATGGTAAACTAATTCTAGGATGATTTGTTAGTTATGTATGTTGATTGTCTGTGACACTTATTGTATGATATGCTATGACTCTTTTCCGCTTTTGATGATAGAAATGTTTCTTATCCCCTATATCTTTCTGTGGGTTGTATTTTATTTCTGATGTGATTGTACGAGAAGACCTGATGGAGGAACCAGTTGCTCAGGAGTTAGATGGAACTTCGTATGAAACAGAGGCGGGAGAATAAGCTATGGAATCCAGCAATGTAGTTTAATATCTAGGGCCAGTGAGTCTTATAACACGTTTTGTTTCCGCTATTAATTTTTGTTTTAAGATGCCTGCTAGGGATCCTACTGACGGCATACCCTAGACAGTGTTTTAAATACTCTAATGCATAAAACCTATGATATGTTTGTTATATATATGGTGTGTTTACTTTGAAATTTTCTTCCGCTGTGTGTTTATAAGTTAATTTTTAATTTTTTATATATTCTAACGTTAATTATGCGATTAAGTAAATAAATAATAAGGTTTTAATCTAATAATACAATGGGGCACAACGGGGTGTCTCATTTGGTGGTATCAGAGCCAGGTTGGTTCTATGACGGACTGTGGGATTATGTCTGATCAGAATCATGTAATGTTAGGTCTAGGATGTTGTTACTGGCCGTGTCTAGTTGAATTCACATCGGATATTGACTATGATTAGAAGTTGGGTAGTGATTCCGAATACGATAACTAACATTGGTATGCAGCAGTTGGTAGCTGATAGTAGAGGAGCCAGTGTTCAGAGAGGAGGAGCTGGAAAAGGAGTTCCAGCAGCACGACTGCCGATGGCCAGACCTCGGGCCACTGAAAGAGTGTTTACCGCGAGGGGAACTGAATTCTCAATCCGGGATCTTATACAAGGTATGTATTTGATATCTGGTAGACTCTGTTTGTTTGTCTAAGTCGCATGCTAGACAAGAAAGTGATCAGAGTTTTGTTGAGGTATAGTTGTGACTGGTAGGATATGAACCCTTAATATCAATATCATTGAGTAAGACAATTACTATAAGTCAAATGTTGATCGAGGCATAGTATCATTATGGAACCTAGGGCAATGATTAATGTTCGTAGTTAAGATGGATTGTATGAGTTTGGGAAGAGTAAACGAAAGTGTATATAATAATTTCACCTAAGTTGAATATGAGCAGAAAAGATGATTTCTGATGTAAATTGAGGTTATTAGAGAAATTCAAATTTGTTAAGTTAGATAATCCTAACAGGTGTTGTTCTTTTGATTGCAGTTTATCTTAAGGAGTGTTGAGATGTTTATTTGGAGACTTGAAATGTGTGATTTTGATATAATCTAGAATAGTGAAATACATTCTAAGGAACTAAGAATGTGATTGGATACATGAAGTAGGAAGTTAGGGTAGTATTGATTTTGGTGTTAATTGCGGGAGTTAGATGTTGAAACCAGGTTATCTAGTGGATCGGTAGTAAGAAGAGGAAATGATTAAGTTTTAATTATGCCCTTCAAGGATGATAGATCAAGGTGAAATGTTAAGGACAATGAATACAATGACGAGGTGGATTATTTCGAGGTTAAATAGAATGATATAAGAATGAATTCTGTTATAAAGTTACCGTTGTCACCTAGGGGAAAAACAGCGATGAGAAATATAATGTGGGATCTTTAGATTAAGATACGATTACAAGATGATGTCTAGTTTTGAGTTAAGAAATTCCGAGGACGGAATTTTTACTAAGAGGGGTAGTAATGTAACAACCTGATTTTTAATTACGCTGTTTAACCGATTAAAATATAATTAATTATATTTTAATTTGAGAGTTAGAAAGTGATTTTAAATAAAATAAAATCATATTCAGTCTCTCTTATGGTATAAGGCTATGGTGAAATTTTGGGTTGAAAATTCAGACGGAGCCCGGTCTGCGTTTTTTAACTGACAGTATAATTTTATACTGACAGAAAACCCTAATTTGACCCGAAAAGTGAAATTTGTAGATTTTTTATATTTTGTCCTTGAGGAAGTCTACTTTCCAAATTTCTGATCAGAAATAAAATATTATGTTTATTCGGCCGAATTTTGGTAAAAGTTCGGACGGAAAACAGTCGGTGTTTTCACTGACAGTAAGATTTTAATGATCAGAAAACCTAATTTTGACTCGTGAATGAAATGGTTTATATTTAAATCATATTTCAAACAAGTTTTTTTGTTTTGAAAATTTTCAACCGAAAACGAAATATTACGCTTTTATGCAGGCGTAAAACCCTAATCGGGAAACCGACGGAGTCCAAAACGGAACTTCAGAGACCCGTCAAGAGATCGGGACAACGAGTCATACATGATGACTCATGGAGAATGAGTCACCAAGCATTTATGAGCATTAAATGCTAGTAATCATGACTTTTAGGTGAAAAGACCAAAATACCCCCAACCATTCGCGGGTATTAACAAGTCACATCGACGCACTCTTAACCACTCATTTTACATGACTGTAAACCTCCCACATCTCTCCAATTTCGTGAATCCACCTCCAATAAATCATACCTATTTTATTTTGCTCTCGTTTCATTATTTTCCTCTCAAAAACCGAACTCGGGGAAATGACGAAGCTGCGTACGAAATTTTCGGGAACCGCTAACGGATAGGATCGGTGACTCATTGGGGAGTCACTATGTGTGGCCCAAAATCAGCCACACCTCCATAATATGTGAGCCACATATTATTAACCATGGTTAGCCAAAATAACCTTTGTTAAGTTAATTATAACCTTAGTTAAGTTAATTATTAACTATGGTTAAGCTTATATTAATTAAATAATCACAAAAGCTATTAATACAACATCTAATAAACCAAACAAGGCCTAATATATACCCTATATATACCCCAAAACCGCAGCCCCTCCACTCACACCTTAATTCTCTTCATCTTCCTCACCAACTAAGTTACAAAACTCATAAGAACACCGAATCCCCACCAAAAATATGACCCTCTTCCTTTCTGAAACTCGAAAAACTCTCAACATCAAAGTTGTTCCACTTTCTTATTTCCAACAAGCTAAATATCATAAAAAACGGATAAGTGGATTGGGAGATAGGCTCAAAATACCGAAATTGCCCAGAATTCTCAGCAACCCACGAAACAGAAGAAAGAAGGCCCTTTTCACCCCTGTTATGATCCGAACCAAATGAAACATTCAACACAAAAGTTGTTCCTCTTCTTATTATCTTTATAACAAGCCAAAGTTCGTGATTTTTTGATGAGTATATTGTGAAATACACTCACAATACCATCACACCCTCAAGCTGTCCAATTTTCAACTTAGTGAAGGTTGATCATTTTCTTCATTCCTTCAATCTTCAAGAGGTAAAAGCTCTTCTCCTTAATCATCTAAGTCTTCTCCTTCATTTATTTTGTAAGATCAAGCCATGATCATCAAGTTTTCATAAATTTCCATTCCTAGATCTAGAACTTCAAATAATTCTAGAAAATTGTAGAAAAATCATTTTAATGTGAAACAAATTTCTATGATCTTGTGATGTCTTCTACTTTCATTATCCAAGAGCATGTAATCAAAAACATTTTCCTTCACTATTTTCTTTAAGTGACCGAATCTCACTCAAAGGAGGGTTTGATGATTTTGTTTTCATTTTTTAAATGTAATGCTTGAATTAAGCTCTCTAGTACCTATATGATCAAAATCCAAGAGCTTGAATCCAACTAAATTTCCTAGCCTGTTTTTCTAATATAGACCCAAATCCTAACCTTTAGGTTAGAGGATTTTGTTTCAATTCTTTTAGTTATGATCATTGGTTTTATAATTATAAATGCTTAAGGATCATTAATCTAAGAGTTTTTGAACTTTTGAAATCCCTAGCCTTATTTTGGGTTGTCATAGCCGAACCTAGCCTTTTATGGTTAAGGGTGAATTTTGTTTGATTAATTCATTCTTATGATTGGTTGAAGGTTGATTTAATAACCGTAGTGTTGTGACGAGGGGCTGAAAGTTCGTGTTTCCAGTGATAAGCTCAGGTGGGGGAAAGAGTCATCCTATCGTCGGAATCGATAAGTAGTATATTCTATAATAATTGTGTAGGGCGATCTAAACCCTACTAGTAGTTGAGTAATCTACAAGACCAAAATCACATTGGAAACATTTTCTGTTAAACCAATGGATTCGGGGATTGTAGGTTTATCGACATTAGGTTGATTTTAAGTATTTGATGATGTTTGATTTTATGTTATCGAATTTATCGTGATACGCTGGTTGAGGTATTCCACTGCATGTGACGTATTATTTTTGGTGTTTGAATATTCTTGATATTGTGTTATTTTGGTGATATTGGAATATGTTGTTGATATTGTGCTATGCATGATCTGCCTGGTTTTAATATTGTGCTTAGCGGATTTTAAGCAAAGATATATATTGTTCGGGAGATAATTGTTTGGGTTTGAGGATAATGGTGACTTAGAGGTGCCTAACCGAAATGAGTTATTTTAAAAAGGAATGGTGACATAGAATATGTGTTAAGGCTTTGATGGAAGGTTAAGGCACTAGGATGTTATTAATATGGGTTAGTGATATTCATGTGTTTACGTTGTTGTTCACAACCATATATTTGGAATATACGAGGTCAAGAGTTCTCGTTAGACCGTTCCACCTTAGAATTTAAGTTGTGCAACTATAGTGTCATTGCTATGCATGAGCACCTTTGATAGAAATGAGAGAAAACTAGGGTGTGCACCGACGGTACTGTGCTGCTATAGTGTCATTGCTTTGCATGAGCATTCTCACCATGGATGAGAATGTGCACTGGCATTGGGAACGCGTCACCTGGACGAATGACTGACATTCCTAACGAGGAATGTGTGACAGGATTGGTGGTGGTCACGTCAGTATAAAAGTGTAATTGTGTGAGATTGGGGTAGATGATGGTAAACTAATTCGAGGATGATTTGTTAGTTATGTATGTTGATTGTCCGTGACACTTATTGTATGATATGCTATGAATATTTTCCGCTTTTGATGATAGAAATGTTTCTTATCCCCTATATCTTTCTATGCGTTGTATTTTATTTCTGATGTGATCGTACGAGAAGACCTGATGGAGGAACCAGTTGCTCAGGAGTTAGATGGAACTTCGTATGAACCAGAGGCGGGAGGACAAGCTATGGATTCTAGCAATGTAGTTTAATGTCTAGGGCCAGTGAGTCTTATAAGATGTTTTGTTTCTGCTATTAATTGTTGTTTTAAGATGCCTGCTAGGGATCCTACTGACGAGATAACCTAGACAATGTTTTAAATAATCTAATGCATAAAACCTATGATATGTATGTTATATATATGGTGTGTTTACTTTGAAATTTTCTTCCTCTGTGTGTTTACAAGTTAAGTTTTAATTTTTATATATTCTAACATTAAGTATGCGATTAAGTAAATAAATAATAAGGTTTTAATCTAATAATACAATGGGGCACAAACAACGGGGTGTCTCAGTTGAACCCTAACTTTCTCTCCTTCTCTTCCCTTTATTTTTGTTGGTTCTTCAAGCTTTCTCTAGGATCTCCAGCTCCCATCTCCTTGTCATGGTTCAAAGTTCCTTGATCTCTCTTCTCCTTTCTTCCGCCATCTCCTCTCTTTTCTCCTCTTCTTTCCTCTTCTCTCTTCTCCCTTCTTCTTTCTTTTTTTCCTTTTGTAACTCACGACCCCCTTCCTCTTCTTATCTTATTTTCTTTTTATTCTGTCTACTAATCATACCCATAATTTATTCACTACACCCCCTTATGATCCAAAGGTGAAAAAAATCCCACCTTTTCTCCTTTTCAATCTCAACCACTCATTCCTAACAACTCAATTCCACTCATCCCTTAATAGATAAAATTTCTATTTTATTGGATAATCTATTATTTATTTATTTTTTTATTTTTAAGGAAATTTGGGATGTTACATTATTCATCTAATTGGAATTAATATAAGTGAGGTTGGTGTGTAATTCTAAAAAATAATAATAATTCTATATTAATAACAGTTAACCTAACACAATTGTATAAAAATTCTATTCCCTATTTAATCCACAAATAAGCAAGCATAAGCAAGTAGCATTCTTATAGCTTCTAATCTTGCTACTGGTGCATATGTTTCATCATAATCTATGCCTTCTTCTTGGTTATACCCTTTGGCTACCAATCTAGCCTTGTTTCTTACAATTATACCATTTTCATCTAGTTTATTCCTAAAAACCCATTTTGTACCTATTACTTGGGTTTATGCACTAGTTTCCAAACTATCAATTTATATCCCATTATGCAAGCATAAGCAAGTATCATTCTTATAGCTTCTAATCTTGCTACTGGTACATATGTTTCATCATAATCTATGCCTTCTTCTTGGTTATACCCTTTGGCTACCAATGTAGCCTTGTTTCTTACAATTAAACCATTTTCATCTAGTTTATTCCTAAAAACCCATTTTGTACCTATTACTTGATAGTTCTTGGGTTTATGCACTAGTTTCCAAACTTGGTTTCATTCAAACTGATTTAACTCATCTTGCATAGCCATCATCCAATGTTCATCAATTATAGCATCATCTATGTTCTTAGGTTCTACTTGAGACAAAAATGCCATATGATTACAAGCATTTCGAAGAGATTGTCTAGTAGCTACCCCCTTTGTAATTTCACCAATGATGTTATCAATTGGATGATTTATGACAGTCCTCCATTCCTTTGGTAGGTTAGGTTGTTGTTCTGTTTGCTCCTGCTGCAACAATTCATTCTTCAAGCTTTCATCTTCTTCATTGTCCTGTTTCTCTTCTAGGAGAGTTTTCTCAATTGAATCTGCAAGATCATCAATAACAGAATCCTTTCCCAACCTTTTGGGGTTAGACTCATCAAATGTCACATGCATAGATTCCTCAATAGTTTGTGTTCTCTTATTATATATTCTAAATGCTTTACTTGATAGAGAGTAACCTAGGAAAATTCCTTCATCAGTCTTTGCATCAAATTTTCCAAGATTATTGTTTCCATTGTTAAGAACAAAGCATTTGTAACCAAAAACATGAAAATGTGCTATATTTGGTTTTCTTCCTTTGTAAATCTCATAAAGGGTTTTCTTTAAGATTGGTCTTATCAAGACTCTATTTAGCACATAACAGGTTGTATTGACAGCATCTGCCCAAAAATGTTTTGGCAAGCTAGATTCGTTCAACATAGTTCTTGCTATCTCCTCTAATGATCTATTCTTTCTTTCCACTTCTCCATTTTGTTGTGGAGTTCTAGGAACAGAAAAATTATGTTGAATGTCATGATCATCACAAAAGTTTTCAAACACTTCATTTTGAAATTCTCCCCCATGATCACTTCTTATAGAAACAATTTTCATGTCCTTTTCATTTTACACAATTTTTGCCATTTTCTTAAATGCAGCAAATGAATCACTCTTATGAGATAGAAAATATGACCATGTATATCTAGAGTAATCATCTTCTATTACCAATGCATACGAGTTACCACCAAAGCTTTTGGTTCTAGATGGACCAAATAAATCCATGTGTAAAAGTTGCAAGGGTCTAGTTGTTGAAACAATGTTCTTTGGTTTAAAAGAGACCTTAACTTGCTTTCCTTTTTGACATGCATCACATAGTCCATCTTTCACATATTTTAGTTTAGGCAAGCCAACTACAAGATCTTTACAAATCAGTTTATTCAAGTGGTTCATATGAATGTGTGCAATTCTTCTATGCCAAAGCCAATTCTCTTCTTCTTTTGAAATAAGACAGCATACAGTATTTGAAGAGATATTATCTAAATCAAGCATATAGATGTTATCTGTCCTATGTCCAATTAATTTCAAATTTTCACCATGCTAATTTTCTATTAAGCAACTATTGGAATTGAATTTTACCTTAAAGTCTTTGTCACATAGTTGATTGATACTTAATAGGTTGTGTTTCAGTCCCTCAACATATAGTACATCCTCAATGATTGTTGTTGAGTTACTTCCAATGTTGCCAATGCCAAGTATTCTCCCTTTATTGTTGTCTCCATAGGTAACAATACCACTTGACTTAGGGGTAAAGGAAATGAACTTGGTTTTGTCTCCAGTCATGTGCTTGGAACAACCACTGTCAAGATACCATTTCACATTCTTAGCTTTCCAACACACCTACAAAACAGAATCATGTTTGTGTTTTAGGTACCCAAATCTGTTTGGGTCCTTTTGAGTTACTCGCAGCAATAGTTCCTTTAGGAACCCATATATACTTAGATTTATTGTATGCCGATTTTCTGTATTGACATGTAGAAGCTGTGTGACCTTTTCTAGAACAAAAATGGCATTTAACAAATGGTGTGTTTGATGTTTTAGGTGCAACAAAAAATTTCTTGAAATATTTCTCATGTATCTTAGGTTTATAGCTTATTCCAGCCTTATCATAAACACACTTTTACTGTCCTAACAAAGCATTCAAGTTATCTCTACCATTTGTGAACTTGGCTAAGTCATTTTTTAGTTTTTCAAATTCTTTAGTCAATGTACAACACGTAGAACAATTAGAGCATATAGGTTGTTCCAAAACAGTAGCCAATCTCTCTTTTACAGCACAATTTTATGTTTTTTAATTCATCTAGCTCTTTGTTTAAAACAGAATTTTTCTCTTCTAGGCATGTGATGGTTTTCTTAGACTTAATTATCAATCTAGCAAGTCTAATGGATTCTTTATGAAGTTCTTCAAAAGAATTTTGCAATTCATCATAAGAAGTTTGATAATTAGAACTTACTTCACTTTCTGAATCACTATGATTGCTGGTCATCAAACACAGGTTTGCCTCCTCAGATTCAGATTCGTTAGTGGATTCTAGATCATTATCATCACAAGAAATGTAGGCCTTTCTTGGCTTTTTCCACTTCTTGTCCTTTGAGTCAAACTTTTCTGTTTTGTCCTTCTTTTGCAGTTTTGGACAGTCAAGCTTCATGTAGCCAATCTTTCCACATTCCTAGCATGTGATGTTGTTGGAAGAGTTGTCACCTTTGCTGAAATTTATTTTATGAAAGGTGGATGGCTTTCTTTTAAATTTACCATTCTTCTTTAGGAAGTTCTTGAATTTTCTAACTAGTATTCCCTTTTCTTCTTCAGATTCAGCCTCTTGTTCTGTATTATCATCACCACTGTCTTCTACTTCTCTGACTTGTGATTTCAGAGCCAATCCCTTCTTTCTTTTATCAGTTTCTTCACTCTCATTCAGTCTATTCAATTCCAATTCATGCTCTTGAAGTTTTCCAAACAATGTGGCAATGGTCATTGATGATAGGTTTCTAGATTCTAAGATTACAGTTACTTTAGGTTGTCATTCTCTTCTCAAGCATCTCATGACTTTGTTAATTTGATCCTCATTTGATATAGCTTTTCCAAGACCATTCAATTGATTTACAATGTGTGTGAATCTCTTTTGTATTTCAGTCATATGTTCTCCTCGATTCATGCGAAATAACTCATACTCATGTGTCAATGTGTTCATTCTTGCTCTTTTGACATCTGTGGTTCCTTCATGTGTTACTTGCAATGTATCCCACATCTCCTTTACTGATTTTCAATTTGAAACCCTGAAAAACTCATCACGACTTAAAACAGATGTTATAATATTCTTAGCACGTGCATTATATTGAACTCTTTTCTTATCATCCTCATTCCATTCAGTTTTAGGCTTATTTCTTAGAGCACCATTAGCATCTACAGTAGAGGGGACAAATGGTCTATTTTCTACTGCATCCCATATGTCAACACCTGCTGCCTCAAGAAAGATTATCATTCTTTCCTTCCAATAGATATACTCAGATCCATTGAAGGCAGGAGGGCGTGCAAGGGAAGCCCCTTCATTCAAACAGTCATTGGAAGCCATACTCTCATAGCTGTTAAGCCAAACTTAAGAGTTTAGCTCTGATGCCAATTGTTGTTTTGGCTTCAACAGTTTTCAGATTTGTGGCCTCAGGATCTTTTACAAAATCAATGAAGGGTTTATATAAAATCTTGAATAGAAGACGATGAGGATAAGAAGTGTTGATTCTTGAGAAAGATTAATTCAGAAAGATTAATTCAGAATAGGTTCGGGTTCAAAACTCAATAGTAACAAAATACGTAAACTGATTAAGCCTTTAAAGATTAAGAACGTACAAGTTATGCAAGTTTCAGATACAAGTATTAACAATCAAGAACGAACTTGCAGGTTTCAGTTTCAGTATTAGTTCAGTTTCAACAATCAAGAATGGTTTTGATCAACTCAATTTTGAACACAGATAGCACAGACTTGATTACAATCAGACTCAGGTTTCAATACAGTTTATATAGATCAAGAATAGAAATTATATTGAACTTTAAACATCAAAATCACATGTTCTTGATCATAAACAGAAAGTAAAGGAGTTTGAGTTTAGAGATACCACACAACTAGATTTATCCTGGTTTGGTCACCTCCACTATGACCTACATCCAGTCCCCACTCCACCTGTGGGTTTTCACACACAAACACACAAGCTTTAGCTAGGTAGCTTGAAAAACCTTTACACCAGAGAGCACTCCTTCACCTCGAGATACCAAACTCCTGTGAAAAGCCTCAATGTTCTTCCTTAGGGATACCTCACCCTAATCACTCAGAGACTCCCTCTCTCTTTACAATCTTAAAGTAAAACAAAGATTAATTCGTAACCTCAATAGTCAGATAAACAAATTGAAGCACTTATGAGAACGAAATACTTTTTTCACAATAAGCTCAAGAAAGATGATGAATGATATGTGTTCTGTTATTATGATTGATATTGTTTCATATTCTTAAAGTGTTCATTTGATCCTTCTTTATATAGAAAACAACTTATAGTCGTTGGGATCAATTAAAACAGATTTGGATCTGATTAGCAGAATCTATTTTCTTGATTCTAGTTCTTGAAATAAGATTCTACATTGGCTCTTATAGCATTCGCGTCCATCTAGCCATTTTGAATGGACCAAGTAGACGAGCTCCATATGCCACGTCATTGGACGGATACTCTCATTAAGGTCTTAGCAGGTCCAAAGACTTGTGTGGACGAGCGTTTCTGTCACTATAGTGGACGAGCGCTTCTGTCACTTCAGTGGACAAGCGCTTGAATCACTTTAGTGGACGAGCACTTGTATCACTTTAGTGGACGTGCGCTTTTGTCACTTTAGTGGAGGAGCGCTTTTGTCACTTGTGTTGGACAAGTGCTTCGATTACTTTTGTTGGACGAGCGCTTCTTTTTTCCAAAAATCATTTTCATTAACGAAAACTTATTCCTTTTAATGCAGGTTATGAAAAATGATTTTCTTCATCCATCTTTTTAATTGAGCTTATTGGTGAATAAGAGATTTGTTTCTCTTACAAATCATCTAAGACTTATATCCAATTTCTCCCTTAAGCTTTTGTCTTGATGATTCCAAGATCTTTGTCTTTGCTCTTTGATTCCTCCATGTAGTTCTTTTAATTTCTTCAAGTTCTTCCTTGAATATTCTCCTTTAATTGCTCACTGAACTTGTTGATTATTGCTTGATACCTGTCTTTACAATTTGACACTAAAAACACTTGCATACACATTAAGTTGTATTTGTCATATATCAAAATCTCTAAGTCATTGAGTCTAACAATAACTTGCTTGCGAAGCATGTCTTGCCAAATCTTCAAATTTTGCTACATACTAAGCTACTGACATGTTTCTTTGCTTCAGTTCCATGAATTCCCTTTCTTTCTGTTTTCTGAGGTTGAGAGGAATATACTTCTCAAGAAAGACCACTTGGAAATGCTCCCAATCCAAAGGTTTTGCCACAGCTACCATGTAAGCCTTCATAACCTTCCACAAGTTAGAAACTTCCTTCTTTAGTATATGGGTTGCAACAGTAACCTTTTGCTCCTCAGTACACTGTGTAACCTCAAAAATCTGCTCCATTGCTTCTATCCAATGTTGAGCTGATGGGCTCTGACAAGTGTAATGGATCGAAGCAAGTAATAAAAACACGGCAAGTAAATTACCTAGATCGAACACGGGCATTGAGTGGCCAATTGTTATCAATATTTAAAGGAAGAAGTTAGGATTGACCAAGTCAAGGGAAAGAAGTTTGTTGAGAATCAAGTAGTAACCAATTTCAAGTATCAAGAAAGATTTCAATCAAAGCAATAACAAATAACAAGAAGTTGTGAATTAAGAATGGGGAAGATCTAAGGTGACGAATCCACCAACCCAATTAAACATAGATCAAAAGTGATTATTTTCTATCCCTATGTTCAATTACATGCCAATCAGGAACCTGAAATTATCCTAATGTCTCGGTCGAGCACAAAATAAAATACCTAAGTATTCCAATCAACAATACCTAAGCAAGTTCACGGTTCCATATAACGATTGCATAAATATCCTATTATATCTCTATCAATATTCAACTTGTGTTCTTAATTCAAGTCCTAAAGCGTGAATCTCCGGTCGGACTCATCATGCTTGACTCATGAGATCATATGATTAACGCACACAAAACAAAATTAAGAAACAAGAATTGAGAATTAGGGAGTAGAAAACATCACAGTTTCACTATGCCGTCATGAGCGGCTTCATCGCTTCCTCAGAAAAAAGGATTAGTTCCTTATAGTGTGCTTCAACATTCTCAATACAAAAGAAAACATGAAATAAAACTGATAAAAGAGTATGTAAACCTAAATGAGACGCAACTCACACAAAACTAGGGTTGGATACTAAAATTCGCATAACAACAAGCTATTTATAGGAAACTGGTTCTGCGCTCGCTCGCGGGGATAGACTGAATGGTCTCCAGAAATCCTGTATCCTGAATGCTATTTAAAAGCAGCACTTAGTGCTTTATTTGACCTAGAAAATAGCAAAAATATCTAAAAATTACTTATAAGACTCAAAACGTTGCTTGTGAACAATTAAAGCCAAATTTGTGCCAAAACGAGAATGAACTCGCTCAATTGGTATCAAAATTGAGGTCTTTCTAGTCATAAAACTAGATGATCCAAAGGTTTATCAAAATACCCAAAACTTAAACTTTGCTTGTCCCCAAGGAAACTAAAAATTAAAAGGACTCAAAACTAGGTAAGCTTAATGGACTTAATCGAACCTACCCAAATTTCATGCAATTTTATCAATTCAATTTTTCATTCAATGTTTCCCTTTCCTTACTTCAATTAATCAATCCCCAAATTCATCTAATTTTAAACAATGAGAATCCAATTATTCATGAAATCATTAATCTAAGTCAAGGATCCAACATACACATAAGAGGGAAATCACCAATTTCAAACAATTGCCTTCCTAACAAAGGCATTTAGTAATTCACTCATTTGTTCAATTTGTCAAGGTTTTCAACTTTCACTCAATTTCACATTTCAAGCGTACCTTCCATGGATTTGACTTTCATCTCAAAGATAGTTCCCACGAAAACATGCTTGCATCATCAAAATGTCTTTTAAAGGTTGTAATGGGGTCTGGCTAAAGGTAGGATATACAAAGGTACTAGGCTTCAAGTTCCTAGGAACTTAAGAGAGCATGAAACTTTTTACACTTTTATTTTCACACTAATTCTTTTTTCCATTTTTTTTCTTTTTCATGCTTTGGGTGACTACAACCTATTCCCTTTGACACCTTTTTTATTTTTGCCCTTTTTGGCATTTTTGTTGCATTTTTCTTCTTTTTCTTTTTCTCTTTTCCCTTTGGCTTCAACCTTTTTATTTCTCTTTTTCTCATTCCCAAGTACATGATAAATCTCATGCTCTCCTAAATCTTAAGAATTGGCTTAACATGGTTTTTCCTGAGTTTTGGCTTATAACGTTAGGTCATTAAGAAACAATAGGCTTATTAGGCTCAAATTGGCTAACTCTGGTCATTCATTAGGAATAGTTCTTTTTATTCCAAGTAGCTATTTCAAAGAAAAATTGCCTAAATCATTTGATGCAAACATATAAACATGCAAACTAAATAGAGATTTTAGCAAATTCGGGAAAGTGCAACTCAAAAGTGATTAATACAGTTCAAAAACATGTTGGAGGCTCAAATAGCTCAACTGGACATTTTTAGCAAATTATTTGACTGAGATACATCCCTAATGTGTGCACCCCTTCACTCCAAACTTGTCATAAATCATGCAATCCAAACTGAAATTCTCAAAGTTCAATCTTCAATTTTTCATGGGGATCAGTTTTTCTCATTTTTCAAAAGCATAAGGAGAAAACATAAAAGATTTCTTAAGTTTTATCACATGCATTCAATTATGGGCCCAATGCAATTAATCCCATCAAGACTTACCAACTAGACTCTATAGACATTATATGCTTTTGTACTGACCACTATTTACTTGCAAAAATTCAAAAAACAAAAGAAAAGAAAAGAAAAGAGTTGAGTTTAGAAAAAGTTATCTCAAGGGGTCCGAGCGGACCCCACGCTCTCATTAAGATACTTAGCCCAAACAATATCCGGGCTAGTCACAGTATTTTATTCTCTTGGAGCCCTTCCTCCCGGGATTCCTTCTAGCATGTCGGATTATCTCCATCTCTACCCATGCACAATCATTGGCTCCCTTGAAAGTGAGCAACCATGCCGGGTCCCACTTGTCTTCTTCTTCCTTAGCTTAGCTCTCTACCTTCAGGAATGGAATCTGTCTGCTTCCACCGACTTCTTAACTTTATCCTACAAAGCGTGCCCGGTGGCTACACAAACTAGGAAGTCCTTTTGCCTTTCCTCGATCTCACACTTAATTTCCCTCCAGACATAGTCATTCACACCCCTATCAAAACTTAAGTGAAACAGATCCTCCTCCTCCTATTGTTCTTTTGTCAATTTCTCTAAGTGAGGGTAGGGGATCTGTCTCTCTTGGATGCAAAGTCTGACGTACTCGTAGTCAGGGTGGTCCAGAGTGATCGTCCTCTCATGAATTGGTTGCCTCTCTTACACAAGAAACTCCAATCCATAAGCATCTAATTATCACAAGTCAACTAGTGGTCAATATATATATAAAAATAAAAATAAAAAACTCAAAATAACAGAACATGCACCAAAATATATACAAACATAGTGTAACAAGTATCATAATAGTAAAGTTGAGTTTCTTGATACTATATATAGCTAGAACTCAAATAAAAATAGGGAAGGTAGTCAAAATCTATCCCGACCAGCACGTCGTCCTCCTAGTTACCAGAGTCATAACCCTGGTCCTGAGCAACCGCCACATCCTCTGGTGCCTCGTGTACCCCCCTGTGGTTGGGCATTCTGGTCCCTAGGATAGTCCTGTTACCCAAGCTGAGGTGTCAAATCCTCCTCGGAGGGGTAGATAGGGTCCCTGCTCTCATAATGGGCCCTCAGCTGCTTTCTGAAAAACTCCTAGAGCACCTCCTGGGACCGCCTCTTCGTATCTGTGGTTATGCAGAAGCATAACCATCTCCGCTGACTGCGGGAGCTGTGGGGCCTGTCCTGCTGGTCTCTATCTCCTTGGGGGTGCTGGCTCTCCATAACAGTGGCGACAAATATAGTCTCTATCAATCAGCTGTCGAGGGACTTTTTCATCTCCTTAGAAAAAGCAATCCCCGCCCTCACCATCATCTCTGTGATCAAAAAGCCATAAGCCAAAACCTTCTTGCCATTCCTGGAGTTGGCCTTCTGCTGGATGTCCATGGCTATGACTGAGTCCACGTCAATGGTCTTCCCATCCATAATGTCATAAAGGAGGTTGAAGTTGACACAGACAAACACAAGAAGGGGGGTTGAATTGTGTTTGTTAATAATTTTTGAAAACAACATTTAAAAACAAATTTTTGCACTTAAGAAGATTAGAAACAGAAGCAAGCACAAGGGCAAAGATATTTTTTTAAAAAAATAGTTTAACAAAAGCAATATCAAAACCCTACAGTTAGTATAAGCGAATAAAATGAAGAGTTTAGGGATAGAAGATTCACGCAAGAGATTTTATCCTGGTTTACTCTCTTCCAACCAAGAGCTACGTCTAGTCCCTTCGACTTGAAGGATTTATCCACTATTTCTCCAAATAGATTACAACCAAGTATTCAATACCTCTCCAGGCTACAAGTATTCCTTTCTTACCAACCCTCTTCAAGCTCTAAGTCTAACAAAGAGATTTAATGTTTGATCTTCTTAACTCACCATGTGTGAGAATATGACAGTTTAAGATCAGTTGAATATTACAACAATATTCAAACTAAAGAATAAAGACTCTTGCTCTTGAAAGAATAATGGAATGAGTGATTATCAATTGGCAAAAGTTCAGCTAGCAAGATCGTGCCGGCAAGAGTATTTTTCTTCAGTATCTAAGGTCTTCAATTTATAGTGACCTTCTTCTTCACTTGTATTTCTCCAACAGTTACTTTGAATAATCTCGTTTAAAGATAGCATTTAATGCATGATATCCGTTGTGACTGGTAGCTTGATTGTAGCAATGTTGAATAGTACTTTTGGTTATCGAGGTAGCATGATTTTGGAGGTTCACTCCTCTGAGTATTGCAACTTGAGCACTTGTTGTTCCTTCTTTGTGTATAATCCAACTTTTTCAGTCACAAAGTTGTCATCGTACATATCATTTTGCAGTATATTATTGTACGATTCTTTTTTTTTTGCATTTCTTGATTATACTATGTTTCTTTTACAATTGGTTGAAACATTAAAGCAGATAAAACAAATATGAAGAACAAATGTTTTATTGAAATAAATATCAATCATTTGAAATAACCATCATTACAAGGATGGAGCTCGTCTAAAAAGAACTTTGCCTACTTAGTTATAAGAGAGACTAAGTCTATTCAAAATTTTATTTTACTCGTTTGATGATGTGGCATATCCTTTTGGTTAACAAGTCTTCGGACTTGCTATTTCTTAATGAGTTATAAAGATTTCCATCTAATGACGTGGTGGTTAAAGCTCGTCTACCAGATTACTTTATGTTTTAGTTCATTTACTTCAACTAATTACTTCCGTCTGTTTACGTGGTAAGATGGACGCGCTCATTATCAAGTCTTTGGACTTACTGTACCTAACAAGTTATTTAGGTATTTATCTAGCAAATATTTAGAGCTTCGTCTACTTAAGTAAGCTAGTCTAAAGAAGTAAATTTACCAAAGTTTTTTATCAGCCCGTCTACAGGGGCGGACGCGTATTTTTCAATTAGAACTTATCCCATGTTTCTTTGACTTATATGTAAATATTCCTGCATAACTGAAGGCACATGTTAGATCTCAACTAACACTTTGCTAAGGAAATTTAATCCTTTTGTTAGCATCATAACTTTAGAGATTATTAAATCCAAAACTACTTTGGTTCCAACAATCTCCCCGTTTTTTATGATGACAAAACTAATTAAATTTGAAAAGCAAAGTCTAAGAGAGCTTGCAGGGCTCCCCCTAAGACAAAGCATTCAAATACTTAAGCAGACTTATAAGCTAACAGATAGGTGCAACAACTTATCATTCTTAGAATCTATATACACAAGTATCAGAGCAATAGATATCAAAGCAAATAAGGAAACATAATTATCAGAGCAGTTTAGCAAGTAGAAAAGAATATGTACATGCAAACACATAAAAGCTTTTCAAAAACTGACTTAATATATATATAATTCTCTTTTTTTTCCTTTCTCCCCCTTTTTTTCATCAACCAAAAAGTTAAAAAGGAGAGGACCATCATTGTCAGTATAGAAGAAAGAAAAAAATAAAGGCTAAGTAGAAGGAGGTGGTGGAGGAGGAGGGTTCTGAGTTTGACTCTTCTTGAAGTCCTTGAGGAATTCAAGCATTTTATTCACCACCTCTAAGGTTGGAGCTATTGAGGTTTGAACTTGCTGATGAACATCCTCCTTGATCTTTTCAGCTATCTTTTTAACCTTCTCATCTACTAACTTGCCAACCCTTTCGTCAACTAGTTTACCAAGAATTTCTTCAATATTTGATGGCAGAGTCTGTTGCCTTGAGCTTTCTGTAGACTCTTGAAAAGTGCTCAGTTTTCTTGAATGATCTTCAAGGTGCATTACAACTAGTGCTAAAGGTTGAGAAGATTGTCTTTCTGATGAGCTCTGTTGGTGACAGGATTCAACAGTATCTTCTAAATTATCAGCAATGACAATTTAACCATTTTCTTCAGCAACAAGTTCATCTGTGATAAGCTTTGGAGTAGGTTTGGGTTTTACTGTGATCTCCTTTCCCCATCTAATAGGGTAGATAAATTCCACATTTCTACTGTTTATTGGAAGTCCACAGAGGTCTTTATAGATCATATATCTAAAGTGTGAGAGACCAGACTTTCCTCTAACCTTGGGAATATCCTTCTTTTCTTCTTTAGATAAACCAGAGGAAGATGCCTCTCTGGTGCAGTGGATAATGTGAGACTTCCAGAATTCAGCAGCTATGTGCTCATTGATCAACTCAATGGATTCAGTATTTAGAAGGAAATCCAATATTGAGCAATCAAAGGTCTCTTGATCAAGATCAAGCATAGCTGATTCAGCTTCAGGCATCACTCCCTTGAATCTTCTGTTCTTCAAGTCCTTGTCCTTATTAAGATCTAGTAATGGCAATCTTGGACAGATCCTGTAGAGCTTGATTCCAATCCTGGTTCCTTCATTATGCCTCAGCTAGGATGGAGGGACCAAATGTGCAGCTCTATCAGCTCTGATTTGACTGAATTCCCACTTCAGCATATAACAGTAGAGCTGATCCAGAAAGAAGTCAGCAGCCCTCCCATAGATCCTAGGATGCTCAAAGGACGCCCATTTTATGTCCCTTGGCATGATCATGTGGACATGCTTAGATGATCTTGCTCTTCTCTCAGGAATAGTAGGAAGATTATTCCTTTTGGGGTCAGTCTCCCATATGGGTATGATGTGTCTTGCAACTCCATCAGTGAGGGGTAAGAAGGGTGGAGTTTTGACAAGATTGGGGTAAGTTTTTCTGGGGTGGGGGGGTGGGGGGGGGGGGGGGGGGGGGGGATTTGGTTAAGGGTAGGTGAGTGGCTAATGGCCCTAAGTCATTGTGCATTTGAGAAGGCACATTCTTGATTAATTGACACTCAGGATGAGGTAGGTAGAGGGGTTCAACAGATGGCTAACTTCTTCCTCATACTCAGGTAGAGGATACCATCTGTCTGTAATATGTTCTGATTCATGTTGGTGAGAATGAAACAGAATTTTCCATTCCCTTTTTACCTTGGCCCAATCCTCAGATTTGCCATTGTAAAGGGCAGAAGTTGGGGTGAAGAAATGGAATAAGGTTCTCAGGGGTTTGGGGAAAGGTGCACCAGGGGAAATGCCTTCATCTAGTTGTTTTAACCAGGGATCATCGGCTTGTGAAGTGGTTGATTGTGTTGGTTGGGGTGAAAGGGGTGTAGGAATATACACGTCATTTGGAGAGGAGACAAGCACATCATCTATCCTAGTTTCTAAACTAGACACTAGGGCATCTACTGCTATTTGAACAGGATCATTAGCAAATATGGTTACCTTAGGAGTCTTAGTTGACCTAGCTTTTCTTGCTGGTTGCCTCCTTGGTTTAGTTGGAATAGGCGCAACGGCCTCAGCAGCAGCAACAGAGGACCTCTGCTTCTTTAGAATAGAACTGATAGGAATATTGTCCTCATCAGTTTCCTCATCTTCATTGTGAGAGAGGATAACTTTTCTTGGTCTCTTTGCATCAGGGGCATCAGAAGGCCCCCTGATAACAATACCACTAGCTGGCCTCTTGGGGGCAAGCTTCCTTGTAGCAGTGGTCTTCTGCCTAGTTATCCTTTTAACCCCTAGGACTTCAGCATTATTCTGTTCAACCATCTCTTCTTTAGCCTTCATCAACTCCTCAGTCTTAGCCATTGCAGCAGCAACATAGGTACTGAGGTTCATGTGGGCTATGTTCATCTTTCCAAAGTCTGTAGCGGACATTAGTTTATCAGTTAATAACCTAGATTGCTCATTAGGAGTCTTAGCAGCAAGAAACTCATGTATTCCTTGAGCCCTAAAAATCTTTGAGAGAAGATGGCAGAAAGGAAGTGCAGAGAGTCTTTTATTGTTCATCACAACGTCTCTGAATCTCCCATACAGGATTCTTGGAAGATTAATTCTTGTTTGTGAGAAGATGGTAGAGATAGAATTTGTGCAAAGATGAGAGGTTGTCCTTGGATCCAACCTTGTGTAGAACCACCTTGTTGAGAAGCTGATGAAGGATGCGAATGATGCCCTTCATTTCAACAGCCTTCCAAGAGTGAGTTCTGACTGTATCCTCCTTCATGAGACATAATTCTATAGTATCAGAGCTACCCAAGTCTTCTTCCCATGACTCAGTGAAGACTAGACCTTCCTGAGCACAGAATATTGCATCAGCAATAGTCTTCTCCGAGATTGTAATCTTCTTTCTTAACACCGTTGAGTAGAAATCAGTTTCAGTCAGTTGGACGTTTCTACAGAAATCCCTGATTAGGTTGGGAAAATGATAACTCATTTTTGAGTTACCTTTTAGTGTGTATACTTGGCCTAATTAATTGTTATATGTGTTTAATATTGGTGATTTGGCTGAGTTTTACATTATTGGGCTTAATTGGGCTTAATTGCTAAACATTGTTAATTTTTGGATTTTTCACTCATCTTGACCTTGTTGCCTTACGCAGAGCATAACTAGAGCTACATATATCGGATTTTGGTGATATTTATGTCCCAAGAAAGATAAGGAAGAGACCTACAATTTATGATTTCATAAGAATTGTCAAATTAGGCCAAAACCAAGGCTAAATTGGGTCCCGAGTTCTCTGGAGCGGATCAGTACGCAGTCCATGATGTTTCTTCACTTAAATGGGCCTAACTTACTCATCTTAAGCCCAATTAAGGCATATGATATCTTGTTGGAAAGCTTATTGAGAGGCCCTTGATTTGGTCTAGGGTTAGGTCAGGATTAATAAGTATAAATAGCAGTTTGCAGCCGCACAAGTCAGAGAGATGAAAATTAGACACTTTTGCAATCCTTGTTTCTGCAAGTTTTGGAATTCTCTTCCCCTCTCTTCTCCCCTTTTTAGTTTTCTGTACTTTGTTGGATCTTTTGTTGTTAAAGCTTCTCCAATGGTGATGACTATGGAAGGCTAAACCTTTTATCAATCCTAGACATTCAAGGAATTTGGTTTGAATTCTGAGTTCCTTACTTTTAATTGTTTTTCAATTGCTTCTTCTCCTTTTCTCTTCTTTCAATTACGATTTCTGTGTTGTGAGTGTGATTACTCTTGATCTATGTTTGATTAGATGTAGATTCAGTTTTCATGATTGAATTGGAATTAGGAATTAGGAATTAGGATTGATTAATCCAAGAATCTAATAGAGATTAGAGAACCGATTGGTAACCTAGGTTAATTGAATTTGTACATAAATCAACATTATTAGGGATTGCGATTGTGACTCCAATTTTGTTGTTTAAACCATACATGATCATGTAGTAGATTTCAAATTAATAGAGGAGGAGGGCAAACGACTTTATATCTTTTGGAACAATGACGAATTCTACCAAAGAACTTGACATCTTGGATTGATGTTTATAATTAATTGAATTTCTTTTTTTAATTGCAATTTTTTTCTCCCAACGAATTTTGAAAACCTCCTTTCTCTAACATTCTTGATTGGCTAATAATTTTGAAGATCCTCGTGAGACGACCAAGGTTGTTTTGTCTTGTACTACAGTTCTTTTAATTACTATTATTTTGACCCATGTACGGCCTCGAATCAAATTTGGTGTCGTTGTCGGGGATCTTTGACCTCGATTAGCCAATTCAAGAACCCTACTTACTTTAGTTTATAACTGACATTTTATCTTAGTGTTTTCTCTGTTTTTCAGACTGTGGCCTTGGAATCGTACAGTGATTGGTCTCCTGATTGAGGAGTGACAGTTTTGCCCTATATATCAAAAATCAGTTTTCGGTCAACTTCATCAAATTGCTCTGAAATTTGCACCAAAAATCCAAAAAAAAAATCCAAAATTCCATCGTTTAGACCACTTTTTCAATTTTTTCAATTTTTCGTATTTTTTAAAAAATCCAAAAAAAATTGCGTGCGCTTTATTTGATATTTAGGGATTTTCTGTAGTGTTTTTGATTTTTTTTGATTTTATTTGGTACGGTTTCTCAATTTGTTTTTCATTTTAGCGATTAGGACATTGTTGGTATTTTCTAAATTGTTATGCTTCCTTATTCTGTTTGCATTATGCATGACTAGGTCTGATCTAGATGAATTGTTTGCTTATAACCCTTAAATAGATAGAACATATCATAGATTCAATAGATTCAATAGGAGGGTTACTAATCACAGTTTTGCACCAAATAATCAAGTAGATAGTGACTTAGGTGATTTAAGTGACTCTGCATCTGATTCTAGTTCAAATTTTGCATCTTATATTGGTGATTCTGTTTCTGAATTTAGTGCTTATAACATGGCTAATCCAAATAACAGAACACTAAAGCAATTGGCTGCACCTGATGTTGCATATCAACCTTCGTGTATTCAATACCCTGATTTGGATGCACCATTTGAGCTTAAATCTGGTTTAAACCATTTGTTGCCCAAGTTTCATGGTCTTGCAGGTGAGGACCCTCACAAGCATCTTAAGGAGTTCCATGTTGTGTGCTCTACTATGCGACCACAAGGAGTTCCTGAAGATCATGTCAAATTGAAAGCATTTCCATTCTCTTTAGATGCTGCAGCAAAGGATTGGTTATACTACCTTCATCCTGGTTCAATTACTAGCTGGGATGGCATGAAGAGATCTTTCTTGGAGAAGTTCTTTCCTGTATCCAGAACAGCATCAATCAGAAAAGAAATTTGTGGCATCAGGAAGTTTTCTGGAGAGACATTATATGAGTATTGGGAGAGGTTTAAGAAGTTATGTGCAACCTATCCCCACCATCAGATTAGTGAGCAACTTCTCATCCAGTATTTCTATGAAGGACTAACGCCAATGGATAGATGTATGGTTGATGCAGCAAGTGGTGGAGCATTGATGGACAAGACACCTGTGGAAGGCAGAAGTCTGATCCCAACAGTTTGGTTCAAGAGCTCTAACGCCAGCTAAGGGAGTGCATGAGGTGAACGTTACTACAGATAATCAGAGACTGGAAATTAAAATCATAGAGCTTACTTCTCTTTTTAGACATCTAACCATCGGACAACACAAGCAAGTTAATGCAGCAAATCAATGCCTACCCAAAGGATGCGTCATATGCACCTCAATAGATCACCCTACAAACATGTGTCCTACACTTCAAGAAACTGATCAAGGTGTTCATGAATCAGCTGCAGTGGCTGGAATGTTCACTGGAGGACAGCCCTATAGATCTCAGCAGCAGCAGAATTATGATCCATTTTCTGACAGGTACAATCCAGGATGGAAAGATCATCCTAATATGAAATATGGTCCTGGGCATCAAAATGTACAACAACAGCAGAGATTTCAGGCAGCAGGTTCGAGCAACAAGTACCAACCACCTCCTTTTAGGCAACAACAAAACATGTAGCAACCTATGCAGAACACTAGTGTTGGACCTTCATTAGAGGATTTGATGAAACAGATGGCAACTAGCAACATTCAGTTCCAGCAGAATATCAATACCACCATTCAAGACCTGCAAACACAGATTGGACAACTGGCTACTACTGTTAATAAATTGTAGTCAGAAGGATCTGGTCAAATTCCCTCTCAACCAGTTATTAATCCAAAGGGAAATGTGAGTGCCATTACCTTGAGAAGTGGCAAGGAGCTGGAATTGCAGGAGAGTGAATCTAGCAGTAGAAGTAAAGAAGGAAAGAGCAATGCAACAATCAAAACAGTTGCAGGGAAATAAGTTGAAGAAAAGTACCACAAGCCGAGGTAGATCCAGAGTTGCTGGAAACTTTTAGGAAGGTAGAGGTGAATATTCCCCTATTAGATGCCATCAAAGAGATTCCCAAGTATGCAAAGTTTCTTAAGGAGTTATGCACCCATAAAAGGAAGCTGAAGGGTGATGAGAAAGTAAGCATGTGCAGAAATGTTTCTGCACTAATTCAGCCTAGTATGCCTAAAAAATGTAAGGATCCAGGCACTTTCACCATCCCTTATACTATAGGCAACTCTACATTTGGGAATGCAATGCTGGATTTACGTGCTTCCATAAATGTCATGCCTACATCAGTTTTTAGGTCATTGAAGCTTGGAGATTTGAAGCTAACTGGTGTAGTGATTCAACTAGCCAATAGAAGCACAACACATCCAGTCGAAGTACTTGAAGATGTGCTGGTTCAAGTTAATGAGTTGATATTTCTAGCAGATTTCTACATTCTGGACATGGAGGATGAGTCCTCTAGTCATGGAACCTCATTGATTTTTGGGAGGACATTCTTGAAGATAGCAAAGACCAAGATAGATGTGCATGCGGGGACTCTTTCTATGGAGTTTATGATGATATTGTGCAGTTCAACATAGTTGATGCCATGAAACATCCCATGGAAGATCATTCTCTTTTATATCTTGATGTCATTGTTTTGCTAGTTGATAATTCTACAAATTTAAATTCTAAATTTCCTGAAATTAATGATTTAGATTGCTCCCCTTGTACATGTGATGAATCTGATGTGTGTGCTATTTGTGCAGAAATAAATGTTGCTATAGATAATGTTAATGCGGGTTGTGGTGTAGTAGCAGCAGCAATAGAGGGAACACCATTGCCTTCTATTGAGAAGCCACCAATTTTAGAGTTGAAGCCTCTACTTGTACACCTGAAATATGCTTACTTAGAGGCTAATCACAAGCTGCTAGTGATTATAACCAACAATCTCCAACCAGACCAAGAGGAGAAGTTGTTGCAGATTTAGAAGGGTCACAAAAAAGCAATCGGCTGGACTTTAGCTGTTATTCCAGGGATTAGTCCTTCTACATGCATGCATCGGATATTGTTAGAGGATGATGCCAGAGCAGTAAGGCAGCCACAGAGGCGACTAAATCCCACCATTGTAGATGTGGTCAAGAAAGAAGTCAGCAAGCTATTAGCAGCTGGGATCAAATACCATATATCAGGCAGTGAGGGGGTTAGTCCTGTTCAGGTGGTCCCTAAGAAGACTGGGATAACTATTGTGGAAAATCAGAATAATGAGTTGGTCCCAACTAGAGTGCAGAATAGTTGGCGAGTTTGTATAGACTACAGGAAGCTTAACCAATCCACTCGCAAAGACCATTTCCCTTTGCCCTTCATTGATCAAGTATTAGAAAGGTTGGCAGGAAAATCCCATTACTGTTTTTTGGATGGATTCTCAGGGTATTTTTAGATTCACATTGCACCGGAGGACCAACATAAAACCACTTTCACCTGTCCTTTCGGCACTTTTGCTTACAGAAGGATGCCATTTGGCTTATGCAACGCTCCATGTATCTTTCAAAAGTGTATGGTGAGTATATTTTCTGATCTTTTAGAGAGTTGCATGGAGGTGTTTATGGATGATTTCACTGTTTATGTTTCTTCATATGATGCATGCCTACAAAGTCTATCTAGAGTTCTGGATAGGTGTATTGAAACTAACCGTGTATTAAATTATGAGAAATGTCATTTTATGGTGGCAGAAGGAATTGTCCTAGGGCATTTAGTGTCTAGCAGAGGTATTGAGATAGATAGGGCCAAGTTAGATGTTATTGCTTCTTTATCTTACCCCATATCTGTGCAGGAGGTGCGTTCCTTTCTTGGCCATGCAGGTTTTTACAGGAGGTTTATCCAGGATTTCAGTAAGATAGCTTTGCACTTGTCCAAGCTTTTACAGAAGGATGTAGAGTTTGTCTTTGATCAATCTTGACAGGATGCATTCAATGAGTGGAAGAGGCGACTCACCACCACTCCTATCATCCAATCACCTAACTGGGAGCTTCCTTTTGAGTTGATGTGTGATGCCTCAAACTTTGCACTTGGAGCTGTTTTAGCCCAATGAGTTGGCAAGATCTCCCATGTCATAGCTTATGCCTCTAGAACTTTAGATGCAGCCCAGACCAACTACACCACTACTGAAAAGGAGCTTTTGGCAATTGTTTTCGCATTGAATAAATTCCGCTCCTATTTACTCGGTTCTAAAGTGATTGTTTTCTCCGACCATGCTGCATTGAAATTCTTGTTGAAGAAGTCGGATGCTAAGCCAAGATTAATTCATTGGATGCTTCTCCTTCAAGAATTTGACATAGAAATCAAAGATAAGAGTGGTGTAGAGAACTTGGTAGCTGATCATTTGAGCAGGATTGAGAGAGAGGCTGAGGTTTTACCTATCAGGGATGATTTTCCAGATGAGCAGCTTATGCAGCTGCATGATACTAACCCTTGGTTTGCTGATTTAGTTAATTACCTGGTTGCGTCTGTTATTCCCTCTCATGCATCTAAATCATAGATTGCTAAACTAAAAAGTGATGCAAAATATTATGTGTGGGGTGATCCGTATTTGTGGAGATTTTGTAGCGACCATGTAATTCGCAGATGCATACCTGATCATGAGATCCATTCTGTGCTTCATTTCTGTCATGCTTCCCCTATAGAAGGGCACTTTGGTTCATAGCGGACAGCTAGGAAGGTGTTGGACTCTGGATTTTATTGGCCCACCATTTTCAGGGATGCGCATCAAGTTTCTATTACTTGTGAGTAGTGCCAGAGAGCGGGGATAGCCATCACTCGCAGGAAGGAGATGCCCCAACAACCTATTCTTTTCTGTGAGGTATTTGATGTTTGGGGTATAGATTTTATGGGCTCATTTCCTGTTTCTTTTGGTTATTCATATGTCTTACTTGCAGTTGATTATGTCTCTAAGTGGGTGGAGGCCAAGGCCACCAAGACTAATGATTCTCGAGTTGTTGCAGATTTTGTCAGGTCTAATATCTTTTGCAGGTTTGGTGTGCCTCGAGCTATCATCAGTGACCCAGGGAGTCATTTATGCAATAGGATCATGGAGGCTTTGCTTCGAAAGTATGGAGTAGTGCACAGAGTTGCCACAGCTTATCATCCTCAAACCAACGGGCAGGCCGAAGTCTTTAATAGAGAAATCAAGAGAATTTTACACCAGGTTGTGCAGCCAAATAGAATGGATTGGAGCCGTCGGCTTGAGGATGCTCTTTTGGCTCATAGGATCGCTTACAAGACACCTATAGGAATGTCTCCCTTTCGGGTTGTCTTTGGTAAAGCGTGTCACCTACCTGTGGAAATAGAGCATCGTGCATACTGGGCAGTGAAATGTTGTAACTTAGTCTTTGAGCAAGCTGGTTCAGTGAGGAAGCTTCAGTTACAGCAACTTGAGGAGCTCCATTTGGAGGCCTATGAGAATTATAAGATCTACAAGGAGAAGACTAAGCATTTTCATGACAAAATGACTTCCAGGAAATAGTTCTCCATTGGTCAAAAAGTGCTTTGGTTTAATTCTCGCCTCAACCTCATGCCCGGAAAGCTTCGCTCCAAATGGGATGGTCCTTTTGTTGTTACGAATGTTTTTCCCCATGGCGCAGTGGAGATTAAAAATGAGACCACTGACAAGAGTTTCAAGGTTAATGGCCACCGTCTTAAGCAGTTTCATGAGAGCCCCATATTGGTTGAGGAGCATGTAGAGGAGTTGTCCTTGGACAAGCCCACCTTTCCTGAAGTGCAGATTTTTACACCTTGATGAGGGAGTCCTTCCCCTTTTACTTTTAATTGCACTTTTTCCTTATCTATTGTCTTTGTGCTTACATTGAGGACAATGTGTGATTTAGGTGTGGGGGGAAGTGTTTTAGTGTTTTAGGATTTTTATTTTGTTGGGTTTCTTGTTTTTAGAGTCTTAAAAATAAAAAATAAGAATAAAAATAAGAATAAAAATATTATTTGTTTTTTTTTTTTGAGTCTTGTTGCATGCTTTTCAGTGAATTTTTTAAGTTTGTGTGAGTTGTGAGTGATTTGCTTCATTCTTGGTTAAGAGGTTTCATGACTTGATATGGAGAAATTCTTGCATTTCTAGTGTAATAATTTGGCATTGAAATTAATTTGTGAATCTTTTGTGGTAGAATTAACCCTTGTGAGTTTTTGATCCCTATACATGGATGAACTGCAATTATTCCATTCTTTTCTTTATTGTGTGATTTCACTCATGATTGTTAATTACTCTAGAACTTGACTTGACTCTTTGAAGCCTCTTGTTCACATGCATGTACTGAGTTGATTTAGGCATTCTTTGTTTTTAAGCTACTATCCAAATAAGCCTACCTTAAAATTATCCCCTTGATAGCCCTTTGAGCATATTTATCCCATTCTTTGTTTTATAGCTCATTACAAGCCTAAAAGTGAAAAACAATGATATGACCCAAACCTTAGGGAGTAAAAGAGTTTTGGAATTGTATTGGGGATGGATGCTTAAATAAGTGTGGGGTCTATGCAATAGTTTGTGGCTTACTTGATTGGAACGGTAAAGTGCAAAAAAAAAAAAACAAAAGAAAAGTAAATTGTAATGCAATGTGAAAGTGCAATTGAGTGAAAGTGCAAAAGGAATAAAATGTTCAACAGAGACAAAGTGTTGTTCATTGGCATTGAATTGTGTTTCTTGGGATAAATTTGCATGCTTATTTAAACTCATTCCTCATTGCTCCTCTAGTCTCTTTGGTTTATAGCTAACATCCCTTCTTGTATCCATCCATACCTTAGCCCCATTACAACCTTGCAAAAGTCCTTTTGATCTTTATGTGCATGTGTTTCAAGTGGTGGATGTTATAGGCTTGTCAAGCTTATGGTAGTGTTAGCATTCATGATGTGCCTTAAGCGTAAACACAAACATTAAACACTTGAGAGTTGGAGTGTATGCCTAGTGAGAGCTCTACCACTTTGGGTTCATCTTTGAGATGTTAAGGGCGTATTCATGATTGTTTTGATTCATCGATGCTTTGAATGTTTGTATCTTGCTCACTCTTGTCCATTCTTGGGATTCATTGATAAGTGTGTTTGTTGTGTTCGTAAAGTTTTTAGGAATTAAATTTTTGAGTTTTTCTCAGGAGTGCAAAAGAGTAAGTGTGGGGGAATTTGATAACTCATTTTTGAGTTACCTTTTAGTGTGTATATGATGAGCCTCTGTTTGACTGGTTTTATAACCAGTAAAGACCTTGGCTTTGTGCTTATTTTATATCATTTTCACCCAAATTAGACTTGATTGTCTCTAAGTAGTGTTTTGAGTCTGTAAAGTGTTTTTAAGTTAATTTAGTTGTTTTAGAGTGAATAAAGTATTTACTTTTATTTTCTATTTTCAGGTTAATAAAAAGGAATAAAATCTGGAGTTTCTCGCCCCGCGAGAAGACTGTTCGCCTCGCGACCCCGAAGCTGACTGTTCCAAGAAAATGCAAGGTCTCTGGTTCGCCACGCGAATAAATGGCTCGCCTCGCGAATCATCCAACCATGAAAAGTCAGAGACGATCACGGTTTGGGCGTGTTGACGGTCACGGGCGTTACAGTTGAGAATTTGAAGAGTTCGCCTCGCGAAGCTATGCTCGCCTCGCGAGAAGACAAAGAGTTGCAGACCTTTCATGTTATTCGCCTCGCGAGCAGTGCTTCGCCTCGCGAGGACTTGGATTCCAGAAACGTGTATATAAAGCAGTTTTAGGCAGAACTGAAGAAATTAATCATAGTTAGCCAGTTTTGGCTAATCTTTGGAAGTCAGTAGGAGTAGTGGTAGTTTCAATAGTTTATTTTCCTTTTCTTTTCTTTTCTGCTTATGTCTGTAATGGAGAATTAATCTCCTAGATTAATCTACTGTGATTGGTTTCTGTTAAGACTTGAGGTTTCTGTAATCTTGTTTCATTTGCTTTTCTCTTTTCAATGCCATGCTTTATATTTCTGTTTGCTTAATTCAGGAGTATATTGTGTTGTGTTGGTTTATCTCGGTGATATCATGTTCCTATAATTAATCGCGTTTGCTTAATTCGCGTGTGTTCGTTTCGTGTTCGCTTAGTTCACGAAGGGCTTAACCCCGTTTGCTTAATTCGGGAATAGGGACATATATTTGTAGTAGTGGTTTCGCTTGTAAATTGTTGCTACAACCGGGAGGGGATTAGAATCTGCTTAGGGTTGCATGAACCGATGATAGTTGGGAAACCGAGAACAGTAGGTTAATCGCTTAGCTTAATTGGTAACCGCTCTGTTTTCTTGCTTTGTTTTCTGTTTTGCTTCTTAATTTAGTTTTCAATCCAAAACCCCCAATTCTGACTTTTTCTAACTTTTTCTGTTAATAATAACAACAACTAAAGAGTCCTTGAGAGACGATCCGAGTTGTCGCTCTATACTACATTATTTTGTAAACGCTCGTTCTTTTTGGCGCGTGACGACAGCGCGTTCAAAAATTGGCGCCGTTGCCGGGGACTCTTGTTTGTTGTTATTAGCAGAAAGTTACATTAAAAAAAAAAATTTTTTTTGCTAATTAGTTTTGTCTTCTTTGTCTGGATGCTTGATTGCCATGGATAATTACATGTATGGATATTTGCCTAATGTTTATTATGAACCACCACCTTGCGTGTATTATCCTAATTTTAGTGAGCCACCACCATACTATCCTAGCCAAGTGACCACCTCTGCACCTTCCGAACCTTCCCTAGAGGACCTGTGCAAACAGATGACTGCACAGATAAGTGCAAATATGGAAGGACTGAGGCAACAAATGGCCGAGCAAACTCAACGGATGATAGAGGAATTTCAACAGAAGATGGAGGCTGAGTACCAGAGGGACCAAGCTGAATCTCAGAAGTTGTGGGCTCTAATTGATCAAGTTACCGCCAACTCGGCTGCGATGCTAACTCCACAGCCCCTTGAGGAACATAAGGATTCACAGATGGTTATTCCTGAAAATACTTTTGATGATAATTCTGATGATGATATTTCTGTTGATGATGAATTATGTGTTGAATCCCCTGATCCTAATGCTTGTTATTGTGATGGAACTGCTTTGTGTGTTGAATGTTTTACAGGTTTATACTTTTCAGGAAAAATAGAAAAGGCAGATCGTTTTGCAGGTTTATTTTTTTCAGGAAACTTAGATCAGGAGGATCAGGAGAACATTTGCTCCACCGTGCTTGAGGATAAAGAAGAATCTTTGGTCTTAGATGCATGTGTTGAGAGTAATGGGGTGGATGATGAATTAATTGCTGAATTTCCAGACATTGTAGATTTTACTGATTCATTTTCTTGTAATATATGTACTGACTCTAACCTTTGTTTGGTGTGTGCTGAAATTTCTGCGTGTATAGCAGGTGAAAAATTTGTTAGTGCAGTGGATGAAGACATTGCAGAAGTTGAAGCAGCACCAGTAACCCCAACTAACTGTTTGCCACCTCCCCCTGAGGAACCAGTGATGGATTTTGCACCCTTGGATTTTGCACCATGGCCGGTCCAAGAGGTTGAGCCCCACTTCTATTGGGGAGATTTTGTTGAGAAAGCGGTCATCTGTGACCCGAAGGGGAGTGAGAAGTCTGCCGACCGGGGTGGAGTTATTATAATTATCAAGTGCTCACCTCCGCATCAAAGCTGCAAGTTAGGGAGGCATGGAATGAATTTCAGTCCTTTGGCTACCATGTGGGACTTATGTTACAGACAGTGGGATCCTGGTGGAACCGCCTCTGAATGAGTTTTCTTAACCCTTATCTCTTTTAATTTTCTTTTTCTTGCTTTATTTCTGTTTCGTTTTTAATAAAGCTCCTGAATAATTTGAGAAGCTCAGGAGTATTTGTGTGTTGAGTCTTTTATTGGCAAGTTTATTGGATTTGATTGATTTTGCATAGATGAATTGCATGATAGTGTTGACTGTTTTCCCCCTAGGATTTGAAAATTTTAGAAAATATGATCCCCATGTGATTGAAAACTGAACTTTGGGATTTTGTTATGATGGCATGATTTATGATAAGTTTGGGGTGATAGGAAGCACACACTAGGGATAGTATCTCTGTCAAATAATTTGCATAAATGTCCAGGTGAGGTTTTGAGCCTCCAACATGTTTTAAATTGTGTGAAAATCACTTTCAAGTTGCACTTTCCTGGATTTGCTTGAATCTCTTTTTGGTTTGCATGATTATGTGTTTGCTTCAGATGATTTAGGCATTTTCTTTGTAAATAGCTACTTAGCCAAAAAAATAACCAATTCCTAATGCATGTTCCCTAGTAAGCCCCATTGAGCCTATTAGCCTATTGCTTCTTGATAACCTAATGTTATAAGCCCAAAAATCTGGAAAACCATGTTAGCCCGATCTTAGGATTAGGAGAGCATGTAATCTTAGAATGGGTGCAAGAAATTAAGTTTGGGGTGGCTACCAGGTGCACTGTGCTGTTTAGGATTGTTTAAAAAAAAAACAAGAAAAAGAAAAAGAAAAAAAAATGTGTAAAAATTTTAAGAAAAAAAAAAGAAATAAAAAAAATAAAAAGTGAAAAAAATGCCAAAAAGAAATAAAAAGGCTGTAGTCACCCAAGGCAAAAAGAAAAAAAATGAAGAAAGGAACTTGAGTGAATTTCAAAGTGTAAAAATGTTTCATGCTCTCTTAGTTCCTAGGGTCTTCAGCCTAGTTCCTTTGTATATCCTACCCTTAGCCAGGCCCCATTACAACCCATAAAAGACCTTTTGATGTTGCTTGCATATTTTCTGTGGGGACCATTTTGAGATGAAAATCAAATTTATGGGAAGTGCTCTTAAAAGTGAAATTGAGTGAATGTTGTTAGCCTGACAAATTGAGCGATGAGTGAAACATAAATTTCCCTTGTGAGGAAGGCAGTTGTTTGAATTTGGTGATCTCCCTTTTGTATGTAACTTAGATCCCCTGCTTAGAGTAATGATTGTTTGAATGATGAAATTCTCAATTTTTTAGAATAAATGATTGTGGGGATTACTTTGCTTGAAGGGGGGAACATTGAGAAAAAAAATTGTTTTGGTGAATTGCTTGAAATCTGTGCGAAAGATGATTGAATCTTTTGAGCTTGCCAGGTCTTGAGTCTTTTTAAGTTTTTAAGTTTTAGTTTGCTTGGGGACAAGCAAAGTTTAAGTTTAGGGTATTTTGATGAGCCTCTGTTTGACTGGTTTTATAACCAGTAAAGACCTTGGCTTTGTGCTTATTTTATATCATTTTCACCCAAATTAGACTTGATTGTCTCTAAGTAGTGTTTTGAGTCTGTAAAGTGTTTTTAAGTTAATTTAGTTGTTTTAGAGTGAATAAAGTATTTACTTTTATTTTCTATTTTCAGGTTAATAAAAAGGAATAAAATCTGGAGTTTCTCGCCCCGCGAGAAGACTGTTCGCCTCGCGACCCCGAAGCTGACTGTTCCAAGAAAATGCAAGGTCTCTGGTTCGCCCCGCGAATAAATGGCTCGCCTCGCGAATCATCCAACCATGAAAAGTCAGAGACGATCACGGTTTGGGCGTGTTGACGGTCACGGGCGTTACAGTTGAGAATTTGAAGAGTTCGCCTCGCGAAGCTATGCTCGCCTCGCGAGAAGACAAAGAGTTGCAGACCTTTCATGTTATTCGCCTCGCGAGGACTTGGATTCCAGAAACGTGTATATAAAGCAGTTTTAGGCAGAACTGAAGAAATTAATCATAGTTAGCCAGTTTTGGCTAATCTTTGGAAGTCAGTAGGAGTAGTGGTAGTTTCAATAGTTTATTTTCCTTTTCTTTTCTTTTCTGCTTATGTCTGTAATGGAGAATTAATCTCCTAGATTAATCTACTGTGATTGGTTTCTGTTAAGACTTGAGGTTTCTGTAATCTTGTTTCATTTGCTTTTCTCTTTTCAATGCCATGCTTTATATTTCTGTTTGCTTAATTCAGAAGTATATTGTGTTGTGTTGGTTTATCTCGGTGATATCATGTTCCTATAATTAATCGCGTTTGCTTAATTCGCGTGTGTTCGTTTCGTGTTCGCTTAGTTCACGAAGGGCTTAACCCCGTTTGCTTAATTCGGGAATAGGGACATATATTTGTAGTAGTGGTTTCGCTTGTAAATTGTTGCTACAACCGGGAGGGGATTAGAATCTGCTTAGGGTTGCATGAACCGATGATAGTTAGGAAACCGAGAACAGTAGGTTAATCGCTTAGCTTAATTGGTAACTGCTCTGTTTTCTTGCTTTGTCTTCTGTTTTGCTTCTTAATTTAGTTTTCAATCCAAAACCCCCAATTCTGACTTTTTCTAACTTTTTCTGTTAATAATAACAACAACTAAAGAGTCCTTGAGAGACGATCCGAGTTGTCGCTCTATACTACATTATTTTGTAAACGCTCGTTCTTTTTGGCGCGTGGCGACAGCGCGTTCAGTATACTTGGCCTAATTAATTGTTATATGTGTTTAATATTGGTGATTTGGCTTAGTTTTACATTATTGGGCTTAATTGCTAAACATTGTTAATTTTCGAATTTTTCACTCATCCTGACCTTGTTGCATTGCGCAGAGCACAACTAGAGCTACAGATATCGGATTTTGGTGATCTTTATGTCCCTAGAAATATAAGGAAGAGATCTAAAATTTTATGTGCACAATAATTGTCAAATTAGGTCAAAACCAAGGCTAAATTGGGTCCCGAGTTCTCTGGCACGGATCAGTGCGCAGTCCATGATGTTTCTTCACTTAAATGGGCCTAACTTACTCATCTTAAGCCCAATTAAGGCATATGATACCTTGTTGGAAATCTTATTCAGAGGCCCTTAATTTGGTATAGGGTTAGGTGAGGATTAATAAGCATAAATAGAAGTTTACAGCGCACAAGTCAGAGAGACAAAAATTAGACACTTTTGCAATCCTTGTTTCTGTAAGTTTTGGAATTCTCTTCCCCTCTCTTCTCCCCTTTTTAGTTTTCTGCACTTTGTTGGATGTTTTGTTGTTAAAGCTTCTCCGATGGTGATGACTATGGAAGGCTAAACCTTTTATCAATCATAGACATTCAAGTAATTTGGTTTGAATTCCGAGTTCCTTACTTTTAATTGTTTTTCAATTGTTTCTTCTCCTTTTCTCTTCTTTCAATTATGATTTGTGTTGTGAGTGTGATTACGCTTGATCTATGTTTGATTAGATGTAGATTCAGTTTTCATGATTGAATTGGAATTTGGAATTAGGATTGATTAATCCAAAAATCTAATAGAGATTAAGGAACCGATTGGTAACCTAGGTTAATTGAATTTGTACATAAATCAACATTATTAGGGATTGCAATTGTGACTCCAATTTTGTTGTTTAAACCCTATGTGATCATGTATTAGATTTCAAATTAACAGAGGAGGAGGGGAAACAAATTTATATCTTTTGGAACAATGACGAATTCTACAAAAGAACTTGACATCTTGGATTGATGTTTATAATTAATTGAATTTCTTTTTTTTAATTGCAATTTGTTTTCTCCCAACGAATTTTGAAAACCTCCTTTCTCTAACATTCTTGATTGGCTAATAATTTTAATGATCCTCGTGAGACGACCAAGGTTTTTTTGCCTTGTACTGCATTTTTTTTAATTACTATTATTTTGACCCGTGTACGGCCTCGGATCAGAAAGACAGAGACTTTCTTCGTGAAGAGTCCTCCCCACCCAGCTGCATTGACATATTTGCTTATGTCAAGTGTGTAGTCTTCCAGCACACCAAGGTGGAAATGATGCTCTTTAACTAAGTTGAGTTTGTCCATGTTGAATGTTGAAGAAGCCATTGTAGGTGATCAAGGAGCTTAGGGTTTGAAAGCAGAGAGAGGTAGAGAGAGAGATACCTCGAGAGGTTATGGAAGCGTAAAGTTTTTTCTGAGAGGGAAAAGATTACTTTTAAAGGAATTTTGAAAAAAAAACTTTTGGCATGACATGTCATTATGATAAAACAACATTGGTAACTTGGGACCATAAAAAGGTCTTGATGGGATTAATGGAAGTACTGACTCAACAAAGAGAATAAAGGATAAATTTGTCTTGAGATAAAATAAATGCATTTATTAACACACAAAAAGAATATCTTTAATCATAGGCAGATGTGAACTCGTCTGAAACTATTCAATGGACGTGATAATCAATATCAGTGGACTCGTCATATGGACGTGCAGTAGAATATGCAATAGGCGCACAACTTCAAATAGGTATTGGACGAGCATAGGTAGTAGAAGCGGGTTCAACAAAACAAAATTTTTCTCGAGGCTGGATGCCTAAGTTAATCCACACATATCATATTAAGATGCTTCCTAATAAAGATAAATCTGTCCTCTGCAAGAGGTTTAGAAAAGATATTAGCCCATTGATGGTCAGTATCTACAAATTAAATATCAATCACACCTTTTTGCACATAATCCCTAATAAAATGATGTTTAATCTCTATGTGTTTAGCTCTAGAATGCAAAATTGGATTCTTAGATAGATTTATTACAGCAGTATTATCACACATAAGCGGAATACTACTTACAAATACATTATAGTCCTACAATTGATGTTTGATCCAGAGAAGTTGTGAGCAGCAATTTGCAGCTGATATATACTCAGCTTCAGCAGTTGATAAAGCAATGGTACTTTGTCTTTTGCTTGACCATGAAACAAGATTAGCTCCAATGAAGTGACATCCTCCAGTAGTGCTTTTTCTATCTCCAGCATAGTCAGCATCACAGAAACCAACTAATATGTAATATTCATTTTTCTTAAAGCACAAACCAAGATTAGTAGTACCTTTTAAATATATAAAAAATCTCTTAACCGCTGATAAGTGAGATTCTCTAGGATCTGATTGAAATCGAGCACATAAACATACACTGAACATAATATCAAGCCTAGACGCAGTAAGATATAAGAGAGATTCTATCATACCTCTGTATACCTTTTGGTCTAACTTTTTCTCTTTATCATCTTTGTTCAGTATGGAAGTGGGGTGCATAGGAGTATTCATTTGTTTACAGTCATCCATCTTAAACTTCTTCAGAAGTTCTTTTGTATACATAGTTTGGTGGATGAGCATCTCATCCATGGTTTGTTATACGTGAAGTCCAAGGAAGAATTTGAGTTCTCCCATCATGCTCATTTCAAACTCTTTCTTCATTAACTTACAGAATTCTTTGCATAGAGACTCATTAGTACTACCAAAAATAATATCCTCAACATATATCTGTACAACTATGAAATTAGACTTAATGGATTTTCTAAATAAGGTTGTGTTAACCTTTCCTCTATTGAATCCATTTTCCATAAGAAAGGAACTTAGTCTGTCATACCAAGCTCTAGAAACTTGCTTAACACCGTACAAAGCTTTCTTAAGCTTATATATATGTTCAGGATGGGTTCCACACTCAAAACCCGGAGGTTACATAACATAGACTTCTTCATTAATAAAGCCATTTAGAAAAGCGCTCTTAACATCCATCTGAAAAAGCATAATACTATGATGTGCAGGGAATGAAAATAGAATTCTAGTAGCTTCTAATCTAGCAATAGGTGCAAAGGTTTCAGTATAATCTATACCTTCTTCTTGAGAGAAACCTTGAGCAACAAGTCTTACTTTGTTTCTAATTACCTTACCATTTTCATCAAGTTTATTGATGTAAACCCACTTCGTTCCAATCACTGATTTATCTTTGGGTAGTGGAACCAGAGTCCAAACATCACTTCTTTCAAACTGATTGAGTTCTTCTTGCATAGCTAGAATCCAACCATCGTTCAGCAGAGCCTCTTCTACTGTCTTTGGTTCCAACTCAGAGACTAGTGCAGAATTGTCTTGTTCTCTGAAGGTTGATCTGGTTCTTAGCTTGTCATTGGGGTTTCCAATGATATGATCTTGTGGATGATAATTCTTTAAGTACCAAGATTTTTGAACTGTATCATGTTGAGAAGTGGAAGTTTCTGGTTGTTGTGTGGGGTCATCTTCTTGATCATCAACTTTTATCTCAAGTGAGTCTTCTGGAATGCTTAGATCAAGATCTGCAAGAGCTTCATCTAGTTATGATATTTCTTATCAGGCTGTTTGTCATCAAACTTGACATGAATACTTTCCTCTACTATCAGAGTCCCAGTCTTATAAACTCTAAAGCCTTTAGATGTTTTAGAATATCCTAATAGAATTCCACTATTTGTTTTAGCATCAAACTTACCAAGTTGATATTTAGTATTCAGTATATAGCATTTACAACCAAAGGAGTGAAAATAAGATATGTTGGGTTTTCTTCCTTTCCACAGTTCATAAGGAGTGTTATTCAGGATAGGTCTAATGTATATTCTATTCTGAATATAACAGGCAGTATTAACAGCTTCAACCCAAAAGAGTTTAGGGACAGAGTTGTCATTAAGCATAGTCCTAGCCATCTCTTGAAGAGATCTGTTCTTTCTCTCTACCACACCATTTTGTTGTGGTGTTCTAGGTATTGAGAAGTTGTGAAGGATACCACTCTCTTCACATAACTTATGAAATAGCTCATTTTCAAACTCTCCCTCATGGTCACTTCTGATTGCAGTGATACATATGCCTTTTTCATTATGTACACGTTTGCAGAATACAGAAAAGACCTGAAAAGACTCATCCTTGTGAGTTAGGAACATAACCCAGGTCCATCTAGTGTAATCATCTACTATGACTAGACCATATCTCTTACCACTGACAGAGGAAGTCCTTGTTGGACCAAAAAGATCAAGATGTAGCAACTCTAGTGGTCTATTGGTACTAACAACATTCTTAGATTCAAAAGAACCTTTGATTTGCTTTCCCTTTTGACATGCATCACAGAGAGCATCAAATTTTAACTTAAGGTTTGGTAGTCCTCTTACGAGGTTATGCTTGTTTAGCTTTAAAATTAATTTCAACCTGGCATGACCTAGCCTTTTGTGCCAAATCCACCGCTCATCTTCAATGGACACTAGACATGAGACACTTGGATTTGAGAGGTCCTCCAAGTCAATCTTGTAGAGATTTTTTTACCTTTTTGCAGTGAATAAAAGTGATCCATCATCTTTCCTGCCTATACACATGTCCTTATCAAAAGACACTGCAACTCTACTGTCACATAATTGACTTATGCTCAGGAGATTGTTCTTCAAGCCATTTACTAAAAGAACATTACCAATGGAGGGAAAATGATGTTTACCAATTTTACCTATACCAGTGATTTTCCCTTTTTGATTTCCTCCAAATGTGACCCAGCCACCATCTTTGGGCTTAAGGTTTTGGAACATGGACCTTTCTCCCGTCATATGTCGTGAGCAGCCACTATCCAAGTACCAAGACATTTGTTTTCTTCCTGTTGTTAAGCAAATCTGCAACAGGTATTATCTTATCTTTAGATACCCAAACTGACTTGGGTCATTTCTTGTTAGTTGTTATTGGACGAGTATGCTTAGCATATTTATTGTGTATGCATCTAGATATAATATGCCCACTTTTTCCACATACTTTACAAAAGGTGTTGGACGAGCTAAACTTAGCTTTGGTATGTTTATTAGGAACTTTTGAAGCTCTATGTTGTTTAAGTGGTTTTGACTTTTTGTGAGATGCGTCTTGCTTCTCTTTGTCATAACCAAGACCAGATTAATCATAATGTGACCTAGAGTATCTTAAAATGAGGCTAAGCTTATCTGAGCCTCCTATAAGCTTTGACAGAGAATCAGTTAGATATGTTACATCTTGTTTCAGTATTACAACTTCACAAGAAACATCAGGTTCACACACCATTTTGTCAGCTAGACTGACATTCATTGATTTTAGTATGTCGTTTTCATTTTTGAGGTTTTGTTTCTCAATACAAACCCTATCATATTCTTTATATAGTTTAGAAAACTTCTTTTTGAGACTATTATATTCTCGTGATAGTATAGATGACTCATGCAACAATTCATCAAAAGCATTTTGAAGAGTGGACGGGTCAGAGTCCATTACCTCAGCATCAGTGTATTCACTTTTTGATGCACTGTCTGCCATGAGACAGATATTTGGCTCTTCCTCAGCTTCATTTTCTTCATCTGAAGAAGACAAATCAAGATCCTCCCATGTGGCCATTAAGCCTTTCTTATTTTTGAAGAGTTTCTTTTTGTCCTTTAGCTCAGGGCATTCAGCTTTGAAGTGACCAGGTTTCTTGCATTCAAAACACAAAGGTGGACCTTTTTCCTTGGAGTATGACTTCTCCTTGGAAAACTTTTTATTAATTTGCTTCCTTCTGAAACCACCTTTCTTTCTCCACATATGTTGAATCTTCCTGGAGATAAAGGATAATTCATCCTCATCTGATTCTACACTGTCATCAGAAGATTCAGACTCATCAGATGACTTAGCAGCTTTGAGAACTTTTGATGAACTTCCTTTCTTTGCCTTTAGGGCAATAGTTTTCCTTTTCTGGAATTTTCTTCTTCATTGAGTTCAAGTGCATGAACCTTGAGAGGTCCAAGAAGCTCTTCCAGAGAGAGTGTATTCAGGTTTTTTGCTTCCTGAATAGCAGTTACTTTGGGTCTCCATTGCTTGGATAGACTTCTCAGGATTTTTCTGACATGATCTCTATTTTCATAGATTTTTCAAAGAGATCTGAGACTGTTGGTGATGGTTTGGAATAGTCCAAACATTTGGTCTGTTGTTTCATGTTCACCCATCTTGAACAGCTCATATTGATGAAGCAGCATGCTGATCTTGGATTCCTTAACTTGTGAGGAACCCTCATGAGCTAGGGCAAGAGTATCCCAGATTTCTTTAGAAGTATTGCAGCTGTGAACTTTGTCATGTTCAGATCTGGTGATGGCACACATCAAATAATGCTTAGCTTTAAGATTGAGTTGATGCTTTGCATTTTGATCTGTTGTCCAGTCTGCTCTAGCAACAATAGCTCCATTTTCATTTTTGGGTTCAGTGTAACCAGTTTCTATGAGCTCCCAGATGTCTAGACTTTGTGCATCCAAAAAGGCCATCATCCTCTTCTTCCAATAGTCATAATCAGAACCATCAAAGAGAGGAGGTATATTGATAGCTTGACCTTCTGCATCCATGGTTGTTGGATCGTACTCCTTCAACACTTGTTAGATGCTCAACCCTTTCGAGGCTGAGCTCTGATACCAACTGAAGTTGACACAGGCAAACACAAGAGGGGGGGGGGTTGAATTGTGTTTGTTAATAATTTTCGAAAACAACATTTAAAAACAAATTTTTACACTTAAGAAGATTAGAAACATAAGCAAGCACAAGGACAAAGATATTTTTTTAAAAAGAGTTTAACAAAAGCAATATCAAAACCCTACAATTAGTATAAGCGAATAAAATGGAAGAGTTTAGGGATAGAAGATTCACGCAAGAGATTTTATCCTGGTTCACTATCTTCCAACCAAGAGCTACGTCCAGTCCTTCGACTTAAAGTATTTATCCATTATTTCTCCAAATAAATTCCGTTTCACCCTCTCCGGCTCAGTTTCCTTTCTTACAAAGCCTCTTCGGCCTAAGTCTCAGAGTTTAGTTTGTCTTTTACTCTGTGGGTATGAGTTTGACGTGAATATTATAAATATTCTAAGTCTCTTGTATGGGGGATTTCATTGGAAAGTTTGTGCAGTTGTTGGTTTTTTTTGTGGTCTTAAATTTATAGTGACCTTCTTCCTCACTTGTATTTCTTCAATGGTTACTTTGAATAATCGCATTTAGAGATAGCATTTAATGCATGATATCCGATGTGATTGGTAGCTTGATTGTAGCAATGCTGAATAGTACTTTTGGTTATCGAGGTAGCATGAATTTGGAGGTTCACTCCTCTGAGTATTGCAGCTTGAGCACTTGTTGTTCCTTCTTTGTGTATAATCGAGCTTTTTGAGTCACAAAGTTGTCATCATACGGATCATTTTGCAGTATCTTATTATACAATTCTGCTTTTTGCATTTCTTGATTGTACTATGTTTCTTTTACAATAGGTTGAAACCTTAAAGCAGATAAAACAAATATGAAGAACAAATATTCTATTGAAATAAATATCAATCATTTGAAATAAATTCAAGAGATTCGGATTGCATTTAATTCATTAAAATGATGGAGCTCGTCTAAAAAGAACTCCGTCTACTTAGTTATAAGAGAAACTAAGTCTATTCAAAATTTTATTTTGCTCGTCTGATGACGTGGCATATCCTTTTGCCTAACAAGTCTTCGGACTTGCTGTACCTAGCAAGTTATTTTTGTATTTATCTAGCAAATATTTAGAGCTTCATCTACTTAAGTAAACTAGTCTAAAGAAGTAACTTTACCAAAGTTTTTGATCAGCCCGTCTATAGGGGTGGACGCGTATTTTTCAATTAGAATTTATCCCATGTTTCTTTTACTTATATGTAAATGTTCCTGCATAACTGAAGGCACATGTTAGATCTCAACCAAAACTTTGCTAAGCAAATTTAATCCTTTTGTTTGCATCAAAACTTTAGAGATTATTAAATCCAAAACTACTTTGGTTCCAACAGAGGTGGGCCCGTGCAGCAGTGATGTAAGACTCATGGGAGTTGTACATCAGGTTGGCATGGATTAATGCATGCCATATGAGGGCCACGAGATTAAGATCCCTCCTATTAAGCCTCAGTAGGTTCCCAAAGGTCCCCACTTCCCACTACACTCCCGGCTTGCAGCAAGTCTCTAGAATAGGCTAGGCTAGGACCTGGACTGCCGGTTAGAGACAGTGCTCACTCCTCTCTCCCCGAGTGCTGGGGATGTAACACCCTGTTTTTCGTAAATAAGATTAATACGTTTATATATGTTATGTATATGTTTGTATATGATTTTTATGATTGTTTTTGATGTCTAAGTTTATGTTTGGGGAAGTTTAGCCTTAGAAAGGTTCAATCCTTTTAGAGTCCTAGTAACATGTTTCACCGTTTTGACCACATCTTGAGTTCTAGATGTCCGATTAAGGTGATCTTTGATGCATTGGAAATCTAAGAGAATTATAAATTAGTATTATTTTATGTGTTTTGGCCAATTAGGTCGTTTAGTGGGTCTAGCAGGGCATGCTTAGTGCTTAGAAATTGAGCACGGTCGTGCTTAAGCTTAAAGGGAGCATGGCCGTGCTCAGGTCACAGAGTCTATAAATAGAACAGTTCCATGAGGGTTGTGAGCCAAACCCTGTTTTGGCACTATGGGCAATCATAGTGCGACAAAAACCTCTTCCATTTCCCTTCCCTTGAACCCCTTGAAGTTCTTGGAGTTTAAGTCCGTTTGGGAGAGAAGTTACGCGTGTTAGCATCATTTAAGGTAACATAGTTATCCCTCCTTAATCTCCTTTTTCCCTTTCTTTTGAATTGGGGATTAATTGACTGTTCTCTTCTTGTTTGGCCAAGGCTTGAGGAACCCGTCGAGCCGCTCGAGGGAACGACACCAGTTTCGTTTATGCTTAGCTAAGGGGTTTGATCTTCATACAAGGTATGGGGAGAATGAATAGTATTGACATGTAGGCATTGGGGTAGCATAAGATGAGGGTTAACCCATGACCCTGTCATATGTTATTTTTCTATTTGATGTTAATTGATATATGTATAATATTATTGTAATGTTAATGGCATTCTTTAATTATTGTACTGTTTGATGTTAATTGTTGATGATGTATGATTGGATGTTATTGGTATGCCCAATTGAGTATGATGTTTTATGATACCATGAATGTTCATGATGATGATGATGTTGTTATGATGATGATGATGATGTTGTGCTCTGAATGAGTGTTGATTATTGAGGTTGTTATGCCAACAATGAGGTTAATAAGAGTCTAATCAATTGATAAGGCTTATTAATGATGTTAAGACCTTAGAAGAGATGTTAATAAAGATGAATGCATTTAAGGGATGTTTCCCAGTTTGTTCATAAGACATGAATATAGTATGAGAGGCAAGGTTATGTTCATAGGGCTTAGTTAAAGACTCTAGGATTGATTAATGAGTGTTTTAGAACCATTAGTAATGAAGATGGAAATAAAAGACATGGAAAATAAGTAAAGATGATGAAACTGATGATTGATGGTGTAGCTTAAACCAATAGGTTTGATCCTTGAACGCCCTAGGAAACGCCAGTGCTGGGGGAAGCACGACCGTGCTTTCCTGAACAGATCAGAACTCAGAACAGTAACAAGTGGTGTTTCACCCCAAACGCTTCTAATAATGAAGAAGACACCTAACCAAGTAAAGACAAGTTAGATAACTTAAAGATAAAAATGTACCTTGGTAGCCAAGTGGCCAAGGGGGCCTCGATGCTTAATGGTCAAGGTGTTCAGCTCTGGTGCCTATGGGCCAGAGTGTTAATAACTAAAGTGAAAAGATGTTGTTCTGTACCTTGGTAGCCGAGTGGCCAAGGGGCCCTCGATAGCCTTGTGGTTGAGGTGTTGAGCTCTGGTGCTTATTGTCCAGAGTGTTGTTGTTCTGTACCTTGGTAGCCGAGTGGCCAAGGGGGCCTTGATGCACAATGTCAAGGTGTTGTTAAAAGCTATTGGACCTTGGTAGCTGAGTGGCAAAAGGGGCCTTGATGCTTAATGGTCAAGGTGTTGAGCTTTGGTGCTTTTTGGCCAGAGTGTAAGCGAAAAGATTATGTGATAAAAGATTAAAGACTAAAGATGAAAGATAACATTGATGATGTTGGTGAACTTGGGTAGCCGAGTGGCCCAAGCGGAGGTGGCGATCGTTGGTTGTGAGCTTTGTTGCTCATTCATGCATTGGAGTAGTGGAGTAGCGTTGCATCGCATAACATACCTTGTTTGAAATGATATATATATATATATATATATATATATATATATATATATATATATATATATATATAATGCATGTGTTCTATTTTCATTTTATATCTTTTACGCTTTATGAATACATGCGGGGTATAGGGTGTCACAAGGGATGCCCAAGCAATTGTTAATGTCATCGGGGTGGAATTTGATTACCGCACCCCTCACCATGCTAATGCAACCTGGCTCAGAAGGGTCAGGGCTATAAGCATTGGCCTAAAATTCCTTGACGAGTTTATCATCAACTCGCCGAGGAAGATTAGCCAAGTAACCCCAGCCCCTACCCCTGATAGCATCAGAGACGAAGGAGTAGTTGTTCCCTACGAGAACCACCCTCCTCTCAAGTACTATCTCCTTCACTCGTACCAACTTACAATGCTCCTCATGAAGGGGAGATCGTAAGCTGAAGGAAGGAGTAGCACTCCTAGAGGAGGTCCCGGCTCCTTCACGGAACACATGCTCCTCCCCCTGAGTTGCCTGGCGCTTCTTGCGCTTCGGCTGTTATTTCTCAACAGGGTTCTTTGAAGGAACCATACCTGAAAATTAGAAAAGTTCCCACTACAGTTTAATATCACGATATAACTCAGATTACAAAATTTTATTCTAAGCTATTAACAGTTAATTCCCAGGCAGTCCATGCATCAATTTAGAACACAAATTCAGTTTCAACAATTTTCAATAACAATCCAAGAATTCATAAATTCATTCCTAGATTCAACCATTCAATAATTTTGCCCATTGCCCCTAGTCATGCACTGCTTTTAAAATTTTCCAAGGAACTCCAAACTTATATTTTCAACAATCAGTTCCAGTTCATAGGGGTATCCATATTGATATTTGAAACATAGCAATCATAATCATGATTATCATTTTGCATTTGCTCTAAACTCTTCCTCACACCCCTCACATGTGCATATTCATGAATTCATAATAATCACCAATATAGTGCATTTATCTTAATAATTAATCAATACCCATAAAGTTCCTCACCACACTCATATACTTAAGCACACGATATACTCATAGGGATTAATATATTCAATAGTCAGGAATTCAAAGCCAGTCAAAAATCATAATGATATCCCTATGGCATAATCTAAGAGTTTCATAAATTGTTCTTGATCGTCAATCCCCTATGCATATTGTGTTTTGAATTTGGAAAACCAATGTGGAAGATGACCTAGAGTTCTTTTTACCAAATTACATATATAAAAGGTTAGATACTTACTTTTGTGATAGAATGAGAGTGAAGAAGTTGAGAAAGATTGAGAATGAGGAGTTGCCCTTTGAATGCGTGCGATATAGAATGAGGAAGAGAGAATTTTCTTTGAAAATTGCATGCCCAAATGAGCAAAAACTGCTAGCGGGGTGTTCTATATTCTCTCGCTCGCGGGGCGAGTATAATGCTTGCAGGGCAAACTTTAAAAATCCACCAATTCTGGAACCCTAATTTGGGTACTCACGGGGTGAGCATTGGGTTCTCGGTGAGAACCAGTGAGTTTTGCCCCTATGAGTTACCCAGATTCACGTGGCAAGCAAGGGCTCGCGGGGCAAATATGGAAACTTCCAGATTCATTCATCTATTGCCCAAATTCGCAGGGCGAGCAGTGGCTCGCGAGGTGAATCTGGGATCTCCAACCTTTCCTATTACAGTGGCCTCACGATGCGAGACACGCTTCTCGGGGCAAGACAGAGCCAGGATTTTTGAATTCCTTCAGGCTCACGAGGCGACACTCTGCTTTCGGGGTGAGCCAGAGACAAATTTATGGCCTCTATTCTTAAATGCAACTAAGTGCTATATGCTTTCGAGATGCAATTTTTCTAACTGAAGACCCTATATGAGACACTTTTTATGATTTTTGGACTCTATAAATGCATCAAAAAAATTAGCCTTGGGTTGCCTCCCAAGTAGCGCTTGTTTAACGTCCTAAGCCTGGCTCAAGTCACCTACGGAGGGTTAGTCTAGCTTGAAGCTTTGTTGGTTTCTTTGGAAAACCTCCCCATAGTAGTGCTTGAGTCTTTGGCCATTCAGCTTGAAGATATCCCCTCCTGGTTCATTGCCCTCTAACTCCACTTCTTCAAATGGAAAAACCTTGTGGACTTTGAAAGATCCGGACCACTGGGATTTCAGCTTACCCTGAAAAAACCTCAACCTGGAGTTGTACAGTAGGACCCATTGCCCCGGTTCAAACCTTCTAGGCAATATGTGCTTGTCATGCCAAGACTTTGTCCCCTCCTTGTAGATTCGAGCATTTTCATATGCTTGCATATCGATCTCCGCCAATTCATTAAAATCCAATAGACACTTCTCATCGACTTTCTTTAAGTCATAGTTGAGGGTCTTGATTGCCCAATAGGATTTATGCTCCAAATCCACCGGTAAGTAATACGTCTTTCCAAACACCAAATTATATGGAGATCTACCAATGGGTGTTTTGAAAGCAGTCCTATATGCCCATAGTGTATCATCTACCTTCTTTGACCAATGCTTCCTTGATGAGTGTAACATCCCTGACTACTTTATGGGTTGCCGACTGCCCCCACAAACCAACACGGGTCTTTTCAGTGTGCTTTGTCCTCACTCACACGCTTGTTGGGAAAACTTTCCAGGAGGTCACCCATCCCAGAATTGCTCCAAGTCAAGTACGCTTAACTGTGGAGTTCTTAAGTGATGGGCTACCGAAAAGAAGATGCATCTTATTAGCATAGGTAGTACCAATCAATTCATATAAGCCATCATCAACTGTATAGTCCCATACCTACACAGTCTCAAGATCCCTCTCATTCTGGTGTGTAATCGGTTCATTCATGTGTCCCTCCACCTAGAAGCCTTCCAGGAGTCGCTCCTTATCCGTGCCTTCTTGCATCGGCGACCACTCCCCACCCTCGTCGGCCCCGAGTGTCACAATGAGTTTACTGTCTTCTCAAGAATTCGCTTCAACTCACGGTTGGACACTTCCACTTGACCACTGGTTTGCGGATGGTAAGGAGTTGAAATCTCGTGTGTGACCCCGTATCTTGAAATAGGTGATCCATTTGTTTGTTGCAAAAGTGTGAACCACCATCACTAATTAGAACCCTTGAGACACCAAACCTTTGTGAAAATGTTGTGCCTTATGAATTCCATGACGACCCGCACATCATCCATTGTGGTTGGTATGGCTTCAACCCATTTGAACACATAATCCACCACCACCAAAATATATTGATAGGAAAACGACGGAGGAAAAGGTCCCATGAAATCAATCCCCCATACATCGAAGATTTCTACCTCCAACATGCTTTGGAGAGGAAGTTCATGCCTCTTGGAGATATTACCAACCCTTTGGCAACGATCACACCTCTCTGCGAAAGTTTTTACATCCTTGAAGATGGTGGGCCAATAAAAACCACTTTGGAAAACATTTTCTGCAGTTTTCTTTCCCCCAAAATGCCCACCATAATCTGAGCCATGGCAATGCTACAACACGCTCCCAATTTGATCATGAGGAATGCACCTCCGCATCAATCCATCCGCACATTGCTTGAACAAGAAGGGATCCTCCCAAATGTAGTACTTTGCATCCGAGAAGAACTTCTTTCTTTGTTGCCTAGTTTAGCCTTTTGGGACCACTTTTGAAGCTTTGTAGTTAGCCATATCCGCGAACCAAGGAGGAAACTTTTCAAAAATGGCGAACAAGCGCTCATCCAGAAATTCTTCCTGGATATCTAACAGTTTCTCCCCTTGGTCAGGATTGACTATTCTTGACAAGTGGTCCGCAACTCCATTCTTGGAACATTTCCGGTCCTTAATCTCAAGATCATACTATTGCAAAAGTAATACCCACCGGATTAGTCTAGGTTTGGCCTTTTGCTTTGTTATCAAGTGTTTAATGGCCGCATGATCGGTGAATATAATAATTTTAGACCCTACTACATGAGATCTAAACTTATCAAGAGCAAACACTACCACAATGAGTTCTTTTTCAGTGGTGAAGTAGTTAGCCTATGCATCTTTTAAAACTTTGCTTGCATAGTAAATCACATGGACTAACTTTCCACCCTTTGTCCTAGTACCGCCCCCACCGCTTAATCACTTGCATCACACATGATTTCAAAAAGTAATTCCCAATTAGGCACAGTGATTCTTGGTGCGGTCACAAGTTTATGTTTCAAAATAGTAAAAGCATTTAAGCACAAAACATTAAACTCAAAGGATACATCCTTTATAAGAAGATCAAATAGAGGCTTCACTATTTTCGAGAAATCCCGAATGAAGCGCTGGTAGAAGTCAGCATGCCCGAGAAAACTCCTTACCCCCTTCACATTTGTTGGTGGGGGAAACTTCTCAGTCACTTCAATTTTTGCTTTTCCTACTTCAATCCCATTTAGAGATATTTTATTCCCCAAGACCACACCTTCACGAACCATGAAATGGCATTTCTCCCAATTGAGCACTAAGTTGGTCCCTTTGCACCTTTGTAGCACACATGCCAAGTTCTTCAAACAATGGTTGAACGAGGTTCCAAAAACTGAGAAGTCATCCATGAAAACCTCAATGAACTTTTCCACCATGTTCGAGAAGATAGAAAGCATACACCTCTGGAAAGTAACCGGAGCGTTGCACAAACCAAAGGGCATCCTCCTATATTCAAATACACCATATGGTCCACCACAATTTGGTTATATCCGGAATAACCATCTATGAAACAATAGTACTCGTATCCGGATAAACTTTCCACCATTTGATCTATGAATGGGAGGGTAAAGTGGTCCTTCCTTGTTGCATCATTAAGCTTACTGTAGTCCATGCACACTCTCCACCCCGTGACGGACCTTGTTAAAATCATCTAATTATTTTCATTCACCACCACGGTTGTTCCTCCCTTCTTTGGGACCACATGAATTGGGCTAACCCAATTAATATCCGATATTGGATAGATAATTCCAGCATCTAAAAGCTTAATCACCTTTTTGCGCACAACTTCTTTCATGATGGGATTTAACCGTCTTTGTGGTTGAACCATCGGTTTACAATCATCCTCCATCAAAATTTTATGCATGCACAAAGAAGGACTTATACCTTTCAAATCCGAAATCTTCCATCCAATGGTGGATTTGTGCTCCCTAAGAACTCTTAAAAGCTTTTCTTCATCATCATTTTTCAACGTGTTACTAATGATGACCGGATCTTGTCTCTCCTTACTCAAAAATGCATACCTCAAGTGAGATGGGAGTTGCTTTAATTATGGTTTCTTGTTGTCTTCTTCTTCACTTTCTTTGTTGAGTTCTTCCTTGGGGAGAATTGGTAATGCTTCCATAGATTTCAAACACTCAAGAAATTCAGCATCCTCCAAAAATCCCCCATCTTCATCATCAACATGGATTGTACCAACACTTTCGCAAGTGAAGAACCATGTGCTTCTTGTGTGGCATGGGATTTCACAATAGGCTCTATCACATCTATGCTATACACACTAGATTGCTCAACCGGATGCTTTATGGCTTCAAAAACATTGAAGACTACATTCTCATCTTGCACCTGAATTGTGAGCTTCCCTTGTTGGACATCTATCAATGCACACCTGGTATCCAAGAAAGGCCTACCCAATATGAGAGGGATCTCGGCATGAAAGATGAATTTATCCACTTTTACCACAAAATCCTCAAGAACGATGAATTTATCCACTTTTACCAATAAGTCCTCAACCACCTCATAGGGGTATTTAATAGAACAATCCGCAAGTTGGAGTGACATCATAGTCCCCTTGGCCTCTTGAATGCCAAGCTTCCTCATCATAGATAGTGGCTTTAGATTAATGCTAGCCCCTAGATCACACAATGTCTTCCCAAAAGTCATATCCCTAATGGTGCATGGTATGCTAAATGAACTCGGATCCTTCAACTTCGGAGGTAGCTTGCGTTCAAGGCTTCTTCAATCGCTCTGGATATGGTAGAAGAAGATTGTTGCACATTACGGTTGTACTCATTTTTGGACATCTTTTCCAACAAGGCCCATGCATCATCTGCTGACTTGTAAGAGAAAGAACCGCCAGCTGCGGCATCACAATTCATTTGGTAACAACCTTTTGATCCATTGAAGAAGTTCTGCACCTTTGATACCAAGTCAAAGAAAGAAGATGGATACCTCCTCAAGAGTACATTGTACCACTCCCAAGCTTCATTATAAGTTTCATCATCATGTTGCTTGAAAGAAGCAACGGCTATTTTTTCCCAGTCATACGGCTCACCACTTTGGCAATATACAATGCAACACAACCTAAGTTGACACTAGTACCTTTACTCACTTGCACGCATCACAATGCACTAGGCATACACACATCTTCTCGATACCCATATACTGTTTTCACATCACTCTCACAACATTCTCACAACAGCGTACCCTCGGGTGTCAGCTTGGGTTCTAACAGCACAACAGACAGACAACCTCAACAACATCATTTCATGCATGATCTCAACATTAACCTCAACGTCATCATTTATATATATATATATATATATATATATATATATATATATATATATATATATATGTATTCAACATCACATCAAGCATCATCAGGCATATAGCAGACAACACACATCAAACAACATCATAACCACAAATCATATAGAGCAGTAAAACAGTCTGTGAATATATGCCTTGACAGGTACTTTAGTTTTGATGACAAAACGGGAATCTCAGAAGCACTTAATTGCAAAAAATGGCAAAAGGATATTCAAGGAATCAAGACAGGTTAAGGGAAAGTTTCTTACTTCTGTTGCTTGTTTTTAGAATCCTTGTAAATGGTGAGTAAAGCTCTCATAATTAAAAGTGGTCACACAGTTAGAACCAAAGTGGTTTTTGATTAAAATAATCTCAAGTTTTGATGTTAACAAAAAGGTTAAATTTGTATGCCAAAGTATTTAGATCTAACTTGTTTGTTATAAGTATGCAGGGATTACTTGATTTATACGAGACAGAGGTGATACTGGAGCTGATTGAAACTGGCTACACTGAGCCTAGAGGTGATGCTGGAGCTGCTATTGCTAGAGCTCAATGGACTCAAGAGCAGAAAATTCAACATCAACTCAATCTGAAAGCTAAGCACTATTTGATGTGTGCTATCACCAGATCTGAGTATGATAAAGTCCATAGCTGTAACACGGCTAAGGAAATATAGGATACTCTTCCCCTAGCACATGAAGGGTCATCCCAAGTTAAGGAGTCAAAAATAAGCATGTCGGTTCATCAGTATGAATTATTTAAAATGGCTGAACATGAAACTATAGATCAAATGTTTGGAAGATTCCAAACTATCACCAACAGTCTTAGATCTCTTGGAAAAACCTATGAGAACAGAGATCATGTCAGAAAAATTTTGAGGAGCTTACATAAACAGTGGAGACCTAAGGTCACTTCTTTTTAGGAAGCAAAGAACCTCAATACTCTCACTTTGGAGGAACTTCTTGGATCTTTAAAAGTTCATGAGCTTGAGCTCAATGAAGAAGAAAGTTCCAGAAAAGGAAAATCTATTGCCCTAAAGGCAAAGAAGGCTAGCTCTTCTTAAGTTCTTAAAGCTGAGGAATCCTTTGATAAAGCAGACTCTTTTGACAGTGATGAAGGATCTGATGAGGATGCACTGTCTTTCATCTCCAGAAAGATTCAACATTTGTGGAGTAAGAAAGGTGGCTTCAGAAGGAAGCAGTTCAACAGAAAGTTCATCAAGGAGAAATCAGACCCTAAGGAAAAAGGTCCACCTCTGTGCTTCAAGGGCAAAAAGTCTGGTCATTTCAAAGCTGACTGCCCAGAACTGAAGGACAAAAAGAAATTCTTCAAAAAGAAGTAGGGCTGGATGGCTACTTGGGAGGATCTGGATTTGTCTTCATCTGATGAAGAGAATGAAGCAGAGGAAGAGGCAAATATCTGTCTCATGGCTAGTACATCATCAGAAAGTGAATACACTGTTGCCGAGGTAATGGATTCTAATCCTTCCATTCTTCAAGATACTTTTGATGAATTACTACATAACTCATCAATTATGTCTCATGAATATAGAAGTCTCAAAAAGAAATTTTCCAAACTATCTAAAGAATTTGATAAGGTTTGCATGGAGAAAATAAGTCTTGTAAATGAAAATGACAAACTAAAATCAGATAATGTCAGTCTAACTGACAAACTCAAGAGTGAGCCAACTGTCTCTTGTAAGTTTCAAAACTAAAACAAGATGTGAAATACCTGACAGACATTCTGTCTAAATTTGTAGGTGGCTCAGATAAACTAAGTTTAATTTTATCGTACTTTAGGTCCCCTCATGATAAGTCTGGCCTTGGTTATGACAAACAAAAGCATGAAGCATCTCATAAAAAGTCAAAACCACACATGCATAGTAGAACCTCAAAAGCTCAAACATTGCATGTTAAAAATAAACTGAGCTCGTCCAACACTTACTATAAAGTGTGTGGAAAAGGTGGTCACATAACATCTAGATGCATACATTATAAGCATATTAAACATACTCGTCCAATGACTACTAACAAGAAAGGACCCAAGTCAATTTGGGTACCTAAAGATAAGATTGTACCTGTTGCAGACTTGCTTAACAACAGGAAAGAGACACACATCCTGGTACTTGGACAATGGTTGCTCACGTCACATGACGGGAGAAAGGTGTATGTTCTATGACCTTAAACATAGGGATGGTGGCTGGGTTACCTTTGGAGGTAATCGGAAAGGGAAGATCATTGGAGTAGGTAAAATTGGTAAACATCTTTTTCCTTCAATTGATAATGTTCTTTTAGTTAATGGCTTAAAACACAATCTTCTAAGCTTAAGTCAATTGTGTGATAGTGGATTTGTTGTTTCTTTTGATAAGAACATGTGTAATGTTAAGAAACCTGATGGATCACTCTTATTCACTGTCAAGAGGTAAAACAATCTGTATAAGATTGACTTTGAGGACCTTACGAATCAAAGTGTCTCATGTCTAGTGTCCATTGAAGATGAGCTATGGATTTGGCACAAAAGGCTAGGTCATGCAAGCTTGAAGTTAATTTCAAAGCTAAATAAGCATAACCTCGTGAGAGGATTACCAAATCTTAAGTTCAAATCTGATGCACTTTGTGATGCATGTCAAAAGGAAAAACAAGTCAAAGGTTCTTTCGAATCTAAGAATATTGTTAGGACTAATAGACCACTAGAGTTGCTACACCTTGATCTGTTTGGACCAACTAGGTCTGCCTCTGTTAGTGGAAAGAAATATGGTCTAGTCATAGTAGACGACTACACTAGATGGACATGGTTTATTTTCCTAGCTCACAAGGATGAGTCTTTCAATGTCTTCTCTGTATTCTGCAAACATGTACAGAATGAAAAAGGTATGTGTATCACTTCAATCAGAAGTGACCTTGGGGGAGATTTTGAAAATGAGATATTGATAGCGTGAATCTGCAAGTGTACGGTTTCGTCGTCAAGTAATAAAAAGATCAAACTCAGAGAGACTGTGATCTTAAACAATAATTAATTATTAAATTAATTAAACAGAACAAGAAAAAGATTTGGTTTTTGAAATAAGAATTAACTAACAAATCTAGTATTTAAAACACAATCAAACAGAATCGAGAATTAATCAATTTGGGTGTTTTTCAAATTAAAAGAGATTTCCAGGAATTGGGTTACCAACAAGACTGCTTATGCTACTAAATTGACTACCCTTCTTGTTAACTATCAAAATGCTTTGAAGGTGAATTTATCCTCATAAAGTTAATGTTCCCGCTCGAGATGCAAGAACCGTGCCCAATTAAACCAACCCCTACTCTCGTGGTAATTGTATTTAAATTGAACCCATTGAGGTTTGTGACAATTCAATGAACCTTCGAAGGTCCGCTTCTAACTCTTGTGATTTAAGCCCTATGTTCGGTTCTTATGGATCCAATACTTAGGTTCACTTCTCAGTTCCTCCCTAGAATATCTAAGACACGCAAATAGGTGTATAATCAATTCACATGGATGAAGCACAATAAGAACCAAATCTAAAGCAAATTGAAATTAACAAAAAGGGAAAAACATCAATTCATCACATAAAACAAGTCTTGGGCATAGCTCCAATTCTTAGAAATAAAAAGACTACTCAAGCATTGCCATGGTCATAGCAATCTTGATTAAAAAAAGCATAAAAATCCTAAGAGAAGAGAAGAAATTGAGAAGAAGAGAAATCCTAAATTTTGTCTAAGGTAGCAGCCAAGATCCCTATTTTCGAGCCTAATTGCCCTATTTATAGTGTAGGTTAACTTGGGATTTAAGAAATTACAAATTAGATCAAAACCAAAAAATCAGAATCCCAGATTTTGCACGTCACTGTCGTGACCAATTCTGCCTTTGAGAGCTTGGACTGGTTTGCCTGTCACGGTCGTGATGGCCATCATGGCCAGACCTTGACAGGTTTTGACTTTTTCAATCTTCATTCTCTTCAGCCTTACGCGATCATGGCCGTGATGCTTGTCACCCCAGGCCGTGATGGGTTCTGTTTGGCTCATTTTTCTTGTTTTTCAAGTAAGTCCTCATTCGAACTCCAACACAACTGGTCTTGAGCAATTTAATCATTAATTCCTGCACACAAACACCACAAAAACCACCTTACCCATTCCAAGGTAAAAACTAACAAATGTCAAATTAAAAAATTCCTAAACTACATGAAAATGCATGCAAAATGACAAGGAAATATGAGGTGAAATCACACTTACCAAACTACCCCAAGCTTATGATTTTGCTTGCCCTAAAGCAATCGGTAAGGCTAGACAAGATAAATAGTTAGAGCACAGACAGTGAACCAAGAACCCGAGTAACAAATCCAAGTAACAGGCACATTCAATAAGTAACCAAGAGAAAATCAATTTCAAGTTTAATTAGAAGCTTAGGTTCCCTAAATTCATTTGTCTCACTAATTCGGGCACTCTTCTCACCTCACTCAACTGTTTTAAGGACATATGACAATTCACTCAAGTTCCTCAAGGAAGGTATCCTACCATAAGCTTGACTATTAACCAAATCTCTTCTTTATTAATGAAAACACATAAGAATCAAGTGGTCTTTATTTTGGTTGTAATGGGGCCATAAGATTAATCATTAGATGGGGAAACCAAGAAAGGGAAAATTCAAGAAGGCTAACAAAATATAAAACAATGCAAAGCATGACAACCTTCTAAAATACCTTTTTGGGCTTTAATTCACTTTCCCACCTTTCTATCTTTCTCTCTTTCCTTTTATTTTTCATCTCCTTCTCCATTTTTTTTTGTTTATTTAAATTTTTTTTTTTCAATTTGGAGAAGGGGAGATTTCCAACTTAAGAGAAATATTTATCTATTTTTCTAACTTTTTCATCCCACGACTTTTCAAACCACCTTTTTGCCCTTTTTTGCAATACTTTAAAAGGTGTCATACCAAGCATCATTCATTAAAATCAATCAAGGTACCAAGAAAAGTATTTTATTCTATTAGGCTCAAAATTGGGTAACTAAGGGGTAGCATTTAATCAGTCAAAGCTTAGAAGGCCAGAAAAATACCTAGTGCCTCAATAATTTTCGAATATGTTTTCAAAAAATTTTAAGTTTCAAAACGGTTTCAAGTCAAGTTCTATAGAATACAATTCAAGAGGAATAAAACACTCAATCACAAAGAATGGGGTAGATTTAGTGAGTACCCCTTTTAGGCTCAAAAATCTTACATTTAGTAGTTTGAAATTAATGAGAAACACAAATCCAAGGAACCACATGCTAATTATCAACTATAAAAAGATCATCTCAAGCATTTTTATTTTTAGCCTATCACAAGAATACAAAAAAAAAATTGGGTTCAAAATTTCACTGTTTCAATTTCTTTGGCACAAAGTTCTCACAATCGGATGCATACACTAAGCAAAGGGGCAATCTAATCATGTGATTATGCAAAACTACACCTAAATGAATGCAATATGAAAATTGCAATATGAAAAATGTAAAATGAAAAAATAATACCCCTACCCCAAGCTTAAAAACTTACTTTGTCCCCAATGTAAATAATCAAGTCGGAGAGAGGAGAAAAATGGAACAACTCCCCGAGGTGGTGGAGGGTGTTGGCTCAGATACCAGTCATAGAGTTGTTGGAGCAGAAGAAGAGAGGTTGAAGAAGGAGTGTAGGTGTAGGGCTTCTCAAAACTGAACAGGGAGGGCGACATTTGGATTTTTAAATGCCTGGAGTGCGTCACGGTCGTGACCCACGTCACAGGCAAGTCGCGATCTATTCTGCTCTATTGGGCTCCTTCCATCACGCTCGTGATGCATATCACGGCTGGGCCGTGACCAAATCTGATTTTCAAGCCTCTTCACATCACGCCCTCAAGGGCCATCACGGCCTGGGCATGATCCTTTATGTTCTTCAACTGTTGTCCTATCACGGCCATGACCCTCGTCACAGCTAGGCCGTGATCAATTATGGTCTTCAGTTTCTTTTTTAGATTGCCCCATCATGGCCATGATGGCCATCAGGACCAGGCCATGATCGCCCCTGACTTCATTTATCCATGCCTTTTTGCTCTTCAGGCCTTCATAACCTGAAAAATACTTGGGAAAACCATCAATTTGTGATCTTTCTTCTCTTAATCTTCTTAAATTATTCAAAAACAAAATTCAAAAACAAATTAAAAAAGAAAGAAAGCTTAGGTTGCCTCCCAAGAAGCGCTTATTTACGGTCTTAAGCTTGACCATACTCCCTTCAATCAACCGGGATCAGCTGGGCTTGGAAGTGCAAGAACATATCTCTTCCAAGGAAGTCCTTCAAAAAGTCTATTTTGTTCATATGGCCACATGCGCTTTCGCTTTGCTCTTTTCACTCTGAGTTTCATGGCCTTACTTCCTCCCGTCAGAAGTTTTAACTCTACATGTTGAGCAACTCCTGGTTCGTCTTTATTTAGTGCATCATTTGTCATGTAAAGTTTGGGAGTTTCTTCCATGTTAAGCTCTTCCTTCACCTTTGGAGGCATTATCTCAATCTTGCACACATGACTCTCAAAAGGAAGGTTGTTATATGAGTTAGTCAAATCAAAATCCACCATACATTCTTCTACATTCAAAGAGAGCTTACCATTTTGTACATCTATTATTGCTCCAGCTGTGGCCAAGAATGGCCTTCCAAGAATGATAGGGAATTTAGAATTCCTGTTCAAATCCAACACCAGGAAATCGGCAGGAATGAAAATTTTCCCTACCTTTATGGGGACATTCTCTAGTATGCCTAGAGGAGTTTTAGACGAGCCATCCGCAAATTGCAAAGAGAACTTGGATGGACTCAATTCCTTGGTTCCTAACCTCTCAAAGATGGTAAGTGGCATCAAACTCGCATTAGCCCCTAAGTCACATAAGGCTTGGTCTAAATTCACTTCTCCAATTGAGCAAGCAATAGAGAAAATTCATGGATCTTTTAGTTTAGGAGGCATAGTAGTTTTTATCATGGCATCATGCTCCTCAATTAAGCTATTAGTCTTTTTTTCTACTTGCTTTTTCTTGACTAGCCTTTATAGGAAAGGTCTTGGGGGTTGGTAAGGTGGTGGAGGGACATACTTTGGCTCCATCTCTTCTTGTTCACTCATGTCCTCCTCACATTCCACATCCTTTTCAACTACCCCAAGCTTATCATCCCTCAAGTATATAGCATGACAATGCTCATTGGGATTAACTTCGGGTTGTCCCGGAATTGTACCCTTAGTTCTAGAATATGTATTAGCTTGTTGGGTAATCTAGGTTTCTAACATCTTATTATGGATGGCTAAGTTATCTACCTTAGATGTTAACTCTTTTATTGCTTCATTGACTGCCCTACCTTGTTGCCTAAACTCTTCATTTTGCTTTGTTTGAGTTTCAACAAAATTTTCCAAAAGAGACTCAAGTTTAGATATTTTTAGGGGAGGATACCCCGATGCGGGTTTCCTATTACCTTGGCCTTCTTGGAATTCATGGTTCAACGTGTTGTTGTAGTTTCCATAGGAGAGATAAGGGTTATTCTTCCTTCCTTGGTTGTAAGAATCTGGGGGAACATAGTTTGGAAACTTCGGGTTCGTGTCATAAAATTTGTGACATGAATTCACTTGTTCACTCGAAGCGCCAGATCTAGGAGCACTACCATATGGGCACTCCATCATGTCATGTCCCTTCATACCGCAAATCTCAGAAACAACATTAGTAGCACCTATTGAACTCACATTATCTTTTTCAAGCTTATCAAAGCATTTACTCAATGAGTCAACTCTAGACATATATAAATCATTACCATTCATTTCAAACTTACCCCCCAAAAGCTTTTTCGGGTTATTACATCTTTCTGAACCCTATTGGTGATAGTTGGTGGCAACATTCTCTATGATCTCAAATTCTTGAGTCAGTGGTCTATTCATCAATGCTCCACCAGCTGCGGTGTCAAGTGACACCTTCGAAGAATAGTCCAATCCATTGTAGAAGTTATGCACTAAAAGCCACTGCTCAAGCCCATGATGTGGGGAAGATTCTAGCATTCTCTTGTAATGAACCCACGCTTCGGATTAAGCATTCTCTGTCCTTTTGGTAGAAGCCGGTGATCTGAGTTCGTAGGTAAGTGGTCTTGGATGGTGGGAAGAATTTTTCCAAGAATGCCTGCTCCAGTTGGTCCCAAGTTGACAAAGTATTAGCAGGCACTGACTTCGACCAAGCTCTTGCCTTTCCAGTCAGAGAGGAGGGGAATAACCTCAAGCGAATAGCATCAATCGGGGCACCTTGAATTCTTATCGCATCACATAATTCCAAGAATGTCTCCACATGATTGATAATCCTCTGGCTCGACTAGTTTTATAACTAGCAAGACCAAGGTTTTTGCACCAATTACTCAAGTTTAATCTCTTTTTCGCCCAAATTTGGATTTAATTGTCCTCAAGCAACATTTTGAGTTTCTTAAGTAGTTCAGGGCGTTTTAGTTAATTATGAGTCAAATAAAGCATTTACTGCTATTTCATATTTTCAGGTTAAAAGGGAAGCACTTAGAGTCAAGGGAAGGAAGAAAACACTGGAAAATGCAATTCTGGAAGTTTTGCCTCGCGAGAAGCTACTCGCCTTGCGAGCCTGAAGATCAGCCTGAACAGCAACAGTCACCCTCTCTGTCTCGCCTCGTGGATCACTATCTCGCCACGCAAGCCTGAAGGCCTGACTGTGCCAGAGAATGTCACCCTTTCGGTCTTGCCTCGCGAATCACCATCTCGCCTCGCGAGAACCCAATTTTGAACTCGCGCCACTTTTAATGTTTGCCTCGCGAGAGGCTACTAGCCTCGCGAGCGGGCGCAGATTCTGAAAGTTATAAATTGTTGTTTTAGGGCAGATTAGAAGAGAACTTTTCATTCATTGTTTTTGTGAATTTTGAGTTTTGTATTGCTATTCCCTTTCAATATTACCCTATATGTCTTGTTTGCTTAATTCAAGTTATATAGATAAGTATTGATTTATTTCGATGATCATATGTTCCTTACTCTAATTACGTTTGCTTAATTCGCGTGTGTACGATCGTGTTTGCTTAATTCACGATGGCCTTAATCCGTTTGCTTAATTCGGAATAGGAACATATATCTCGTAGTGTCAATTGTGCTTGTTTAATTGCCGCTACAATCAAAAAGGGATTAGAATCCGCTTAGGGCATGGAATTTATATGAATCGATTATAGTTGGGAAACCAAGAACAGTAGATTAATCGTTTTTAGCTTATTGTAAACCACTCATTCTTTTTTACTCGTGTGCGACAGCGTGTCAAAATTGGCGCCATTGCCGGGGACTCTTGTTATTTTCGCATTTTCTTTTTGATTTTCTGCTGAATTAGTTCTGGCTACTAGGTTTGGTTGTTCTAAATCACTTAATTGCATTGTTTTTCTCAATTGAATCATTCAACTTCAACCCCCCCCCCCCCCAAAAAAAAAAAATGATTTTGAGGTTAATGACAATCCAAGAGTCCTTGTGATACGATACTCGAGTTGTCGCGCCCTAACTACAGTTTTTGTAAACCACTCGTTCTTTTTGACCCGTGGCGATTCTGATTCTATACTTGCTTTTGATAACATGGCTGATCAAAGAACATTAAGACAACTTGCTGGTCCTGATGTTAATTATAATGGTTTGTGTGTTGAATATGCTGATGTTGTTGCTCCTTTTGAATTAAAATCTGGTTTAATACACTTGTTTCCAAGGTTTAGTGGTCTTGCAGGTGAGGATCCGCACAAGCATCTGAAGGAATTCCAAGTTGTCTGCTCTACACCTTTGAGACCGGAAGGAATAACTGAAGACCATATCAAGCTGAGAGCCTTCCCGTTCTCACTTCAAGGTGCTGCGAAGGATTGGTTATATTACCTTGAACCGAATTCTGTTACAACCTGGAATAATTTGAAGAAGGTCTTCCTAGAGAGATACTTCCCTGCCTCCAGAGCTGCATCAATCTGGAAGGAGATATGTGGTATTAAACAGGGCAATGAATCATTAGTTGAGTACTGGGAGAGATTCAAGAAGTTGGTATCCAGTTGTCCTCAACAACAGATTTTCGAGCAGCTCCTTATTCAGTACTTTTATGAGGGATTGCTATCGATGGATAGAAACATTTTGGATGCTGCTAGTGGGGGAGCACTTGTTGATAAGACTCCAGCTGCCGCCAAGTCATTGATTGAGAACATGTCACTCAACTCCCAGCAGTTCACAACCAGGAATAATTCTGTCGAGACAAGGGGTGTGAATGAGGTCCATGTTTCCTCTTCCCACAAAGCCCTTGAAACCAGACTTGATGAGCTTACTTCTTTAGTGAAACAGTTGGCAGTGGATAAAGTTCAAACAGCAAGGTTGTGTGGTATCTGTACTTCTCCTGAACACCTGACCGATACATGTCCCATTCTGAAAGATGAGTAGGTCATTGATTTGCCTGAAGCATATGCAGCTAATCTTTACAATCAAGGCAATAATCAGAACAGGTATAACATTCCTGACCTTTCCACTAATAGGTACCACCCCAACTAGAGAACCCATCCGAACCTTCGGTATGGAAACTCATCCACACAACAACAACCGATGTTACCACCACAGAATTCTCCCCAAGTGACTACCTCTGCACCTTCTGGACCTTCACTAGAGGACCTTGTCAAGCAAATGGCTACAAACAATCTCCAGTTTCAACAGCGAACGGATTCTAGTATTCATGCTTTGCAAACACAGATTGGACAGCTTGCCACTTCGATGAATGCCATGCAGCAAGCTCAAGGATCGAACCAACTACTTGCTCAATCAGTAATGAATCCTAATGTCCCAAATCCTAATGTGAGTGCAATGACCTTGAGATCCGGAAAAGTTGCAGAACCAGCCCCTGAAAATAAAAAAATTGTTGAGGTAACACCTGAACCTTCTGTCGTTGTTGAAGCTGAAAAAGAGTATGTGCCACCAATTCCCTTCCCGCAAAGAGTGATGAAAAGTAAAAATATTTATGAGGAAGACAAAGATAGAGAGATTCTGGATGTATTCAAAAAGGTGGCAGTGAACATTCCGCTCCTTGATGCGATTAAGAAGGTTCCGAAATATGCAAAGTTTCTGAAAGATTTGTGCACACACAAGAGGAGGTTGAAGGGTAATGAGAGAGTCAATTTGGGGCGAAATGTTTCAGCCCTCATTCAACCTAAGCCTGCACCTGAAAAGGTTACTGTCTCAGCCCTCACTCAAGCAATGCCACAGAAATGCATGGATCCGGGAACTTTTGCTATTCCATGCACTATTGGGGATACTAAATTCGACAATTGCATGTTGGATTTAGGAGCTTCTATTAATGTCATGCCCACTTCTGTTTTCAACAACCTTGATCTTGGTCCTTTGGAGCATACAAGTCTTACTATACAGTTGGCAAACAGGACCAATGCTCACCCCATTGGAGTAGTAGAAGATGTGCTTGTTCAAGTCAATGACCTGATTTTCCCTGCTGATTTTTACATCCTGGACATGGCATGGGAAACAAATTCAAGCAGATCACCAATCATTCTAGGCAGACCGTTCATGAAAACGGTGAAGACAAAGATTGATGTTGATGATGGAACCATGTCCATGGAATTTGGTGACATTGTTGCAAAATTCAACATTTTCGATGCTATGAAGCATCCCTTGGAAGAGCACTCTGTCTTTCAAATAGAGTTGCTCTCTGAAATTGTTGATGACACTTATGATGACTTGGTTGCTGATTTTCCATCCATTTCTGGTTTTGATGGTGCTTATTCATGTGCTGATTGTACTAACACTGACCCTTGTGCTGTTTGTGCTGAGATTGATGCTACCTTGCAGGGTGACAGTGTAAGTGAAGCTGTTTGTTCAGCTGAAGTTCTTGACAGCACGACTGTCCCAAACATACCATCCATTGGCCAGCCACCCTCCCTAGAGCTTAAGCCACTTCCTGAAAATCTGAAATATGCTTATTTGGAGAGGAATGAAAAACTCCCGGTTATAATTTCCTCTAACCTTGATGTTGACCAGGAAACTAAGCTCTTGCAGGTTTTGAAAAAGCATAAGAAGGCGATTGGGTGGACCTTGGCTGACATACCAGGTATTAGCCCCTCCAGGTGTATGCATAGGATTTTGTTGGAGGATGGGGCTAAAACAGTTAGGCAGCCCCAAAGACGGCTCAACCCCTTGATTCTTGATGTTGTGAAGAAGGAGGTAACAAAACTCTTGCATGCGGGTATCATATACCCCATCTCTGATAGTAATTGGGTGAGTCCAGTGCAAGTTGTACCTAAGAAATCTGGACTCACAGTGGTAAAAAATGAAAGAAATGAACTTGTACCCACTAGAGTTCAGAATAGCTGGAGAGTTTGCATTGATTACAGGAGATTGAACCAGGCTACTAGAAAGGATCACTTTCCTTTGTCGTTCATCGATCAGATGCTTGAACGGCTAGCTGGTAAATCACAGTATTGCTTTGTTGATGGTTTTTCAGGTTACTTCCAGATCCACATTGCACCAGAGGATCAAGAAAAGATAACCTTCACGTGCCCTTTCGGCACTTTTGCATACAGGAGGATGCCATTTGGTCTTTGTAATGCTCCTGGCACATTCCAGAGATGCATGATTAGTATTTTCACTGAATATATTGAGAATTGCATGGAAGTGTTTATGGATGATTTCACTGTTTATGGTTCCTCATTTGATGCATGCTTGCATAGTTTGAATCTGGTTTTGGAAAGATGCATTGAAACTGACCTTGTTTTAAATTATGAAAAATGACATTTTATGGTTGAACAGGGGATTGTTTTGGGGCATATTATTTCTGAAAGGGGTATTTGAGTAGATCCTGCTAAGATTGAGGTGATTTCTACACTGCCTTACCCATCTTGCGTTCGCGAGATTCGCTCTTTTCTTGGTCATGCAGGTTTTTACAGGCGCTTCATAAAGGACTTCAGCAAGATAGCTCTCCCTCTGTCATACTTGTTGAAGAATGACGCCATTTTCAACTTTGATGACAACTTCAAAAAGGCGTTTGATTTCTTGAAGAATGCATTGACCTCTACTCCCATCATCCAACCTCCCTCCCTTTTGAGATTATGTGTGATGCCTCTAACTATGCTTTGGGGGAAGTCCTTGCACAAAGGGTGGGCAAGGCTGCCCATGTGATTTATTATGCTTCTAGGACTTTAGATGCTACACAGGCTAATTACACTACTACTGAAAAGGAACTTCTAGCTATTGTTTTTGCTCTTGATAAATTCAGATCATATTTGCTAGGTTCCAAGGTTGTTGTTTTTACTGACCATGCAGCTTTGAAGTACTTGTTGAAGAAACCAGAAGCAAAATAGAGATTGATTCGGTGGATGTTTTTGCTCCAAGAGTTTAGTGTGGAGATTAAAGATAAAAGTGGAGCTGAGAATTTAGTGGCTGATCACTTGAGCAGAATAGAGAGAGATGAGGATCCTTCCCCCATTCAGGATGACTTTCCGGATGAGCAGCTTTTACAGTTACATGGGGTAACTCCTTGGTTTGCTGATATTGTTAACTATCTTGTTGCTGGTGTTTTTCCAACAGGTGCAACTAGGGCGCAAATTCACAAACTCAAGAGTGGTGCCAAATATTATGTTTGGGATGATCCATATCTTTGGAAATTTGGCAGTGATCAGGTAATTAGGAGATGTGTCCCCGACTATGAGATTGAGTCTATTTTGCATTTTTCTCATGCTTCTCAAGTAGGGGGACACTTTGGGCCATAGAGGACTGCAAGGAAAATCCTAGATTTAGGTTTTTACTGGCCCACCATTTTTAAAGATGCTTATGAGGTTTACCGCACTTGTAGAGAGTGTCAAACAGCAGGTACAGCCATCACTCGTAAGAGTGAAATGCCTCAGCAACCTATGCTTTTCTGTGAGGTGTTTGATGTGTGGGGAATTGACTTTATTGGTCCTTTTCCTGCATCTTTTGGTTTTCTCTATATTCTGCTTGCTGTTGATTATGTTTCAAAGTGGGTGGAAGCTGTCCCCACTAGGACTAATGATTCTAGAGTTGTTGCAAATTTTGTCAGGTCCAATATTTTCTGCAGGTTCGGAATACTTCGTGCTATCATAAGTGACCAAGGCACTCATTTCTGCAACCGCACCATGGAAGTTTTACTCCGAAAGTATGGAGTTGTGCATAGGGTCTACTGCATATCATCCCCAGACTAATGGGCAGGCTGAGATCTCAAACAGAGAGATCAAACAGATCTTAGAGAAAGTGGTGCAGCCAAACAGGAAGGACTGGAGCCGCAGTCTAGAAGACGCACTTTGGGCTCGAAGAACAGCTTTCAAGACACCAATAGGGATGTCTCCCTATAGACTTGTGTTCGGTAAGGCATGTCACCTTCCTGTAGGGATTGAGCACCGCGCTTATTGGGCGGTCAAAAGCTGTAATTTGGAAATGCAAAAAGCAGGCATTGAAAGGAAACTCCAATTACAGCAGCTTGAAGAGCTTAGGTTGGAAGCCTATGAAATCTCTCGAATTTACAAAGAGAAAACCAAGCACTTCCATGATAAGATGATTTCTAGGAAGGAATTCTCTGTGGGCCAACAGGTTTTATTGTTTAACTCCCGCATGAAAGTGATGACTGGGAAACTTCGATCCAAGTGGATTGGGCCATTTGTTGTCACTAATGTTTTCCCTCATGGTGCAGTAGAAATAAAAAGTACAGGTAGCAACAAAGTCTTTAAGGTTAATGGGCAGCGCTTGAAGCTATTCCATGAGAGCTCAGTGCCTGAAGATGCAACCGTTGAAGAGCTCTCCTTGGGAGAGCCCACCTGTGACACTACAACTTGATCAGGGAGAACCTTCTCCTTTCCCTCACTCTTATTTTATATTTGTGTTCTTTCATTGAGGACAATGTATGACTTAAGTGTGGGGGAGGGAACCAGTTGTTTTGTTTTTGTTTTGTTTTCCTTGTTTGTGTTGCTTTGAGTCATATGTGTGTCGAGTCTTGTGTCGGTGAGCTTGTTGGATTTTAATCAAATTTTACATAGATGGATTGCATGATATGTGTTGACTATTGATGATTTTCCCCCTAGGTTTTGAGAATTGAAAATTGATCCCCATGTGAAAAATTGAAAATTGAGCTTTGAGATATTTTGTTATGATTGCATGATTTATGATAAGTTTGGGGTGAAGGGATGCACACACTAGGGATTGAATCTCGGTCAAACAATTTGCGAAAAATGTCCAGGTGAGGATTTGAGCCTCCAACTTGTTTTTAATTGTGTGAACCACTTTTAAGTTGCACTTCCCCAGATTTGCTTGAATCTCTTCATGGTTTGCATGCTTATGTGGTTGCATCAAATGATTTAGGCAATTTTCTTTGAAATAACTACTTGGCCTAAAAGAACCATCCCTAATGCATGTTCCCTAGTTAGCCACATTGAGCCTAATAAGCCTATTGTTTCTTGATGACCTTATGCTACAAGCCAAAAATCTGGAAAAACCATGTTAATCCAATCTTAGGATTAGGAGAGCATGAGAGCTTAGCAAGAGAAGGGTTGCAAGAAACTAAGTTTGGGGTGGCTACAAGGTTTGATATGTCATTCTGGGTTGAGAAAAAGAAAAATAAAGGTTGGAGCCAAAGGCAAAAGAAAAAAAAAATAAAAAAACAAAGAAAAGAACAAAATGTCAAAAAAAAAAGGGTATTGGAAGAAAAAGGTTGTAGTCACCCAAAGCGAAAAGAAAAATGGAAAAAGGAATTCGAGTGGAAGTTCAATGTGTCAAAATGCTCATGCTCTCTTAGTTCCTAGGGACTTAAGCCTAGTACCTTTGAATATCCTACCTTTAGCCAGGCCCCATTACAACCTTTAAAAGACCTTTTGATGTTGCATGCATGTTTTCGTGGGAACCTTGTTTGAGATGAAAATCAAATTCGTGGGGAGTGCTCTTGAGATGTGAAAATGAGTGAAAAGTTGATAGCCGAGACAAATTGAGCGAATGAGTGAAATATTAAATGCCCTTGTGAGGAAGGCAATTGTTTGAAATTGGTGATCCCCCTTTTGTGTGTAACTTGGATCCTCAACTCAGATTACTGATTGCATGAATGATGGAATTCTCAATTGTTTAAAGTAAATGAATGTGGGGGTTACATTGTTGCAAAGGGGGAAAACACTGAATAAAAATTGTTTTGTAAAAATTACATGAATTTGTGCGAAATTGGTTGAATCCTTTAAGCTTGCCAAGTTTGAGTCTTTTTGAGTTTTAGTTTGCTTGGGGACAAGCAAGGTTTAAGTTTGGGGTATTTTGATAAGCCTCTGGCTCGACTAGTTTTATAACTAGTAAGACCATGGTTTTTGCACCAATTACTCGAGTTTAATCTCGTTTTCGCCCAAATTTGGATTTAATTGTCCTCAAGCAACATTTTGAGTTTCTTAAGTAGTTTAGGACGTTTTAGTTAATTATGAGTCAAATAAAGCATTTACTGCTATTTCATATTTTCAGGTTAAAAGGGAAGCACTTAGAGCCAAGGGAATGAAGAAAACACTGGAAAATGCAATCCTGGAAGTTTCGCCTCGCGAGCCTGAAGACCAGCCTGAACCGCAACAGTCACCCTCTCTGTCTCGCCTCGCGGATCACTATCTCGCCACGCGAGCCTGAAGGCCTGACTGTGCCAGAGAATGTCACCCTTTTGGTCTCGCCTCGCGAATCACCATCTCGCCTCGCGAGAACCCAATTTTGAACTCGCGTCACTTTTAATGTTCGCCTCGCGAGCGGGCGCAGATTCTGAAAGTTATAAATTGTTGTTTTAGGGCAGATTAGAAGAGAACTTTTCATTCACTGTTTTTGCGAATTTTCTGAGTTTTGTATTGCGTTTTCAATGGAGAACTAATCTCCGGAGATTAATCTGCTGTAATCGGTTTCCGCCGACACTTGAGGTTCTATAATTCCCAATCTTATTGCTATTCCCTTTCAATATTACCCGATATGTCTTGTTTGCTTAATTCAAGTTATATAGATAAGTATTGATTTATTTCGATGATCATATGTTCCTTACTCTAATCGCGTTTGCTTAATTCACGTGTGTACGATCGTGTTTGCTTAATTCACGATGGCCTTAATCCGTTTGCTTATTTCGGAATAGGAACATATATCTCGTAGTGTCAATTGCGCTTGTTTAATTTCCGCTACAATCGAAAAGGGATTAGAATCCGCTTAGGGCATGAAATTTATATGAATCGATGATAGTTAGGAAACCGAGAATAGTAGATTAATCGTTTTTAGCTTATTGTAAACCACTCGTTCTTTTTGACCCGTGTGCGACATCGTGTCAATGATCAGTTGGGTCTTCCGAGTGTAATCCTCCAAATTGATGTTGCCTAATCATGCCAATTAACTGAGGCGATATAGTGTAGTTCTCCGCCTTAATTTCTGGCCTAGCAATCCCAGTTCGGAAACCCCTAACATTTAGGGCTGCATAGTCCTTCAGTGGTTTGGTATCAGGTAGATTGGCCATGAGTGGAATGGGGATCAACCTTTCTCTCGCTCATTATCTTTGTAGTGTCCTACGTCTATGAAAATTCCTTTCGATCTCGGGGTCAACTTCAATAAGAGTCCCAAGACTTTGGGATCTTCGCATAAAAGAGAAAAATACATGCAAAGAGAGAGATAGATACACTATAAAAAAGAAAGAAAAATTAATAAAATAAATGACCAGAAAAATCAATTTAAAAATTAAATTGAAATTCAAGAAAGCACAGTCCCCGGCAACGACGCCAAAAACTTGATAGCGTGACTCCGCAAGTGTACGGTTTCATCGTCAAGTAATAAAAAGATCAAACCCACAGAGACTGTGATCTTAAACAACAATTAATTATTAAATTAATTAAACTAAACAAGAAAAATATTTGGTTTTTGAAATAATAATTAACTAACAAATCAAGTATTTAAAACGCAATCAAACAGAATCGAGAATAAATCAATTCGGGTGTTTTTCAAATTAAAAGAGATTTCCAGAAATTGGGTTACCAACAAGACTGCTTATGCTACTAAATTGACTACCCCTCTTATTAATTATCAAAATGCTTTGAAGGTGAATTTATCCTAATAAAGTTAATGCTCCCACTCGAGATACAAGAACCGTGCCCAATTAAACCAACCCCTACTCTCGTGGTAATTGTATTTAAATTGGACCCATTGAGGTTTGTGACAATTCAATGAACCTTCGAAGGACCGCTTCTAACTCTCGTGATTTAAGTCCTAAGTTCGGCTCTTATGGATCCAATACCTAGGTTCACTTGTCAGTTCCTCCCTAGAATATCTAAGGCATGCAAATAGGTGATCAATCAATTCACATGGATGAAGCACAATAAGAACCAAATCTAAAGCAAATTGAAATTAACAAAAAGGGAAAAACATCAATTCATCACATAAAATAAGTCTTGGTTATAGCTCCAATTCCTAGAAATAAAAACATTACTCAACCATTTCCATGGTCATAGCAATCTTGATTAACAAAATCATAAAAATCCTAAGAGAAGAGAAGAAATTGAGAAGAAGAGAAATCCTAAAATTTGCTTTAAGGTAGCAGCCAAGATCCCTCTTTCCGAGCCCAATTGCCTTATTTATAGTGTAGGTTCACTTGGGATTTAAGCAATTACAAATCAAATCAAAAACAAAAAATCAGAATCCCAGATTTTACACGTCACGATCGTGATACCTCCCACGACTAGGCCATCACACACGCTTAATTCTGGTCTGGTTCCTTAATCGAGAAAACGGTGTATTACAATCAACCTTTGTTCATCCATATGTCAATAATCATAATATCTTGAAACGGAAATATTGTTTTCATTCAATCTTGTACTGATTTCATGGATTATGAGAAGGATTAATGATGGTTGACTCTTTCATGCCATGTCCTATTTTTTTATATTAGTCAATTTTATGGAATAATTGATATAATGACAATCCTTGCATCTGGCACGTGGCCAAGCTAGGGGATTTGACACATTCACAGGCTATAATGCCTAAACAATAACCCAACTAAGTTAAAGATCTTGATTTGTCTTGATAAGACACTCACTTTGAGTTTCGCTAACAGCATTAAGCAGTCCACTATTGTAGTTTCTGCAGCCTTTTTAGGTTATGAGAAGCTGCAAGATTATACGGATTAAATTCCTAAAAGGCATGATGATATGCTTTGTAATAAAATTTTCACACAAAAATTTATTTCAACTCAATTGTTATGGCAATTTTTAATGAATTACTTTCTTTAAATGATTTTTGTTATGTATGTTCAAAGTTGATAAGATTGAGGAATATAGAAAAAAATTAAAATTAAGAAATTAAAATTTTTAAAAGTATCTACTTATTTAAAATATTGTAAATATTATAAATTTAATAAGTATTCAAAATTTGAAATATCTCCTTCTATTGAATGGAGTTTATATTTCTCTCTCATTAAAGTTATCATTAACTATTCTCTCTATTAGATAAATTAAAAAAAATTATTTAAGAAATGTGAAAGATCTAGGTTGCCATTTCCTCCTTTTTATTTGTTTCATTGTGGGTCGATGTAAAAACATGGATAAGGTAATTTGATCATCGTGGTTTTGGTCATTGCATATTTTTAGATACGTTTAACAAACACATAACGATTATATCTATAAATAACTCCTCAATTCTTAAACTTAGGCCCCACACACTTTCAAATTCAAACTTCTTTTTTTTTTAATAGAAAAATTAGTGGCGAGTGAGCTACCACTCTGGGGCTTAGAGCTACATGGGTATATATAGTCCCTTCGCAAGAAGTTTATTTTTGGTTAGGATTCGAGCAATATTTAGTTTTAACATTTTAACACAAGTTTTAAACTTTTGGATCCTCTATAGGATTAAAGAAGCTGAAAAGGATCTTGATCGTTCTTTTTAGTACTTGAAACTCTGGATCACCGACAGTTTAAAAAATCTTGATCGTTCTTTTTAAGGAATATATGACCAAAATCAGTTGCTTCTACAGATATGAAGGCAATTTTTTTGCTGGTACAAGCAAAAAGTTTTCGGATTTTCTCGACCCCGAAATGCGAATATTTGATAGTGTGTAAGGGGCTCTAATGATTTGAACTAAGGTTACTATGGAGAAGAAAAAAGAAACTCCCAAAACAAGCACTGACATAATCAGTTTTGTGGGTCCCTTTTAAAACCATGGAATGAGTGTAACTTTTATTTTGAGCTTGAATACTGACATCTAGCATTTAAGTTTATTTATTAATATATTTTGTGCTCAACATTTAAATTGTTTTTTTTCAAAATTAAAGATGTCATGTAGATATTATTTCTACTTTTTTGACATTATCTGTGCCAAGTCATAAACTGATTTCTTTCACCCCCACAACTATCATTTTATTTCTTACTTCTATGCTTCTTTTGTTGTGGCATTAACCCTCACATTTTTCTAACTATCCATTGCTGATTATCTGAGTTTGTCAATCCTCGTGGGCTTTTGAAACCAATATATAAGATTTATAATGAGTTTAAGTGTCATAACCCAATCAAGTAACATCTTTCTGTGATGACATTCTTGTACTGAAGGCAAGGTTTTTCCCGACAGGCAAAAAATACGAATAGTGTGAAAGGAACTCTAATGAGTTGAACTAAGGTTACTAATTATCTCGATTTAATTGTCACTTTAAAATGTCAAAAATAGCATTAAAAACTTTTTTCAATAATACCTTTATTTATCGGCATCTCTACCTATCCTATATTAATTAGTCCTTTTAACTAACTCCTACTACAGTAAGGGTATTTTAGTAAAAAAAAATTATTTTACCTTAGAAAGGAGTATAATTATTTATTTTTCCTAAGATTTGTGCACTACCTTAAATGACAAATAAAATGAGATGGAGGGATGCATTATTCATAAATTAACCTATCAAATATTTGTTTACCAAAAAAAAAAAGTTTACCAAAAAAAATAAACTATCAAATATTTAAAATAATTATGAATATATTAATTGATTAATTTGGTTAAATTTGTTGTTTTATTTATATTTATGGTAACAGTTTAACATGAATTATTTTTCAAAATTTTTAAACTAATTGATTGCATTTTATAATTTTGGCTTTCAATTTTTTTTTGTGCTAAACAAAAAAAAGAAGAAGCAAAAAAGCAAGAAAAGGAAAGGAAAGTATACTCCCGCAAATGCACAACCCTTACTTCATCATCGTGAAGCAAAATCCCTAACCCCAGAGAAGCTAAGATTATACGAACCAAAGGAAGGTCTCCTTGTGCTCCCGGCTTTGCCAAATATCCGGTCACCTGTTTACCCTCAAGCAGCCTAGGATTTTCAATATGATCTCTAATATAAATTTCTAACATTTTAATTTTTTTTATTACTAAATATAGTAAAATGATGAATTATTTTTAGGTAAAAAAATGTGACGGTAGTACATGATTTAATTGGGAACCAAAAAGTAAAATATTATTTTATATATAGTAGAGTATTATTAATTTAATATAATATATTATATTATTGAAATTGTTTTGAATTTATTTGAAAGTAAAAAATAGGGACTCTAAAACTATATATATTGGTGGTCTTCCCTAACCTTGCAAGGGGCGTGACTTTTTCTAATATCAAATTTTTATATACAAAAAAAGAAGCTCCTTAACTATTGCACTCAGGGTCAGCCCAATGTATTTTTAGGCATAAAGCGAAATTTGATACGAGGCCTTTTTAAAACCAATAATTACATTTTATTAAAAAAATATATTTTTATTTAAAATTTATCTTTATTATAATTTTATATATTTTTAAATTGTAATTATTATGGTTGGTATAAATTTTTATTGTGTGTACATGCAATCACATTTATGATTTCTTGTGATTTATGATTTATGGTTTTAAATTATTTTTCTTGTTATACTTAAATATCCAAAAAACAATCTTAATAACTTTAAAAAAAATTGGAGGCCTAAAGCCCTAGCCTTAGTGGCTTGTGGCTAGTGTCGGTCTTGAATGCACTGACGTAATCCAGTACTGTGATCCCTCTTAAAACCATGGGAAAATGTGTGTAACTATCGTTCTAAGCGGAAGCTAACATCCAACATTTAAATTTATTTATTATTTTCATTTTCGGTTCTTAACAATTGAATTTATTGTTTCAGGAGTAAAGATGTCAGGAAAATATTGCTGCTGCTCTTTTGACATTATTTGTGCCAAGTGATAAACCCATTTCACCCAAACTATCAGTTTATTTCTTAATCCTCATATTCTTCTCGCTATCCACTACTGATTAACTGAATTGGCTGATCCTCATAGGCTTTTGAAACCAATAATTGAGATTTACAATGAGTTTAAGTGTGACAACCCAATCGTCAAACGTTTCTATCTGTCATGACATGCTCCCTGTCCAATAGTCATATCTTTTACATTTCTCACTGGGTAACTCTAAAAGGCCTACTTCTTCAGTATTTATATGGGACCGGCCAAGCCAGTGCCATCAACAAAATTGTCTACTTTGATGGCTTCTGTTACTCCTCTTCGTTCCTTCGTCTCTCACCAGGACTTCCTTCTCTTTGTCTGAACTACGTCAAAAGTAGTAATTTTAGCTTCTTTGCTCATATGCCTTTATTCCCTTATGAATGCACTGACATCCCTATTATCCAAAGCATTTGGGAGAAGGATATCTATGTCTCACTCTTGCATGATAATCGGGTTGTGGAATTTCAAGGGATAACCAAAATGGTGCTGGATGTGTCTATCAGAGCATTCACCGACATCATGCGTCAAGCCATCAGCAGGAACAAATCTGAGAAAATGGTGGAAGCACAAAAAAAAATGGTTAAGCAAAGGTCAGAACCCATTTCTTGTTTGGCTCAATTGGCCCTTCTCATCTGCAGAGGGATGGCATGGCAGTTGGGGGCAATGCTGATCAACAATTACAGGTAATGCATTTATATAACACAAGAGAATACTGCAATCCCAGCGGATGAGAGGACCTTGTTTTTTACCTTCTCTAAGAGGCATTACTTGGAAAAATGGGAAGTGATGGAGTTCTTTACCATGGCATTCGGGGATTGCGTAGAGGCCTTGTACATGCAGGAAGTGCCACCAAATGAACAAGCATTGTTTGTTCGTATTTTTTTCGTAACATGTCCACCATTGACATGATTCTCAAAGGGTCAAGCAAAGCCAAATTTGATATCACCGGAAAGCATGTGTGAGCTCGAGAGCTTCTGCCAAAACGTATCACGATGTTTCTGCCAATAAAAACATATACCAACTTCACTTGGGAATCCTCTAGAACTGGGATGTAGAGAAATTAAGTGGTGGTTAATTTCATTTAATGATTTACATATTTGATGCATGTTATTTGGTTTTGGCGTCTAAGTTTGTATGGAAAGTGTTCCAATTTTTTTTTCTTTTTTCTTTTTTAACTTATAGATGGTTTATATGTTGTATTATAAATAAAAATGAATCTATAAGATTTCATGAAATCTGATCATGCTTTTGGTTGACGTTCTTTAAATCTATCTCCTAGGTTTTTAAATAGGATTGATGAAAATGAATAAAATGAAATGGAGGTTTCATTGTTTGGATGATTAAAAATATGATAGAATACCTCTATTTTTGTTCTCGTCTCTATTAAAATACAATCAAGCAATGATTTTGTATGAGAATGGATTCTCTCTGATGGAAAAATAGCTTAAGGAAATAATGTGCAGAAATCCCCACCCTTGAACCTCCCCTCTCCTCTTTATTATATTGTAAACATTCTTTTTCTCTCCTTTTTGATAGATGGTGGAGATTTCACTGGATGGTAAAGTATAGGATAGATTTCATTCCTAATTACATCTACACATAACTTAACTCCTCAATTGTTAAATCCCAGCCTCACACACTTTCAACTAAAATTTCCTTTAGGTTATGTTTGGATCGATGAAAATGACTAAAAATGTTGGAATAATCATTTCATTGTGTCGATGATTAAAATATGATAAAATGAAATGATGAAATACTTCACTTTTTGATCTCTCCAAATTTGGTATGGAATGAAATGAGATGAAACCAACTCATTCACTCCTTTTCACTTTATTTCATATCAAAATAACCAAACAATAATATAATAATAATAATAATAATAATAATAATAATATTATTATTATTATTATTATTATTATTATTATTATTATTATTATTTCATTTCACTATATTTCATATCATCTCATCACATTTCATTCATCATTAATATCCAAAGGTAGCTTTAAGGTACGCAATCTCCTCCAACTCAATGCATAAAAAGCCGTGTTGCCTTTAAAAAAAATAACAAGCCGTGTTTTTAAACAAGAAATTAAATACAAAAAAGGGTAATATTAACTAGTAGTTTGAAAACAACCAATGAAGGTTGATCCAGTTGGTAAGGATTTGGCTCATAACCCACAAGGTTGTGAGTTCAAATCCCACTACCGGTGTGAGGATCTCATTGGTGAGTAACTGTAAGTACCTCTGTAAGCGTTGTTTGAGCATTGAGGCCTACCCTGACCCTGGTGAGCCCCTAGGACCCAACTCACCTAAACTATGCTTACCAAAAAAAAAAAAACTAGTAGTTTGAAAACTTAACTTCAACAAACAAAATATTTATTTATTATTTGAAAACGACTTCAAAATAAAAAAGGTAAGTCATTATTCCTAATATGGAAGTAATTGAAATTTGAAAAACTTTTAAGAAAGAAGTAAAAATTTTAGTTCTTATGACCGTACTATATGGAAGAATGGACTCATCATGAAGACAAAGAAATATATAGGAATTGAAAATAAAATAAATTTAGCGTACATGTCGTATGCGACTTAGTTTAGGAAATTAAAAAAATGTGTATTTTGATTCTTAATATTTGTAAAATGTGCAAATTTATCTTTTCATCAAAACCTAAAAAAATTGATATGTGATAAAAAAAATGTAAAAAAGTGAATACTGTGCTCGAAAATAAAAAGATTTCCCTCTCAAATTTGTAAAATATTTTTTTAAAAGAAAAAGTCAATAAAATAAAAATATTTTTGGAATCTGGACCAGGTGTCGTAACAGTTAAAAAGAAAACCATATTTAGTTTTAACAGTTTATCTCAACTTTTCCTTTAACAGTTGATCGTTCTTTTTAGTACACAAAATTCTGCATCAATGGCAGTTTAAAAAATCCCGATCGATCTTTTTGAAGGAATATATGCCCAAAAGCAGTTGCTTCTGCAGATATGAAGGCAAAGTTTTTGCTAGTACAGGCAAAAAGTTTTTGGATTTCTCGACCCCCAAATGTGAATATGCGCTAGTGTGAAAGGGGCTCTAATGAGTTGAACCAAGGTTACTATGGAGAAGAAAAAACAAAAAAGAAACTCCCAAACCAAGCACTGACATAATCAGTTTTGTGGTCCCTTTTAAAACCATGGGAATATGTGTGTAACTCTCATTCTCATCTTGGATGCTGACATCCAACATTTTAAATTTTTTTTTTTGTGCTCAACATTTAAATTTTTTTTTTCAAGACTAAAGATGTCATGCAAATATTGCTGCTACATTTTTGACATTATCTGTGCCAAGTCATAAACATGTTTCTTTCACCCCACAACTATCAGTTTAGTTCTTACTTCTATGCTTCTTTTGTTGTGGCATTAATCCTCACTTTCTTCTCTCTATCCCTTGTTGATTATGTGAGTTGGCCAATCCTCAAAGGATTTTGAAATCAATATTTGATATTTACAATGAGTTTAAGTGTCATAACCCAATCAACTAACATATCTCTCTGTGATGATATGCTACGTGTCCAATAGTTGTACCTTTACATTTCTCACCGGGTTACTCGATCTAAACTCTAAAAGGCCTACTCCTTCAGTATTTATATGGGACTAGCCAAGACGTGCCATAAAAAAAACTTTTATAGGGTGAGAGTAGGATCAAACTGTTTGAGTTGATGGCTTCCGCTACTCCTCTTCCTTCCTTCGTGTCCCAGGAGGACTTCCTTCGATTCCATAAAATTCATAGAGAACTCTATAGCATCCTTGTCATCAAACTTTATCGAGATCCAACTGAATCCATGGAAGTTCTTGCGATGTGGCTTTGGTTGGAGAGGGTGGGGTATCGTAACTTGGTCCAAAAGATAATATCTTTGCCAAACATCTTGATCAATGGTGTTGTAGAAGAGACTGTCACTTGTCTCGGCTATGTTAAGAGTAGCCATTTTAGCTACTTCGCACATATGCCATTATTCCCTTCTGAATGCACTGACATCCCTATTCTCCAAAGCATCGTTGAGAAGGAGATTAATGTCTCACTCTTGTATGAAAATCGGGATGTGGCACTTCAAGGGATAACAAAAATGGTGCGAGACGTATGTATCAGAGCATTCAACGGCATCATGCACCAAGCTATCATCAGGAACACAACTGAGAAAATGGTGGAAGCACAAAAAAAGATGGCGAATCAAAAGCCAGAACCTCAGTTTTGGTTTGGCTCAATTGGGCCTTCTCATCTGCAGAGGGCTGACACGGTGGTTAGGAGTAATGTTGATCATCATCAATCACGATTATTACATAATTATCTGACACAAGAAAATAGTGCAATCCCAGCAGATGAGAGGACCTTGTTTCTGACCTTCTCCAAGGGGTATCGTGTGGAAGAATGGGAAGTGAAGGAGTTCTTTACTATGGCATTTGGGGATTGTGTTGAGGCCTTGTACATGCAGGAAGTGCCGCCAAATAAACAACCACTATTTGCTCGCATTGTTTTTCGTAACATGGCCACCATTGACATGATTCTAAGAGGGTCAAGCAAAGCCAAATTTGGTATCAATGGAAAGCATGTGTGGGCCAGAAAGTTTGTGCCAAAACGCACCAAGACTTTTTTCCCAATAGCAACATCTACCAACTTCACTGGTGAATCCTCTGGAACTGGGGTGTAGAGAATATTGTCATGTAGTGATTTATGTTTTCTGATGCATGTTTTTTTATTAAAATTTTGTGTCCTAGTTTGTCTGGAAAGTGTTCCTTTTTGTTGACGTTGTTGCTTTTTTTGTGTGACTTATAGATAGTTTCTATGTTGTATTATATATAATAATGAATCTATAAGTCTTCGTGAAATTTGTCCATGCTTTTAGTTGACGTTCTTGAAATCTATCTCATAAGATTTTCAATGGGGAGTGAGCAATACATAATCTAACATGAATTTTTACACTCAAATATGCAAAGAAAAAACTGAACTTCGTCCACGAAAAGTCATATCCTGGTTTCAATTCTTACACACAGTTTCATAGGAGAATTTTTTTTTGTTTCTTTGGCACTATAAATTGGCAAGTACATTGTGGTTATGTCTATGCTTGCTGCATACATCGTCTTCCCTCAGTCAGTATAGTTGTACAGCAATCCTTTGTAACAGTCATGTTATCATATGGATATATAATATAAATAATTTTGTGTATTACTTTTTATTGTATTCACTACATGACAAGCGGTAAACCGGGTCATAATTTTAATTTTTCCTATTACTAGTAGCAGTTAATTAAAGTCGAGTAATAAATTCTGTCAACAAAAAAAGTTGAGTAATAAATAATTTTGACGTAGCCTTATACAATATTAATTGTCCATATAAAATATTATAATTTATGGAGTGTTAAAAGCATTTTTAAGTATTTTAATAAAAACTCAACTATTTAAACAACTAAAATACGATACTCAACCAATGTAGTGTTGATCCAAGTGGTAAGGTGGCTTGGGTTCTTTAAGCATGTGGTCTTTAGTTTGATCATTGGAACCATGTATATGGAATAAACATTCTTGGGAGAGGACGTCCGTTTAGGCTCGTCACAGTATCTCAGAAGACTAGTCTCTCATCCATCGGACGGGAAGACACTCTAGGAAAAAAAATACGATACTCACTTGCATACTTATTAAATAAATTAAATTCATTCTAACTTGATATATGATTTATGAGAATATTTAACTATAGTTGAGTCGACATAAAAATTCATTTCAACTGTCATTGTGCACTTACAAATTTTATGTTCTTCTTAGGGGGTGTTGGTATACAAATTTTGCCCCAACAATCACGATTCCCAAAAATGACAACTCCTACTAAAAATGTTAAAATGTGTTTGATAGGCTTTACATATTACTTAGAATGTTACTTGGAATCTTGATTCCCTTGTTTGGTTTAAGAATGTTAACATTATTTTCAAAAGTACTCTTAATATAAGATTAATTTAAAATAAAAAATGATAAATATTATAAAATGTTAAACATTGAAATAATTTAAAAGAAGGTTTAATGAACTTTATAATTAATTTATAATATTTTTTAAATTGTTTTAAAATTATATTAGTTATATTTCTCTAATTTCTAATTATTTATTCAATATTAATTACAAATATTAATTACACTTTTTATAATTTATAATTACTATTTTTATTATATATTAATTACAATGTTAATTATATTGATTATGAATATTAATTGTATTATATTTTTTAAAATTATTATTACTTATTATATATAAATATTAAATATTTTGTTTTAATTATAATATAATTATGCTTAATTGTTTTTGGTCCCCCAAGTATCACAATTGTGCGATTTTGGTCCCTCATGTTTAAATTGCGACTATTAGATCCTTCAGATATTGCGATTGTGCAATTTTAGTCCCTCAGATTCCAATTGTGTCGATCGGGACCCCCGGGTATCACGATTGTGCCATTTTGGTCCCCGGATATCACAATTATGCAATTTTAAATGTCAGTAGCCTATGTGACAACTTATATGACATTCCTATATGACATTATTAACAATCTGGCTGTTCAACCTCATCACATGCTCATCAACCAAATGAGGTTGGAAACTTTGCAGAATGCTCATCAACCAAATGATGAGCATTCTGCAAAGTTTCCAACAGAGTCACAATCTTCCTGCTCAACCTCATCCACCTCCACCAAACCAGAACCCTCTTCCACCATCGCCACCCTCTTCTTAGCCTTCTTTTATTCCTTTACACTGACAGTGATGGTCCACTCCTGTTTCACTTTTTGTCTGATGACAAAAAATGAGGAGAAAGGATATAGAAATTAATTTTTTTTATATAAAATCAGTTTTTGGTCATACATATTTATTTTCACATACATACTATTTTGCTGCATACTTGTGCTTGATATGATTTGATATTGCTATCTATGTTTAGACTTATGAGCTCTGATATTGTGTTTATCTCTGATACCATGTTTTTTATTTTGATAAGTTAAAACTGATATGTCCTGCTGCTTATGTGTTTTACTCTTTAAAGTTTGAATGCTTTGTCTTAGGGGGGGCTCTATAGCTCTCTTAGATTTTGCTCACTCATAATTTAATTGGTTTTTGTCATCATCAAAAAGGGGGAGATTGTTAGAACCAAAGTGGTTTTGGATTAAAATAATCTCTTAATATTTGATGTTAACAAAAAGGTTAAATTTGTACGGCAAAGTATTCAGATCTAACTTGTTTGTTATAAGTATGCAGGGATTACTTGATTTATACGAGTCATGGGAACTTAAATCTAAACTATGGAATCTATCAGATTCTATTTCAAACCTCTAGACCAGTCTACAAACTCTTGGTAAAATTCTAAGTCTTTAGCTTTATGGTAGACGAGATCGTTAAAATAAGAATAGATGAGGTCTTAAAATTAACATAGGAAGACGCGGTACTAAGTCTAAAGAAAAATCAAGTAGACGAGTCATTGAAATATAACAAGTCCAAAGACTTAATAGACGGAGTAGCTTCACTATACGCCACGTCAGTAGACGAGCTCTTAAGCATAGCACGTCCATCTCTCAAAACTAGGTGAAAAGTCTGTAGACGCACTATCATTAGAAGAGCCCTCTCATTGATAAGTAAATCTTGCACATCCAAAGACATGCGGGTCCACTAGTTTTAAAACATGAACCCATCTACGTTTAAATGCATTTATTTCAAGTGATTGCTTATTTAAATCAAAGAATATATGTCTTTTCCACTTGCTGCTTCTATTGTATAAAATCTTTATCTCTTGGATAAAAGAACTTCGTACCATCGAAACCATAAACCTTTGTACTCTGTCAACTACATTGTTGTAAAGATCAAGTCAAGTACAAAGAAGGAAAATCAGAAAGCAACCTTTGGTACAACAAAGAAGTGACAGTTCTACTTTGAGTATTCCTCTGAAAATCAAAAGCACTTCTCAGTGAAGCATATCAAGTTATAAGTCTCAACGGATCCAAGCATTTAATGCTAAGTCTAAATGGATACGATTTGAAGATGGTTGAAGAAGATCAAGTCAGAGAAGCACTTCAGCTATATAATACTAGAAGAACTTCAACAAGAAGTAGTAACATAACCTCTGATATCATAAGTGAAAAAAAAACTATTGAAATTGTAAAACAAGTTTACGTGTAAATCTTGTTGATCATAAATATTGTGCACGTGTGGATCATCAATTGGGATTAGTGTAGCTGCTAGCTACAAGAAGCTAGAAAGTTCTAAGCTAGCCAAGTGTTCCATAGTTAGTTAGTTAGTCATAAGGAAGTCAGTTAGTTGTAACTGTTTTGTAACTAAAGTTTGTTGTAACTAGTATGGATATAAAGCTTAGCTGATGGCTTGCATAGATGTAGTTTTGACAATTCATTGTAATCAATAAAAGAGTGCAAGTGAGGTAGTGTGTGTAAAGACTTACCTAGAATTCTTGCTGTGTTTAGAAGTGAATAAAGTTCGGCATCAGTGTGGATGTAGGAGCAAAAAAAAAAAATAGTTTAGCTCTGAACCACGATAACTAAGTGTGTGTCACCATTCTTATTTCTTTTCTCTGTTCATCTGCATACTTTCATTTCTGCTACACAGACCACAAAGAACATTCAGTTCTTGCATTTAGTGTCCTGGTTGAAACAACTACAATTGGTATCAGTAGCTTTGTCGAATTGGGGCTGATTCCGTGATGGGCACTACCAAGTTCGATGTGGAGAAATTCAATGGAGAAAATGACTTTAGTCTATGGAGGATCAAGATGAAGGCTCTTCTGGTTCATCAAGGACTCGAAGAAGCCTTGGGAGGAATAACCAAACTTCCTGCAACACTTTCAGAAAAAGAAAAGAAAGACTTGGTCAGCAAGGCACATAGCATGATCATTCTTTCCTTGGGTGATGAGGTTCTTCGTGAGGTAGCTGATGAATCAACTGCTGCAGGTGTTTGGCTTAAACTCGAAAGCTTATACATGACAAAGTAATTGAAAAATAAACTCTATTTGAAGAAGAGACTTCACCAGTTGAAGATGGAGGAAGGATCATCAATAAAAGAACATGTCTCTCAATTTACAAAGGCAGTTCTTGATCTAAAGAATGTGGATGTCAAGATTGATGATGAGGATCAAGCTGTGATGCTTCTGTGCTCACTCCCTCCCTCTTTTGAGAACTTGGTGGATACAATGATGTTTGGCAGGGAAAGCCTCACCTTGGAAGAGGTTAAAGCCACTCTTAATTCTAGAGAAATGAAGAGGAGAATTACTGATGGCAAAGGTGAAGGTGGAGAAGCAGAAGGACTCTTTGTTAGAGGGAGATCTAAAAATAAAGAAGAAAAGGGCAAGAATAGGAAGCATAGATCCAAATCCAAAGGCAAAAAGGAATGATATTACTGCCACAAGGAGGGACATTTCAGAAAGAATTGCCCCGAAAGGAAAAGGAAGAACAATGATAAGCACAATTCAAAAGATATGGCTGTAGTGGCAGATGGGTATGAAAGCTCGGATGTTCTAGTTGTCACAGAAGATTCTTGCAGTGAAGAATGGATTCTTGACTCAGGGTGTTCATTCCATATGACCCCTAATCAAGAATGGTTTGAATCCTACAGAAGGGTTGAAGCTGGAAAGGTGCTGATGGGGAACAACATAGCCTGTAAAGTAGCTGGAATTGGCACTGTCAGGGTCAAACTCAGTGATGGATCCACAAAATTGTTCACTGAGGTAAGGCATGTACCCGATATGAAGAGGAACCTTATTTCTCTTGGTATGTTGGATGAGGCTGGATGCACATTCAAAGGAGAAGATGGAACTCTCAAGATCATCAAAGGATCACTGCAGATAATGAAGGGAACCAGAAGAAATGGATTGTACAGACTGCAAGGTAAGACTGTAATCAATCCTGCTAATTTAATTTCTGATGCTAAGATAAGCACAAAACTGTGGCATCATAGATTAGCTCATGTAAGTGAAAGAGGGCTTGAAGAATTATACAAGCAAGGATTGATTGGCAATGGTGACTTTGAGAAACTTGAGTTTTGTGAACACTGTCTCTATGGCAAACAGAAAAGAGTCAAGTTCTCAACAACCACTCATACCACTAAAGCAATAGTGGACTATGTGCATTCTGACATTTGGGGGCCAGCAAGGGTTCCTTCATTAGGTGGATCTAGATACTTCATCTCTTTCATTGATGACAGGTCTAGAAAGGTGTGGATATACTTGTTGAAACACAAGAATCATGCCTTCAAATGCTTCAAGCAGTGGAAGGCTCTTGTAGAGAATCAAACAGGAAGGCATATCAAAGTTCTAAGAACAAATAATGGCCTTGAATACTTGAGTGAAGAATTCACTGAGTTCTGTAAAGATCATGAAATAACCAGGCACAAAACTGTTAGACTAACTCCTTAACAAAATGGCCTAGAAGAAAGAATGAATAGGTCTATTTTGGAGAGGGTTAGGTGCATGTTATATAATGCAAACCTTAGCAAGAGCTTTTGGGGTGAAGCAGTTCACACTGCATGCTATTTGATAAACAGATCACCATCTGTTGCAATTGGTTTCAAAACACCACAGGAATTGTGGAATGGGAAGCCAGCATGCTATGATAACCTCAGAATATTCGGTTGCACAACATACATTCATGTGAATGAAGGCAAGATTGAGCCTAGGTCTAAGAAGGGAATCTTCTTAGGGTATCCAGATGGTGTCAAAGGCTACAAGATATGGCTAACAGGTCCAAAGGGAGGAAAAGCTGTAATTAGAAGGGATGTGGTCTTTCAAGAAGATTCCATTCTTGGCAAAGAAGAGATCACAAATAATCTCACTGACCAATCCTACAAAGAAGAACAGAAGGTTCAGCTTGAGGTGGAGAAACCTGCTGAAGAAAGACAAGAATTCAAAGATCAAACCGATCAAAGACAATTGCTCAAACAGAAGAAGCAACTTCATCCTATAATCTAATCAGGGATAGAGAAAGGAGACAGATCAGGGCCCCGCACAGATATGGCTATGCAGATCTTATAGCATATACCCTGAGTGTGGAGACTGATTTTGAAGAAGTTGATCCAATCAATTACAAACAAGCAATGACAAGTGCAGATAAGCATCACTGGAAAGCTTCCATGGAAGATGAAATTGATTCACTGATGAAAAATTGTACTTGGAGCTTAGTGGAGAAGCCTGCAAACCAGAAAATTGTAGGCTGTAAATGGATCTCAAAGAAGAAACCAGAAGTGGCAGGGGTTGAGAGGAGCAGATACAAGGCTAGGCTTGTGGCAAAAGGCTTCACTCAAAGAGAGGGGATAGATTTCAATGAAATATTCTCCCCAGTTGTGAAGCATACTAGCATAAGAGTCATCTTGTCTCTTGTTGCTACCTACGATATGGAACTTGAACCAATGGATGTAAAGACAGCATTCTTGCATGGTCAACTAGAGGAAAGGATCTACATGAATCAACTTGAGGGCTATGAAGTCAAAGGGAAGGATCATATGGTTTGCTTGCTCAACAAGTCACTATATGGACTCAAGCAATCTCCAAGGCAGTGGTACAAACGTTTTGACTCTTTCATGATGACAAACAATTACAAAAGGAGCTCTTTTGATAGTTGTGTCTATTTCAAAAGAACTGAAACAGGTTGCTTCATATATCTTCTACTATATGTAGATGATATGTTAATTGCTAGTTCTGACACAAGTGCAATCAAAAGGCTCGAGGATCTTCTGAGTTTGAAATGAAGAAACTAGGAGCTTCAAATAGGATCTTAGGTATGGAAATTGTGAGGAAAAGATCAGAGAAGCTGTTGTTCCTGAATCAAACAAACTATGTTGAAAAGGTGTTGAGAAGGTTCTGTATGACAGAAGCAAAAATAGTCTCAACCCCAATAGCTGCACACTTCAAACTATCTACTGATCAGTCACCTAAAACCGATGAAGACAGAAAATTTATGAGCTATGTTCCATACTCAAATGCAACTGGCAGCCTGATGCATGCTATGGTTTGTTCAAGACCTGACTTAGCATATGCTGCAAGCATGGTTAGCAGGTTCATGGGAAATCCAAGGAAGGAGCACTGGATGGCAGTCAAATGGATATTTAGATACCTAAAGGGCTTTAAATCTCTTGGTCTCATATTTGGCAAATCAGATTCAGCAAGCAGTGGTATTGCAGGGTTTGTAGATTCTGATTTTGCAGGAGATTTGGATAAGAGAAGGTCCCTCACTGGTTACATTTTCACACTATATGGAAATGTAGTGAGTTGGAAAGCCAACCTTCAATCAGTTGTAGCACTATCAACCACAGAGGCAGAGTACATAGCTTTGACAGAAGCAGTCAAGGAAGGTATCTGGTTAAAGGGTTTTGTATCAGAATTGCAAGACAACACAGTGTCTTCAACAGTGTGGTGTGATAGCCAAAGTGCCATTTGTCTCTCAAAGAATCAAGTGTTCCATGAGAGGACAAAACACATTGATGTAAGGTCACATTACATTCGAGATGTTATTTCTCAGAAGATGGTTGAAGTAAAGAAGGTGGCTACTAAACACAATCCCGTAGACATGCTCACCAAAGTAGTTCCAAGCACCAAGTTCAATCATTGTTTGATCTTGGTGAACTTTGGAGACTGTAACTGATGAGTCTCCTAAGGAGGCTGTTCCTAACTACTTTAATCAAGTATTTGAAGATCCAAGGTGGAGAATTGTTGTGCATGTGTGGATCATCAATTGGGATTAGTGTAGCTGCTAGCTGCAAGAAGCTAGAAAGTTCTAAGCTAGCCAAGTGTTCCATAGTTAGTTAGTTAGTTATAAGGAAGTCAGTTAGTTGTAACTTTTTTGTAACTAAAGTTTGTTGTAACTACTATGGATATAAAGCTTAGCCGATGGCTTGCATAGATGCAGTTTTGACAATTCATTATAATCAATAAAAGAGTGCAAGTGAGGTAGTGTGTGTAAAGACTTACTTAGAATTCTTGCTGTGATTAGAAGTGAATAAAGTTCGGCATCAGTGTGGATGTAGGAGCAAAAAAACAGTTTAGCTCTGAACCACGATAACTTAGTGTGTGTCACCATTCTTCTTTCTTTTCTCTGTTCATTTGCATACTTTCATTTCTGCTACACAGACCACAAAGAACATTCAGTTCTTGCATTCAGTATCCTGGTTGAAACAACTACAATAAACTTTCAAATCCTCACACATAGTGAGTTCTTTGATCAAAGTTGTAAACCTTTTTGTTAGAGTTAGAGCCTGAAGAGGCTTGGTAGAGAAAGAATACTTGTAGCCTGAAGATGTCTTGAATACTTGTAATCTATTTGGAAAATAGTGGAGAAAAACCTTCAGGCACAAGGGACTGGACATAGCTCTTGGTTGGAAGAGAGTGAACCAGGATAAAAATCTTGCGTGAATCTTCTAAACCCTTATCTTTTACAGTTTTTGTTTATACTAATTGTTGGATTCTGAATCCGAGGTTATTAACTCTTCAAAAACATTTTTCTGTTTGTGTGTTGTTTTTATTGTTTTGCTTGTGAAAGGTTTGAGAAAAGGCTTTTAGGAAAATCTATTAAGAAACACAATTCAACCCCCTTCTTATGTTTCCCTGTGTCAACTTCACACACACGCACATAAATGAGCTTTAAAAATAAAACTTAAATGGCTTTTAAATGAACTTTAATGAGTAATCAATTTCAGCCTATAAGTTTTTCAAATTTAAATTTAACTCGAGGAATAATCGATTAGTATAATCAATTATCAAGCTCTTAAATATGCTTTAATGAATAATTAATTATAGAGCTATTATATTTTCAAAATTTGAATTTGAAATACAATAATCGATTATGGTAACCGATTATGCCATTCTGAACACATTTTATAGATCAACTAAATTGGCTATTAATGTATTTAAATGAGCATTAATTATTTCTAGCCGTTAAGTTTGAATTTGAAATTATATAATCGATTATGAAGTTTGAAAAATCGATTATGCATTTTGAAGTACAAAAAAGAGTTACTAATCGATTATGATAATCGATTATGTTCAAATTCAGCTCGCGGGATTTTAAACAGAGAACACATAATCGATTAGTCTAATCGATTATGTTGCGACTGTCTCAAGAAGCACCTAGTTATTTGAGTTAAATAATGGATTATGGGTTTGAAATAATCGATTACTGAACGACAAAAATGAGTTTTAATATGGGCTTGACCTAATTTCCTTGGGCTATTCACCTTTTCTATATAAAGGAAACTTAGGCTAATTTCAAAGAACGAATTCCTCATTTCATAATTGTTCAAATACTCTGTTAAACAAATCTCCTTACTACTCTCACTTTTACACTTTGATCATATTATATTGAGAGAGATTTACACCATATAGTTCTTCTTGTATTGAGCTTCAAAGAGTCGTGTGACTTAAACCCTTCTTTTCTACAACATTCTTACAAGAGAGAGTATATCTCTTGTGGTGTTTCTTGGATGTGATTTCCAAGTGTTTACAAGGGAGGTGATATTCCTTGTGGTTGAAAAGAGAGGGTATATCTCTTGGGTTATTGTTTGAGGATCTTTCACTGGGGGAGGTGATATCCCTGATCTATGAGAACTGCTCTTTATTGTAAAGGATGTAGTTGATCCTGTTTAAAAACTAGTGTTAAGTGAAAACCCTTGGTGGTATTGCCTTGGGGACTGGACGTAGGCCACATGAGTAGATTGTGACCAAACCAGGATATATCACCGTGTTCATCGTCTTTCCTTATCTCTTTACATTTCCGCCATTTACTTTATTGTACTTTACTTTATCGCGCTTTAATTTCAAACAGTTTATTTTCTCAAGTGTACTAATTTGAAAAGAATTATTTATCCTCTGCGAATTCTGTTTATATTTTAAAAGGGTTTTTCGCTTTATTGAAAAAGATTTCATCTTTATTTAAAATCCAATTCACCCCCCTCTTGGGTGATGGTTTCCATGGCCAACAAGTGGTATCAGAGCTTCTGCTCTGGTTAGTAGCTTAACAATTTAGAGTTAACATCCTTTTGTTGGCAACCTTTTTTTTAAAGTTTCCCAAAATGTATGGTTTTGTAATTGACAAACCACCATTCTATGATGGTGAAAATTAAATTTATTGCAAAATGAAAATAGAAATTTCTATGCAGTCAATTGATGTTGATTTATGGGCTATTGGAGTTAATGGACTCATTCTCAAACCCAAAGAACATCAGTCTGAGTTTGATAAAAAATGTTTTTCCTTGAATCTCAAAGCTATGCAAATTCTATGTAATTGTTTGTGCAATGATGCTTATGAGATAATTAAAAATTGTGATTGTGCTCAGGATATGTTGAATGTGCTTGATTTTAATTACCTTTTCACTAACAATTGTGAGATTGAAAGAAATTTCAAGAAAAGGGCAAAATTCATTGAAGGAAAGATATCCTCCGAAACATGCCAAGAAGAAGGACCACAAAAGTAAAGAGCTAATGGTCAAGAAGATAGAAAGTACTCTCGAAGATACTCAAAGAAACTTGGAGTTAATCGATTCTAAACTCAAACCATTAAATGATGACTGACTAAGTGCATACAATGAATTGTATGATGAATTTATGAGTTTATAAAATAAGAACTTGAATTGCTTGAAAAGTATTTCATCGATTGAAAGTGATTTGGAAAATCTGAAAAATGAATATGCTTTTCTTAGTGAAGAAAACATTGTGAAATTTGAATCATTTTCATGTTTTGAAAATTGCACAATCCTTGATAATCAAGTTGAAGAGTTTTTTCATAAAATTGCTACAACAAAAAGTTCCACATGTGTACATCCTTCGTATGAAAAAGATATCATCAGAATTTTTGTTGATCAAAACCTAGAACCGTCTCTCTCTCATAATCTTCCCTCTACTCCTCTTTTCCTTCTTCCTTATCCACCGGAAGGGGGTGGTTTTGAGCAATTTTTTGGCATGGAATCACCCTTCTACATCGTTTTTTATCTCCTTTTATCTAAATAAATGGTTTTTCCACATATATCTGGTTTTTCTTTCGTTTTTTTTCCGTTTTACGTCGTCTGCATGCGGCGGTGTTTGTTCGTCGTCTTGTTGCGGCGTCGTTTGGTTTCCCATCTTGTTATGGTGTTCATTTGGTTCAGATTGGCAGATCAGCATCGATTCATTACAGATTCAATCAAGACTTGGGCGTCAATGTTACAGATCCGGAGGCATGGGTATTCCGATCACTTTGATTTTGGAACATTTGTAGGCATTTTGCCATGTTATGCTATTAACCTAGGTGCTGTGAGGTTGTTCGCAGATTCATCCTTTTTGGTTTTTAGCGATGTTGAATTTGTGTTGTTTTCGATGTATTGTACCAATTTGAATGAATGAATATCTTTTTTAGTCAAAAAAAATGATTCAAAATTTCAAATTTCAAATTAAAGGTTCAAATCATTTTTTTTCTATTTTCGAAAATTTATGGTGAAGAATTCTTTATGATGATTGAATCAATATTTATTAAGGATTGATTTGGAAATTGTTTTAAATTCAAAAGTTTTTAGATTTATGAAAATATTTTATTATACCACAGAACCTAACATCGATAAGTGTGCCATAACTAAATCTCGCATACAGTTTCAAAATCATTTTCATTAGGGATTTATAAACGCAGGCTATTCGACAACTAGCAGGATCTGCGGCACCCTACGAATGCAACTTAATATACGATACTATGCTTGCCTCCCCGGCGTGTCGGATACTTTCTCCTCACCTTTGAAATTAGTATCCCGCTCAAAGGAATCTCGAAATCCATGCCCTCACTAACCAACCAGTTACTGCAACGTGTCCCGGATAGCTCCCCGGTGCTCCAAAATTTTCCTTCAACACATGGACTGAGTTCCGACAATGTCATGAACCGTAATCTTGCGACAGTTTCACAGACAAAGCCAGAATCGAAGCAAGATTTACAAAAGAAAGCAAATGACAATGTAGACGTGTCAACAAGTTAGGGATTCGAGTATTACCTCCATTTTTAGAAGGTAGACTTTCTCTCTCTAGGTGATCTTTGACCTCTCTCTAGCATGCTCTAGTCGAAAAAACGAAAATGAGAGAAGCCATGCAAAGTTGGAGAGAATAGGAAGTGGGGGTGGTTGGGTCAGCGCTGGGCGCTTGAGCGCCCACCACCCCAGTACTTGAGCGCTGGCCCTGCCCACGCTTGAGCGATGCATGCTGCTCAGGCCACGTGTCACACAGTTGACACATGGTGCCACGTGTCTGAGACCCCAGAACACTCGAGCGTTGGTCATGCATCATTTGAGCATTCTAACTTGTGTCGGTTGTCCGATTTCGCGTGTTCCGATGCACTGAGTCCATTTTAATTCTGATTTACTTCAAAATTGATATGCCGACTCATTAAACATTTAAACAAACAAGATTAAGCCATCACACACGCTTAATTCTTGTCTGGTTCCTTAATCGAGAAAACGGTGTATTACAATCAACCTTTGTTCATCCATATGTCAATAATCATAATATCTTGAAACAGAAATATTGTTTTCATTCAATCTTGTACTGATTTCATGGATTATGAGAAGGATTAATGATGGTCGACTCTTTCATGGCATGTCCTATTTTTTTTTATTAGTCAATTTTATGGAATAATTGATATAATGACAATCCTTGCATCTGGCTCGTGGCCACTAGTGCAGAAAAGGGATTCTACATCGGAGTTTACACATCGGTTTAGTAGAAACCGATGTGTAAAACGAGGCGGTGGCATTTTTGAAATTAAAACGAAAGTATTACACATCGGTTTAGAGAATAACCGATGTGTAAAACTTTTCCACATCGGTTATTTATAACCGATGTGTAAAATTAAAATTAAAAAAATTAAAACTCGAAATTTTTAACATTCAACATCGGTTCTTTTTGAACCGATGTGTAAAATGGTGAGTAACCACATCGGTTTTTATATAACCGATGTATAAAATTATAAAGAAAAAAAATATAGAAATTTAGATTTTACTTTTACACATCGGTTTTTATTAACCGATGTATAAAATTTAAAACAAAAAATCAGAATTTAAAAGTTTAATGTTTACACATCGGTTTTGTCATAACCGATGTGTATAAGATGTTTAACACATCGGTTTTCCTAATAACCGATGTGTAATAGTCCGAATTTTTCTATTTCCCTCCTTGTGTTTTGCGCCCTCATTCTTCAGTTTCTGAACGTACCCTAAAACACAACACTCCCTCCCTCTGCTAACGCGCGGCTTGTTCCTGTTCTGCGTTGTCACTGCTTTTCCATCTCTCTCACTGCACTCACATCCGCGAGCTACCCTAGTTTGAAGAGCGCCATTTTTGCTCGTCCCTCCTCCTCCCTCAGATATGCGTCTCTCTCTTTCTCATTCTCTCTCCTTCTTTCTCTTTCTCTCTCTCGCTCCCTTCTTCACGTCGCCGCTTCTTCCGGTAACTCCCAGGTCCTTTTTCCCTTTTCAATCGTAGACAAAGAAGACCACTGCGATCACGAGCCTTCATTTTCTGCTTCGTAAGAGAACCACTGAGAACGATCATCCGCGAGCTACCCTCGTTTGCGTGAAGAGAGCCATTTTTGCTCGTCCCTCCTCCTCCCTCAGGTATATATTTGTTTCTTGTTTAGAAAAGTTATGAACTTTGACTCGAAATGGTTGGATAATATACTTGCATGTGTTGTTCTGTTGCTCCAAGACTGGATTTTTCCAAAGGGTGGTATCACCCGTCACTCCAGAGTACTACTGCTCTCACGGCTAGGCCGTGACGGATTCTGCCTTGGAGGTTGTTTCACTGGTTGTTCTGTCACGACCGTGACCACCATCACGGCAAGGCCGTGATCAGTTCTGCCTGTGAGGGTCTGGTTCAGTTGGCATGTCACGGCCGTGATGGCCATCACGGCCAGGCCGTGATAGGTTCTGCCTTGGAGGTTGCTTCACTGGTTGGTCTGTCACGGCCGTGACCACCATCACGGCTAGGCCGTGATCAGTTTTGCCTGTGAGGGTCTGGTATAGCTGACATGTCACGGCCGTGATGGGCATCACGGGATGGCCGTGACCAGTTCTGACTTTTCCATTCTTTCTTTTAAGCTATACTCGATCACGGCCGTGATGGCTTTCAAGGCTAGGCCGTGAAGGGCTCTGTTTGGCTAATTTTCTTCACTTTTCAAGCCCCATCTTCATGCAAGCTACATAAATAGTAAAGCCTTAGTTTCCCGTTTGAGATGCAATACTAATGAGCGTACGTGTACGTGCTTAATGTACCGCTCATTGTGTTGGATCTTGAATTGTCCAAAGTTGGACAGTTTGGGAAAAAACTTTTTCTTAATTCAGTTAAAATAGTTATTCATTGGTTCTAATGTTATATACTTGATGAAAGTTCGGATTGATACATTTCCTTTCGTTCTCCGGGTGCATACTTTATCGTGGTGGATGTCATCGCGTTCAAGTAGTGTACGTCGGAGACCGCGGGGAAATGCTGCCAAAATTTTGTCGAGTATGAGCATGAGAGTTAAGGACTAACTGTTAACCGAATGTTGAAAAAGTTTCTTCTCAAATGGGATAGGGCCATACCCTGTCATAAGAAGTGGTTGATGAATCTAGTCATGGATCGCGGTTGGATGAATGCTAGACGGACAAGTGATGAGTATGAGAATGGAGTGGAATATTTTCTATAGTTTGCAAAAACAAATGCTCCTGATAGTGGTAACGGAAGGTTTTATTGTCCTTGTGTTAACTGTTTGAATGAGAGACGACTAGAAGCTGAGGAGATACGTGATCATCTTATTTGTGAGGGGATTTGCAAGAGTTATACAACATGGATATGCCATGGTGAATCGTTAGACAGGCCGAGGGTGTCGGATAGAGAGGAAGTTGATGACGTGGAAATGGACGATGGACTAGAGGACATGATCCGTGATGTTGGGCAAGAGTCTTTTCGGCGCGCACATGTGTATGATACTTTGTGCAGTGATGCGCAAGTGGCTTTGTATCCGGGTGCACTAATTTCACACGGTTGTCAGCGGTGTTAAGATTGTTCAATGTGAAGGCGAGAAATGGGTGGAGCGATAAAAGCTTTACCGAATTGCTTGAGTTGTTGAAAGAAATGCTTCCGGAAGGCAACACATTGCCATCTCGAAACTATGAGGCGAAGAAGATATTGTGTCCGATGGGTATGGAGTATAAGAAAATACATGCTTGCCCCAATGATTGCATATTGTACAGGAAAGAGTTTGAAGAGATGCACGAGTGCCCCGGTGTGTGGGGTATCACGCTACAAAGTGAAGGATGGTGATTCTAGTTGTGATGTGGTCACCAAAGGTCCTCCCCGCGAAGGTGTTATGGTATCTTCCCGTGATTCCTCGGTTCAAGCGATTGTTTGCTAATGTAAATGACGCAAAGAACATTAGATGGCATGCAGATGAGAGGAAGTGTGATGGACAGCTTTAGCCATCCGGCCGATTCTTTGCAATGGAAGAGAATTGATAGTTTGTTTCCGGATTTCGGCAATGAGCCCGAAACCTCGAGGCTTGGACTTGCTACCGATGGAATGAATCCATATGGAAACTTAAGTAGTATTCATAGTTCATGGCCTGTTCTCCTTGTAATTTACAACTGTCTCCTTGGTTGTGCATGAAGCGCAAATACATTATGTTAAGTATGATGATTTCGGTCCTAAACAGCCAGGAAATGATATTGATGTTTATCTGAGTCCCTTGATTGAAGACTTGAGAATGATGTGGGATGAAGGCGTTGATGTGATCGACGGGTATTGCCGTGAGACATTCAGATTGCGTGCCATGTTATTTTGCACCATCAATGACTTTCCATCATACGGGAACCTGTGTGGGTATAGTGTTAAGGGGCATAAAGCATGTCCAATATGTGAAGAAGGCACATGTTACCATCAACTGCAACATGGAAGGAAGACGGTCTACCTTGGGCATCGGAGATTTCTCCGACGTAATCATCCTTATCGTAGATTGAGGAAAGCTTTCAATGGACTTCCGGAGAATGAAATTGCTCCGGTGGCCTTGACTGGAGAGCAAGTTTATGAAAGGGTGAACAACACTAATGTTATCTATGGGAAGACCCGAGAAGAAGGCTACGAGATAAGAAAATATGGAAGAAGAGGTCGATCTTCTTTGATCTTCCATACTTGGTGCAAGCTTGATGTAAGACATTTTATTGATGTGATTAATGTAGAGAAAAATGTGTGTTACAGTTTAATCTGAAAGCTTATCAACATTCAAGGCAAGACAAAGCATGGTGTGAATGCTATTCTGGATCTAGTTTCGATGGGTATACGATAGCAGTTAGCTCCACTTAAAGTGGGGGATAAGAAGACTTATTTGCCCCCAAAGATGTCATACTTTATCAAAAAAAGAGAAAAGAAGTTTCTGTGAATGTCTACGGGGAGTCAAAGTGCCACAGGGTTACTCTTCAAATATCAGAAGACTTGTCTCAATGAAAGATCTCAAATTAGTTAGCTTAAAGTCTCATGATTGTCATGTCTTGATGCAACAACTACTACCGGTGGCCATTCGTGACATATTGCCTAAAAAAGTCAGACATGCCATTACTAGGTTATGCTTATTCTTCAATGCTATATGTAGCAAGGTCATTGACACTAAAAATTTGGATGAGTTGGAAAATGAGGCAGCCATTGTATTGTGCCAATTGGAGATGTATTTTCCACCTTCATTTTTTAACATCATGGTTCATTTGATTGTTCATCTAGTGAGGGAGATTAGATTGTGCGGTCCCGTTTATTTAAGGTGGATGTACCCGGTTGAGCGATACATGAAGATCCTGAAAGGATATATGAAAAATCCACACCGTCCCGAAGCATCTATTGTTGAAAGGTATGTTGCAGAAGAAGCTATTGAGTTTTGTACAGACTACATGTCAGAAGCGGAACCTGTAGGGCTTTCGAAGTCTCGTCACGAAGGAAGATATGATGGTAAGGGCACACGAGGTATCACTGTTAAGAGCATGGATCGGGAGGAAGTGCTTCAAGCACATTTGTATATATTGAATAACACTGATGAGGTTGAACCATACTTATGTGAGCATAAAAGCATTATCAATGAAACTTACCCTAGAATGAATGAAAAATGGTGTTTGAACAAGCATAACAAGACTTTCTTGAACTGGTTTAAAGAAAAAATTGCAAAGGATGGTACTGCTTCTGCTACATTAAAATGGCTAGCACAGTGGCCTAACTTTGATGTCATATGATGGAGTGGGTACGATATCAATAAGTTTTCCTTCTATACAAAGTCCCAGGATAACAAAAGTACTATGCAAAACAGTGGGGTTATGGTCGTCGCTGAGTCCATGCATTTCTCTAGTTCGAAAGATAAAAACCCTGTTATGGCATCAGTTTCATACTTTGGAATCATTGAAGAGATATGGGAGGTTGATTACACGAAGTTTAGAGTACCTGTTTTTAAATGTCAGTGGGTCGACAGTAACAATGGTGTGCAAACCGATGAGTTAGGATTCAAATTGGTGGACCTTAGTAAGGTAGGTAATAAAGAGGAACCTTTCATCATGGCATCCCAAGCAAAACAAGTGTTTTATATCCGTGATCCTTCTAACAAAAGGTGGTCAGTGGTTCTCCAGGGAAAAAACATGTATAACGGTAGTGAGGGAAATCACGATTCAACTCTTGATATTTATGATACTCCTTCTTTCTCAACACGAGTGCCTAATTTCAATGAGGAAAATGAAGTGGATGATGTACATGCTACTCGTAATGATCACCAAGAAGGGTTATGGGAGAACTTTACTAATTGACCACAAAGTAAGTTTAGTTTGATATTACCATCAAGTTTGGCATATTATGTGTTTACGTTGATATTTATAAGTTATGTTTATGTACGTTGATCGATATTTATAAGTTATGTTTGATATTTATCCTGACATACTAACAAGTTTTTTTTTTTTTGTGTTGTGTTTAAACAGGTATACATGGCTGATCATGAGGATACACCTCCTTCATGCAGCGGGTCAGAGACCCCGTCTACCGATAGAAAGGGTAGACGTGCCACACGGATGAGGCATTTGACTGCCAACCGTGGGTCAAATCAGAGGATAAGAGTAGATTTTGATGATAACCTCAAACCTATTGGGCCAATGGAAGATCAGTTTACCAGTTTTGTGGCGACCCTTGCTAGGAACAGGCCTAGTATACTCATTGATAGGTGGAGAGATGTACCGGCGGACGTGAAGGAGCAGATATGGGAGAGTATTCTGGTATCTATACTTCTACGTCCTGTGTTTGTCTATATCTACTTTATTTTTATCTTAATAATATCATACAGTAATTCGTTGATTCTTTTGGTCTTAATGTAGTTGACATTTGACATACCGGATACATACGCTATGAAGAAGCGTTTGCTTTGAAGTATCTTTGGAGAGCGTTGGAGGGGTTTTAAGGCCGACCTGGCGGATACTATATATTCGGTCCAAAAAGTAAAAAGAACCCACTTGAGGTGTATCCGTTTCTTGACAAGGCGACGTGGGATCGCTTTGTTCGAGAGCCGACGTGATCCCGACTTTTCGGGTTAACTTATTTGATTTGTCTCTAAATTTATGTAATTGCATTAATTTCATTTACTTATGTAATTTAATTGTCTTTTATTTATAACAGGAGAAGAGGAAAAAGGGGCAGGAAAACCAAAGCAAGAATGTCTACCCCCATGTCATGTCTCGTGGGGGATATAAAAAGCTTGTTAAGAAAATGGTTGAAGAGGAAAAGAAAGCACGTCAGCAGGCGGCATCTCGGGCGGATCCTAATGCTGAAAATCTTCCGAGGTTGTTGATCCACCTCCACCCCCACGCCATCGTTCATGGAAGAGGGGCCGACAAAGAAAAACGGGACAATATACATCCGAGGAGGCCCGCCAAGTAGCTGAGAGGATTGTAAGTATAGTTTGTTGTAATTGTCATTTTAAGATTGTTACCGAATTGTAATGTGACCTGATATTTTTATGTGATAGGATGCCTTGGATGATCAGCTAACCCAAGGAACCTTTGTTCCTAGAGGACGCAATGATATCTTATCTACTGCCATCGGTAAACCAGACCACCCGGGCCGTGTCATTGGTGTTGGATGGGGAGTCGGCATTCGCCAATACCATGGTTCATCTTCACACCAATGCCACAGGGATTCGGTTGCAGATAGAGCACAACTAAAACAGGAGATTGCAGCTGAGCTTCGACAGGAGATGGCCGAGCAGTTTGCCCAGCAGATGGCAATATTTACTTCTTTGTCCCAGCAGATGACAGCCGGTGTCCAACCCTCTGTCCATGTGAGCACTAAGGGCTCATGTGATCCTCCTCATCATCCTGAAAATGATGATGATGCTGCTGCTGATGATGATGATGATGATGATGATGATGATGATGATGACGACCCTGATAGGTGTGAGCTGTATGTTGATGATCATCATCATCATCGCCGCTTAGTGGCATTGGGTAGGGCATATAATAAGTTAGGTAATACCATACACCATCGGTTATTACCGGATGATCATCTGAGGGTGTCTGTTGAGATTATTCGAGATGTTGATGCTCGAGTCCCTGTGCCCACCGAGGAGGTTCAAACAAAGGGGTCGGGCCCCCGTAACTTCATCCTCCGGCCAAGAAGACTGGTCGACTTTCTTATTGCATCCGAGGTATTCGGTTAGTTGTGTTTTTCTATATTCATAGTTGAAATATATTTATTATTGTTTAAAGATAATGCTTTATTTGTATTTGTTATAGGATGTTGGAAATGATATTGTGCCTAAAAGGTCGGATCTAGGAAGACCGAGAGATGTCCGCTCTGTCAAGGTATTCATTTGACCATTTAGTTCATAACGAATTAAATAACTTAATTATCCGTGATTACTAATATATATCTATGTTGTTTAGGTGATCTACAAATGGTCACCTGCACATTGTTATGTTTTCAAAGATATTTCTATAAAGTTTGTCACCATGGAGGATGATGCAGCATTGGTAACGTTGGAACATGATGCCAGCCCTGGTGAACTGTATATACCAAAGAAAGAACTTATGGAGATGGCACTCAATAAAGAAATGGCCAGCTCTGCACACATATCGTTTTGGTGCACGTAAGTACATTTTATTTATAAGTTAAGTACGTAATTAATTTTTAAATACAATGATAATTAACATGTTTTTCCAATATATTAGGTATCTGCATCGTATGTTAGTCGATCAGGGTAACCTCGCCCTTTATGGGTTCATTGACCCCATGTTCATTCAGGGTGATGTTCTCATAGCATCGGAAGACCCGGTCACTACCATACGTGATATACTTGCCCGAGACGATCATCAATTCTATCTTGCGCCTTATCTCAATAAGTAAGTACCGGTTATTAATTTAAGTATAACTATATATGACTTACAGTCACTAATTGTTCCGCAAATACAGCAAGCATTGGCAATTGTTGCTCTTGTACCCAAGAATGAACGTCGTGGTCTTCTTCTGCTCATTGGGAAATAAGCCGGCGAATGAACTGAAGACGATCATCGAAACGTAAGCGTTAAAATACTTTATAATCAGTAATGCAGTTGTTTTAATTATCTGAAATCTATTATATATACTTTAATTAATGTTTTTGTCATGATAGGTCTATTAATGCATCCCACATGCAGCGTGGTGAAAGGCGTACTCGGGCTATCAGATGGATTATTCCCAGCGTAAGATATTTATTAGTTCAAATGCATCAAATGCAGTGGGTACAATAATTGATTTCTATTTTATTTAATTCCTCATATTCTAATTGGGTTTCATTTGTACGTAGTCACGTATACAACGTGGGTCATGGGAATGTGGCTACTATGTGATGCAATGGATGTTGGAAATTATCTCCTCCGGGATCACTGAAAGATGGAGTGAGGTAAATGTTAATTGACACAATTAGAAGTAATAGTATAGATTCGTTATATGTTTTATGTTAGTTTATTACTTAAAAGATATAATCTTTTGTCCAATTAAACTTGCAGATATTCAACAATCCATCTCCATTGTCCGGTTCGACATCAACATCATAAAGAGGCGTTGGGCAACTTTCTTTCTTGAAGTGTACCACCCATAGTTTGTATATATGTAGTTAGTTTAAAAACTTATCATATACTAGCTATAGTGTACGTACCTTTGACTGATGATATGTATTAGTGCTCGTGTCCTGGTTCAATTCTTCTTCTCTCGTGTTTTGATGTAGCTTTGATAAAGTGTTGTTTTCATTCATTCGAAATTAATTAGGCCTGATGCCCTCTGTTTTCAGATTCTGTGCTCACTAGTCATTTGATGAAATGTCAGTATTTTTAACCATATGTGTAAGAGCTAATTGGCTGTGCTAAGAAAATTGAATGAAGTATGTTTTGCTTTTGAATGATTGTGTCAAAACTGGTTTGGTGTTCTATTGTTGTTTCTTGTTTGATCAGGGTACTGCTGGTTTGTTTATTGATCTGCATTAGTGAAAACAGGAATGATTGAAATGTAAATAATAGATTAAAAAAAATGAGATTTTACACATCGGTTCTCAATAACCGATGTGTATATTTAACTTTCTACATCGGTTTTGCTTAAAACCGATGTGTAAATTTAACTTTACACATCGGTTCTTTAGAAAACCGATGTAGAAAGTCAATTTTACACATCGGTTTTAAGCAAAACCGATGTAGAAAGTTAAATTTACAACTGCTTATCAATTGCTAAATTAATTTTACACATCGGTTAGTATAAAACCGATGTTTAAAATATACTTTACACATCGGTTTTAAAACCGATGTGTAAAGTGGCAATAAACCACATCGGTCGTTTCCACATCAGTTTCAAAACCGATGTGGAAAGCCAAAAATAACCGACGTGGAATCCCTTTTGTGCACTAGTGGGCCAAGCTAGGGAATTTGACACATTCACAGGCTATAATGCCTAAACAATAACCCAACTAAGTTAAAGATCGTGATTTGTCTTGATAAGACACTCACTTTGAGTTTCGCTAACAGCATTAGGCAGTCCACTAATGTAGTTTCCGCAGCCTTTTTAGGTTATGAGAAGCTACAAGATTATACGGATTAAATTCCTAAAAGGCATAATGATATGCATTGTAATAAAATTTTCACACAAAAATTTATTGCAACTCAATTGTTATGGCAATTTTTAATGAATTACTTTCTTTAAATGATTTTTGTTCTGTATGTTCAAATTTGATAAGATTGAAGAATATAGAAAAAAATTAAAATAAAAAAAATTAAATTTTTTAAAAGTATCTACTTATTTAAAATATTGTAAATATTATAAATTTAATTAGTATTCAAAATTTGAAATATCTCCTTCTATTGAATGGAGTTTATATTTCTCTCTCATTAAAGTTATCATTAACTATTCTCTCTATTAGAAAAATTAAAAAAAAATAAGAAATTTGAAAGATCTAGGTTGTCCTTTCCTCATTTTTATTTGTTTCATCGTGGGCCGATGGAAAAACATGGACAAGGTAATATGATCATCGTGGTTTTGGTCATTGCATATTTTTAGATACGTTTAACAAACATATATTGATTATATCTATAAATAACTCCTCAATTCTTAAACTTAGACCCCACACACTTTCAAATTCAAACTTCTTCTTTTTTAATAGAAAATTGGTGGCGAGTGAGCTACCACTCTGGGGCCTGGAGCTACATGGGTATATATAGTCCCTCCCCAAGAAGTTTATTTTTGTTTAGGATTCGAGCAATATTTAGTTTTAACATTTTAACACAAGTCTTAAAATTTTGGATCCTCTATAGTTTTAAAGAAGCAACAAAGGATCTTGATCGTTCTTTTTAGTACTTGAAACTCTGGATCATCGACAGTAAAAAATCGTGATCGTTCTTTTTAAGGAATATATGGCCAAAATCAATTGCTTCTACAGATGTGAAGGCAAATTTTTTGCTGGTACAGGCAAAAAGTTTTTGGATTTTCTCGACCCCCAAATGCGAATATTCGATAGTGTGAAAGGGGCTCTAAAGAGTTGAACTAAGGTTACTATGGAGAAGAAAAAAGAAACTCCCAAACCAAGCACTGACATAATCAGTTTTGTGGTCCCTTTTAAAACCTTGGAATGAGTGTAACTTTTATTTTGAGCTTGAATGCTTACATCTAGAATTTAAGTTTATTTATTATTATATTTTGTGATCAACTTTTAAATTGATTTTTTTCAAAAATAAAGATGTCATGTAGATATTATTTCTACTCTTTTGACATTATTTGTGCCAAGTCATAAACCGATTTCTGTCACCCCACGGCTATCAATTTATTTCTTACTTCTATGCTTCTTTTCAATAGTGCAATAAGTGCTTTTTACGTCTGTTAAAATTGATTTTATACGTCAGAATATTGTCTGAAGTAAATACAGCTGACGTTAATAGTTAATATTTTAACGTCAGTTGTTTAAACAACTGACGTTAAATATAAAACTATTAACGTCGGTTCTTTAACACAACTGACGTTAATGTTGTTCAAACTAACGCCAGTTCTGTTAAAGAACTGACGTTACAGGTTTTATTTTTAATGTCAGTTTCCTAATACAACTGACGTTAATAGTGTACTGTATATTTTATAAAATACTATTAACGTCAGCTGTATCAAACAACCGACGTTAATAGATTTTTAAAAAAAAAATTCAGTTTTAAAATATCACTCCCCTCAGCTATCCCTGCATTCAGTAAAAATCCCAGTAACACAGAATATCACACACATTACAGAATTGCAAACACTACCCTTAAATTTCAATATTAACTAAAAGAAAAGAAATATACAAAGGAACAATGGGGGGGACTTAAAACCAAAACCCATGTATAGGAAAAACATAACTATCTACAAGTATATATATATATATATATATATATATATATATATATATATATATATATATATATAAATTTTAGTCTCTAATGTCTAAAAACAAAACTAGCAATCTAAGTATATATATATATATATATATATATAAATGTTGTTAATTAGTTTCTAAAGTCTAACAAAAATACTATTCATCTAAGTATTGCGGATGTATCTTGTCAATTCCTTTTTCAACCGCATACTTGAAGAAGAATTCTGCCAAGTGCATCCTCAAGTCTCTAAACTCATCTTTTTGAAGAGGCAATTGGTTGTTAAATGCCTACACACGTTCAAATAATAATAATAACATTAACGCAAATCATCACCAAAGCTATAATATATAATTTAACAAGTTGTTTAAATATTACCTTCTTCCATCCATCTGTAATAGATGCGGAGACTATGTTCAACATATGAAGCATCACATAATAGCCGCACGACCACCCGTCAGGTTGAAATCGAGACTACAAACAAAATTAATTTCAATGTCAGTTAAATATACATATAAATTAGTAATTGTAATATTAATTATTTGATAAATAAACTACCAAACCTTGAGGATGATCCAATCAGGATTTCCTTTAGCCTTAGAAGCCCTACTTCTCCCGTTGGCGTAACTTTTGCTACTCGCCTTCAGCATGCTATCATAAACAAATAATCATGTCAATTAACAAATTCATATATCATGTGTGTAATAAACTAAAAACAACTGATATTAAAACTCAAATTAAATTGAAGATTAGTTACTTACGTATTTACAGCTTCCACCACCTCCTGTGGCGGGTTTTGGTGGAGAGAGCAGAAGAATATGACAGTATGCCTAGACGGGTGAAGTACGAGCAACTGCCAATGGTTATTCATAGAGTAGGGAGCCAGATATAATTCTTTCCGATTGTCTCCCATCAAGTTCACTATGTATTTACTTAATTCATCTCCAGGAAAGAATTGAGGCATAAGGATTGACGGATCTACGAAGCCATAAACTAATTTGGAGCCCTTATCAAGCTGAAGATGATGGAGATACCTATGATATGAAAAGGTGTGGATGTTAATTACATAATATATATATTGAAATTAAAATAAATTATTAAATGGAAAAATACCAAAAATAAATAAGTTATAAAATTAAAATTAACTTACGTGCACCAGAGACTCAAAACCGTGCTGGTCATCCACACGTTATCTCTGCATGCGTGCCCGAGATCTTCACCACAGAAGGAAAACATCCTCTCTTGATTTGGGCGTGCCCCCCATCCATCGTGCTCCAATGGACATTCAAAATTCTCAAAGGGATAATCCTCACCAAGTGAGAACAAACGAGTGACAGGTGACTATGACACCGACGTCGACTTGGCCTTCAATTTAGAAAAAATAAAATAGATAAGTTGTTGATAATTAAAAAAAACACAAGTAATTATTTGACTAATTTGGACATTAATAATGAATACATACCTTTGTTTCCATTTCGAGCTCACGGCGTTTGAAGTCCAACTCAAGCTCACGCCTTTGCATTTCCAACTCAAGCTCACGGCGTTGGACTTCCAACTCCCGCTCCCTAGCTGCCAACTCATCGTCCTCCACATGTGCCCTACTATAACTCTCTTTTGTTCTCACATGTGAAGGGTTGGCATGTCCTGCGGTGTCCTGGGATGAACCGACGGAGGAAATCTCTCTAGCAAGTGCCTGCTTGAATTCTGGGTTGGATAGGAAGCTTTTCATAAGATGTGTTGTAATAGCAGGGTTGGAGATGAGCTGCTGAGTCATGGATTCCAAAATTGATGCCTCATCGACGACTCGCTTTCGTGAAGCAGACTTGCCATAATATTCTCTGACGGTCACGTTCCCAGGAACACCGATAACCCGACCAGGATGGTCTTTCTTGCCTAGAGCAGTCATCAATACGTCCCACCGTCCAGAAGGGACGAATGAGCCCTGGGAGCATTGTGCTTTAAGATCCATATACAATGAAGAAATGAAAAAACGTGCAAGTGAAAAGTGTTAAAAATATCTATACAAATATCAATTGAAATGAAGTTAATTATTTACTTACAATCTTATCTGCCACTTCGCGAGTGGCATCAACTTTAAAAGATCCTGTCTTTGTCATACGGCTGGCTAACCAGACATCCTTTTTCTATCCTAGCAGCGTGCTCTTCCTGCTTCACCCTCAGCCTATCCGCCATCATCTCCTCGATCCGAGTCTCGTACCCACCCTGAGACATGGTGTAGCGGTGGATGTTCTTCGCCTGATTCTGCCTACCCTTCTCTGCCTTAGCCTATTCAAACAAAAACACATAATTAAATACAGTTAAATGATCTATAAGAAGCATACAAAATTAACTTAATCAACCAACCTGAAATTCTTCATCATGTCGACTCCTAGCAAACATATCCCAAGTATCCTTATCAATCCAGGGATAATCCGAGAACATCTTATCAAGTCGCTTCTTCCCAGATACATAGTACCTGGTAAGATCATGCTTGAACCCATTCCAGCACTTTGATGCCATTTTCATACATTTCGTACGATGATCCTCGTCATTCGGCACAGTCCAAGTTACCTACACATTAAATACATAACAACTGGATGGATTATAACTCGGATAATTATCTAATAATGTAAATCAAAAGAATGTAAAGGTAAAATACCGTGATAGCCTCCCAAATCTGGTCCTTAACGTTCCGTGGAACGTCATTCCAATGGTTGTAGTTGATGCTAACGTGCTGCTTCGCTTGTAGAAACACTCACTTTTTAAATTCTTTAGCACGGGGTCCCTGGGGCTTTAGATTAGCATCAAAGCACACCTCAAGCTTTGTCCGCTTTGCCTGGACTTCTCTAATTTCTTCAAAGTCGTGGCTCCTCTACCTCGTTTCCTCTAAGACTATGATGTCTGTATGGACAAAAAAATGATAAAATAGAGGGTTGTCACATTATAAACTTACATTAAAATGAAGGACTAAAGATAGTATATAACATGTAAACTTACACTAGAATCAGGCGTAGGCACGATCGGGTCCTGTGTAGGCCCCACAGTGTCCTCCCGTGCATGTGAGCTATCCAACTGATCTATATGTATGCTTGTTCAGAAACAACATATATTTATTAAAATAGGTTATAACTAAAAATAAATATAGAAGTATAAATAAAAATAAATGTATACTAAGTTTAAACTACCTATATCAATATCCCCTCGTGATGATCATCACGAGTGGCATGTACATCGTCCAAACACTTGACACAAGGACAACAAAACATTCCATTACTATTAGGAACATTCCTTTGAGTAAATCCTATAAATTCTCCCACCCCCTTCAAACACTCAGCACAAGTGCGCTTACAAACCATCCAACTACGATCCATAACTAGATAGGTTCTGTAGTTATACAAAACATATATCCAATATAAGGACAATACGGGAGAATGAAAACTAGTTTTTGAAATCCTAATTGAAAACTAGTTTTTGAAATCCCGTCAACCATGTATATCTTATTTTACTAACTGCCTAAAACAAAATTTCCACGGTAATCTCACATCATTCTTCTCATCAATCAGGCAACAACACATATTAGGACTATTGCTATATCTAGTACTATAACCACTCAGCCATATGAATCGATCAAGAGAGCATGATATATACAAGCAAGGCGTTTAAAAATTATTTCAAATTTACACCATTTTCAGGTTTCTTAAGACAAAAAAGAAACAAGAAGATGAAGATAAATTAACAAAAACAGAATTCCAATGAGCAATATATTGTTGATGTCACATGCTACAAGCAACTCTAAATTTCTTCCCATTTTGAAATAGGTCGTGATAGCAGAAGAAAAACAAGAGAAAACACAAAAACCACGACCAGAAATAGAGACATTCCAAACAACTCAAACTCACAGTTTCTAGTTTCAACTACAGAGACTACAGTTTCAACATACACTCAAAACCAAAAATAAAAAAATGTGCCCTAAAGACTCACCAGAAATAGGTGCTCACGTGGTGGTGGGGAGGGGAGCTCGAGTGGTGGCCAACGTTCGATGTGGTTACTGAGAGCAGAGGGACAAGGAGAGTTAGTGCGCGGGAAGGGAAAGAGAGATGTCAAGTTATTGCAAAGAATGAGCGAGAAAGACAGAGTTAGTGTTAAGAGTGTACCTCACGGTGGTGGCGAAGAAGCCCTCGCGGTGGTTGCGGTGGAGAGGAGCTCGCGATTAGGGCAGAGTGAGAGTGAGAGTGAGCGTGATGAAAAGAGAAGAACAGAGACGTACAGAGCAAAGTGAAGAAGGGGCATGGGTGTAATCGTTATAATCAAAATTAAAACAACAGTTTACGTCAGTTGTTTAATACAACTGACGTTAGAAGTCATTTTTAACGTCAGTTGTCTTAAACAAATGACGTTAAAAGTCATTGTTTAACGTCAGTTGTATTAAACAACCGACGTTAAAAATAAATATTTTTTATTTTAAAAACACTTTTAACGTCAGTTGTTGAAGACAACTGACGTTAAAAGTGTATAAGTTTCTGCAAAAACATTCATTCCTTTGACTATTGTGCTACTTACCCATGCACCTTGTAACTTAATCCTCTTAATGAACATTAAGTTTATAGATCAGTTTTGAAGAAAATCAGGTAGTATCTCTTCTCTATATAAAGTACCGTTCTTCTGTATCAGTCTGTAATACACCCTCTTCTTTTCCTCTATATTTCGTGCGTTTTCTATTCCTTCACAATATGGCTCTATCATATTTGAGACTTTTGTTATTTCTTCCTATACCTAGACTTAAAAGGTTTCTATCTTAATGGTCAAAAAACTTCTGAGGTTGAGTAAATCACATAACATGGATGGTAAGGTTGAGTGAATCACATAATGCGATACCCTCACTTTATTTCATCCCTTTCATCCCTTTCACTCCGCTTTGGCAGCAAGTGATTGTGGATTCAGATGGAGCATCAAGGACTTCAAATGAGGGAGGGGATGCATCCATTGAAGTTTTTGAGGACAGGACTGAGAAGAAAATGACGTTGAAGCAGAAACTTTTTTATATTTTAGGGCTATTTTGCAGAAATTTTTTATCTTTTAATCATGTAATTGTAACTTATGAATCGCTTCAATGAGATACGATTTGATTATACATATAACTTGTTTTATGTTAAGTGTTTATTTATTTTAATTTGCACAAGAATTTGTTCACTAATTCAAGCTAATTAATTAAGATTATAAATAAACTTGTTTAAAAAAAAGATTAGAAATAAACTGCACTATATATGGAGTGATCTACATTAAGAGTGACAACGAAAGAAAGATAGGAATGAGTTTCAAATAGGAATATAGGATTATTTACGTCAGTTATTTATTTAACTGAAGTAAAAATCACACTTTTAACGTCAGTTGTATAAACAACTGACGTTAAAAGTATTAATAATTCTTGCAAATCACTTTTAACGTCAGTGCATTACACAACTGACGCAAATAGTGATTTAATATTTAAAAAACTTCCACCGTGATGAGGACATGGAGCACCAAGAGGCCATTCAAAGCTTAGGAGGACCAATGACTAGGGCAATGTCAAAGAGGATCCAAGAAAGCTTAGTCCAATTCATGACTGAGACGATTGCACAAGGAGAAAAAAATGTAATTGCGCCAAAAACCATGCTGGTCATACAAGCCATGGAGGAGGCGCAACTTGCATAGTAGAAATTTATTTTTTTTAATTGAATAAAAGTGCAAGTGTCCAATTGATTTATTTGGGACCAAAGCACTAAGTTATTTTTATTTCTTTTGGTGTGTTTAATCCACTTCAAGTGGTTGTGTGGCGCAAGGAGCAAGGGTCCCACGCCCCTCATAAGCTCTTTGTGTAGTTTGAATAAATCAATAAACTTGCTGCCAAAGAAAGACAAAGAGAATGCTCCAATCAAGGCAAGAAAGGAGTTACACAAGACAAGGTGATGAATGCTCCAATCAAGGCCAAAAAAAAAGGGAATTATACAAGACAAGATGATGAATGCTCCAATCAAGGCAAGAAAAAAAGGGAAGTACACAAGACAAGGAGATGAATGCTCCAATAGCACAATAAAGGCGCAGCCACCACTTAATTGCATTTAGCGAGTGGTTGTGAAACCTTCCCCTGATCGTGGAGTGCAATCAAAGCCATAGTAATTATTTTTAATTTCCTTTAGTTTCTTTTGTACCCCAAGAAAGGAAGGATTTTTCTCTTTGTAATAGCAAGAACCTCCCTCATTATATATAGGGGAGCAAGTTTCAATAAAAATAAGAAATATTTCAGCAAAATTTTGAGTTCATACTCTTTGGTTCTGGATTGGACCAGTTTATTGATCTTATCAAGAAATTCTCTTCTTGTGGTGATCCTCACATTCATAGGCTTATCCTTGTCTTGGATTAGACTAAGGTGGCGCCACTACCTCCCAATTATCCATCTTCTTTTCATTTCACATATCAAAAAAAAGGAAAATACGAAAACATCAGTCACAACCAAGTTCCATTCTAAAAATCAAGAAATGGCCCACTTCCACATCAAGGAGGTCATCATTTGGTATCAGAGCAAGGTTTCGACTTTGTTCAAAAGAATCCCAGGTTTCTCTATTCTTATCTTTGAGATCTGAATTCTTAACAAAAAAAACGCAAAATACATATCTTGAAAAGAATCCCAGGTTTCTCTATTCTTATCTTTGAGATCTGAATTCTTAACAAAAAAAAAAAACAAAAACAAAACAAAACGTAAAATACATATCTTGAATTCTGGTTGTGTTTCTTCCTTGCTGCAACATTCTGAATCTTATTCCTTTCTTTTGGGTGAATTCTTTCTTGTTCTAGTCTCACAAACTTTGTGTTCAATTTTTGTTTCTTACCTTTCCTTTCCAAGCTGATTGGGTGAGTGGATTATTATTTGAATTGGTTTCTTGTATTGAACATTTGCTGGTTTCTCTAAAGAACTGACAGAGTTATGGATGCTCAAAATTGTTTGCTACTCGATGCCCTCACGACAAAAATGAGAGAACTTTTGAGAGAGGAAGTGGAAAGTATAAATGAGAGAATTGACCAACTAGAAAACAGACAGAATGATAGTGAAGAGGAGGAACGGAGGAGAAGGAGACGTGATGAAACTAGAGAAAATAGGTTGAGTGGTATAAAAATAAAAGTACCACAATTTGTTGGGAAAAAATGACCCGAAAACGTATTTGGAATGGGAAACTAAAATTGAACAAATTTTTTCCTGTTACAATTACACTGAACTTCAAAAGGTGCATCTTGCTTCTATTGAATTTACAGATTACGCCTTGGTGTGGTGGGATCAATTGACAAAGGATAGGAGAAAGCACAATGATCCAGCCATTGCCACATGGGAGGAGATGAAGAGGCTCATGAGAAGGAGATTTATCCCATCTTACTACAACAGATAGCTGCACAACAAATTACAGCGGCTCACACAAGGCAACAAAAGTGTTGATGAATACTACAAGCAGATGGAGGTGGCAAAGATTAGAGCAACTGTGGAGGAAGATGATGAAGCAACCATGGCTAGGTTCTTGCATGGCCTAAATCATGATATAAGTGGCATAGTGGAACTACAACACTATGTTCAATTAGACGATTTGGTACATCAAGCCATAAGGGTAGAACAACAACTCAAGAGGAAGGGTCAAATAAGGAGAAGCACTACCACTTCTAATCCTCAAAATTGGAAGAACAATATTAAGAACGAAGGTACTTCTTCATCCAAAGAAGCCTCGGCTAACACAAAAGGTAAAAACACTACAACTAGTCCTTCTCAAGTTGTTTCAACTGACCGGACTGTTAAGTGTTTCAAGTGCCAAGGCTTAGGACACGTTGCATCTCAATGTCCTACCAAGAGAATTATGATTGTAGAGGAGGTTGAGGAGGAAGATGAAGGGGCTGAAGAGTGTGACGAGGATTGTGTTGAGGAGGAGGCCCAAATACCTAGTGGAGAGCTACTTATGATAAAAAGGTTGTTGGAAGCCGTGGTAAAGGAGGAAGATGCGACTCAAAGGGAGAACATATTTCACTCAAGATGCCTCATACAAGGCAAGGTATGTTCCCTGATTATTGATGGTGGGAGTTGCACTAATGTTGCTAGCACAAGGTTAGTTTCCAAACTCCAACTAGAAACTAAACCACATCCCAAGCCATATAAGCCTCAATGGCTTGTTAATGATGTTGAGATGGTTGTCGATGAACAAGTAGAAATCTCTTTTTCAATTGGGAAATATGAAGATGTGGCTGTTTGTGATGTAGTTCCTATGGAGGCCAGCCATGTTTTGTTGGGAAGGCCTTGGCAAATTGACAAAAAAGCAAGCCATGAAGGGCATACCAACAAGTACTTTTTTGTTCATCATGGAAAACGAATTGTATTGGCTCCCTTGAGCCCAAGTGAGGTGAGAGACGATCAAAAAAAAATTGAGAGAAAAATGTGAAAAAGAAAAATAAAAGAAAAAGAAGAAAAAGAAAAGATCTCCAAAAAAGAAGAGAGAAAAAAGAGTGACAAAAAAATTGATGAAAAAAAGAAAGAAAATTTGATGGCGACAAGAGGGGAGGTTAAAAAAGCTATTTCCTCCAATCAGCCCCTATATTTGCTTTTTAGCAAAGAGGTGGCCTTGCTATAAAATTTACCTAACACTCAAGAATTGCCAAATTGCATAAATTTCCTTTTACAGGAATTTGAGGATTTGTTCCCTAAGGAGGTACCAAGTGGGATGCCACCCTTGAGAGGGATTGAACACCACATTGACCTCATCCCAGGCGCTACTTTGCCTAATAGGCCAGCCTACCGGAGCAACCCACAACAAACGCAAGAGATACAAAAACAAGTGGCTGAATTGGTAAGTAAAGGTTGGGTAAGAGAAAGTTTAAGTCCATGTGTTGTCCTTGTTATTTTAGTCCCTAAGAAAGATGGTAGTTGGAGAATGTGCACTGATTGTAGGGTTGTTAATAATATCACTGTTAAGTATAGGCATCCAATACCTAGGTTAGATGACTTGCTTGATGAACTGTTTGGTGCATGCTTGTTTTCGAAAATTGATTTGAAAAGTGGATACCATCAAATTAGGATAAGGGAAGGGGATGAATGGAAAACTGCTTTCAAAACAAAATATGGTTTATATGAGTGGCTAGTTATGCCTTTTGGATTAACTAATGCACCTAGCACTTTCATGAGATTAATGAACCATGTTTTGAGGGAATTTTTGGGAAAATTTGTTGTTGTATATTTTGATGATATCTTGATATATAACAAAAACTTAGAAGACCATTGCATTCATCTAAGGGCTGTTTTAAAAGTACTAAGGAAGGAAAACTTGTATGCAAACTTGGAAAAATGTGTGTTTTGCACGGATCAAGTTATTTTTCTAGGTTTTGTCATAAGCTCTCAAGGAGTACACGTGGATGAAGCAAAGGTGAAAGCAATCCAAGAGTGGCCAGCACCTAAAAACGTGTATGAGGTAAGAAGTTTCCATGGTTTAGCCAGTTTCTATAGGAGGTTTGTTAAGGATTTTAGTACTATCGCTGCACCTCTTAATGAAATTGTTAAAAAGGAAGTTGGTTTTAAATGGGGTGAGAAACAAGAACAAGCTTTTTCTATTCTTAAAGAAAAGCTCACCCAAGCACCAATTCTAGCATTGCCTAATTTCTCAAAATCTTTTGAAATTGAGTGTGATGCTTCCAATGTTGGAATTGGGGCGGTTTTGATGCAAGAAGGTCATCCAATTGCTTATTTTAGTGAGAAATTAAAGGGGGCTGCCTTAAATTACTCAACTTATGATAAGGAATTGTATGCCTTGGTAAGGGCATTACAAACGTGGCAACATTACTTGCTACCAAGGAAATTTGTCATTCACAGTGATCATGAGTCCTTGAAGTATTTAAAGGGACAAGGTAAGTTGAACAAGAGACACGCTAAATGGGTTGAATTTCTGGAGCAATTTCCTTATGTGGTTAAGCATAAGAAGGGTAAAGCCAATGTTGTGGCTGATGCATTATCGAGAAGGTACGCATTACTCTCCACCCTTGAAACTAAAATTTTTGGTCTCGAGCACATTAAGGATATGTATGAGCATGATCTTGATTTTTATGATAAATATGCTGAATGTGTGCATGCTGCCCATAATGGATTTTTTAGGTACAATGGCTATTTTTTAAAATAAAAAAGGTTCTGTGTGCCAAAAGGATCCATTAGAGAACTCTTAATCAAAGAGGCGCATGAGGGGGGCTTAATGGGACATTTTGGTGTTCCTAAAACTTTGGAATTTTTGCAAGAACATTTCTATTGGCCCCACATGAGAATTGATGTGCAAAAATATTGTGAAAAATGCATTGTATGCAAAAAAGGCCAAATCCAAGGTTATGCCCCATGGTTTATACACTCCATTGCCTGTTCCTGAATACCCTTGGATTGACCTTTCCATGGACTTTGTCTTAGGGTTACCTAGAACAAAGAATGGGAAAGATTCTATTTTTGTTGTTGTGGATAGGTTCTCAAAGATGGCACGTTTCATTCCATGCAAAAAGTTGGATGATGCTTGCCACATTGCTGATTTGTTTTTCAAAGAAGTGGTGCACCTACATGGCCTACCAAAAAGAATAGTGTATGATCGTGACACTAAATTTCTAAGCCACTTCTGGAGAACTTTGTGGGGTAAGGTGGGAACTAAGTTACTATTCTCTACAAGTTGTCATCCCCAGACTGATGGGCAAACTGAGGTAGTAAACAGAACCCTGTCTACTCTTTTAAGGGCAGTACTTTCAAGGAATCTGAAAATGTGGGAAACATGGCTGCTACATGTTGAATTTGCTTATAATAGGGCTGTGCATAGTATTACAAATCATTCCCCATTTGAGATTGTGTATGGTTATAATCCTTTAACTCCTCTTGATCTACTGCCATTACCTAACACATCTCTGTTGAAGCATAAAGATGGCAAAGCAAAGGCTGAATTTGTGAAAGGTTTGCATGAGAAAATTAAACTGCAAATTGAAAAGAAAAATGAAAGCTATACCAAAAGTGCCAATAAAGGGCGCAAGCGGGTTACTTTTAAACCCGGAGATTGCGTCTGGACCCATATGAGGAAAGAAAGGTTTCCATCACAAAGGAAATCTAAGTTAATGCCTAGGGGCGATGGCCCTTTTCAAGTGATTGCCAAAGTTAATGATAATGCTTATAAAGTTGACCTTCCGGGTGAGTATGGTGTTAGTGCCACTTTCAACGTTACTGACTTGTCTCCTTTTGATGTAGGTGATGAGGACTTCAATTCGAGGTCGAATTCTCTTCAAGAGGGAGGGAATGATGAGGACATGGAGCACCAAGAGGCCATTCAAAGCTTAGGAGGACCAATGACTAGGGCAATGTAAAAGAGGATCCAAGAAAGCTTAGTCCAATTCATGACTAAGACGATTGCACAAGGAGAAAAAAATGTAATTGCGCCAAAAACCATGCTGGTCATACAAGCCATGGAGGAGGTGCAACTTGCATAGAAGAAATTATTTTTTTAATTGAATAAAAGTGCAAATGTCCAATTGATTTATTTGGGACCAAAGCACTAAGTTATTTTTATTTCTTTTGGTGTGTTTAATCCACTTCAAGTGGTTGTGTGGCGTAAGGAGCAAGGGTCCCACGCCCCTCATAAGCTCTTTGTGTAGTTTGAATAAATCAATAAACTTGTTGCCAAAGAAAGACAAAGAGAATGCTCCAATCAAGGCCAAAAAAAAAAGGGAATTATACAAGACAAGATGATGAATGCTCCAATCGAGGCAAGAAAAAAAGGGAAGTACACAAGACAAGGAGATGAATGCTCCAACAGCACAATAAAGGCGCAGCCACCACTTAATTGCATTTAATGAGTGGTTGTGAAACCTTCCCCTGATCGTGGAGAGCAATCAAAGCCGTAGTAATTATTTTAATTTCCTTTAGTTTCTTTTGTACCCCAAGAAAGGAAGGATTTTTCTCTTTGTAATAGCAAGAACCTCCCTCATTATATATAGGGGGCGCAAGTTTCAATAAAAATAAGAAAGATTTCAGCAAAATTTTGAGTTCATACTCTTTGGTTCTGGATTGGACCAGTTTATTGATCTTATCAAGAAATTCTCTTCTTGTGGTGATCCTAACATTCATAGGCTTGTCCTTGTCTTGGATTAGACTAAGGTGGCGCCCCTACCTCCCAATTATCCATCTTCTTTTCATTTCACATATAAAAAAAAAAGGAAAATACAAAAACATCAGTCACAACCAAGTTTCGTTCTAAAAATCAAGAAATGGCCCACTTCCACATCAAGGAGGCCATCACACCGCCTCATTTTTAACGTCAAACATATGGTCAACTGACGTAAAACGTTCCCATATATTACATTATTTCCACTAGTGTTTGTTGTGGCATTAACCCTCACACTCTTCTAACTATCCATTGCTGATTATCTGAGTTTGTCAATCCTTATGGGCTTTTGAAACCAATATATAAGATTTATAATGAGTTTAAGTGTCATAACCCATTCAATTAACATATCTTTCTGTGATGACATTCTTGGTGTGAAGGCAAGGTTTTTCCCGGCAGCCAAAAAATACGAATAGTGTGAAAGGAACTCTAATGAGTTGAACTAAGGTTACTAATGGTGAATCCATAAAAAAAAGGTTACTATTTGGAATATCAGTTTATCTCGATTTAATTATCACTTTAAAATGTCAAAAAGAGCATTAAAAACTTTTTTCAATAATACCTTTATTTATTGGCATCTCTACATATCCTATATTAATTAGTCCTTTTAACTAACTCCTACTTTAGTAAGGGTATTTTATTAAAAAAAATATATATTTTACCTTAGAAAGGAGTGTAAATATTTATTTTTCTAAGATTTGTGCATTACCTTAAATGACAAATAAAATGAGATGGAGGGATGCATTATTCATAATTTAACCTATCAAATATTTGTTTACCAAGAAAAAAAGTTTACCAAAAAAATAAACTATCAAATATTTAAAATAATTACGAATATATTAACTGATTAATTTTGTTAAATTTGTTGTTTTATTTATATTTATGGTAACAGTTTAACATGAATTATTTTTCAAAATTTGTAAACTAATTGATTGCATTTTAAAATTTTGGCTTTCAATATTTTTTCGTGCTAAACAAAAAAATAGCAAAAAAGCAAGAAAAGGAAACGAAAGTATACTCCCGTAAATGCACAACCCTTACTTCATCATCGTGAAGCAAAATCCATAACCCTAGAGAAGCTGAGATTATGCGAACCAAAGGAAGGTCTCCTTGTGCTCCCGACTTTGCCAAATATCCGGCCACCTGTTTACCCTCAAAAAGCCTAGGATTTTCAATATGATCTCTAATATAAATTTCTAACATTTTAATTTTTTTATTACTAAATATAGTAAAATGATGAATTATTTTTAGGTAAAAAAATGTGACGATAGTACATGATTTGGGAACCAAAAAGTAAAATATTATTTTATAGTAGACTATTATTAATTTAATATGATATATTATATTATTGAAATTGTTTTGAATTTATTTGAAAGTAAAAAATAGGGATTCTAAAATTATATATATTGGTGGTCTTCCTTAACCTTGCAAGGGACGTGACTTTTTCTAACATCAACTTTTTATATACCAAAAAAGAAGCTCCTTAACTAATGCACTTAGGGTCAGCCCAATGTATTTTTATGCCTAAAACAAAATTTGATATGAGGCCTTTTTAAAACCAATAATTACATTTTATTAAAAAAAATATATTTTTATTTAAAATTTATCTTTATTATAATTTTCTATATTTTTAAAGTGTAATTATTATGGTTGGTGTCAATTTTTATTGTGTGTACATGGAATCACATTTATGATTTCTTGTGATTTATGATTTAAGGTTTTAAATTATTTTTCTTGTTAAACTTAAATAACCAAAAAACAATCTTAATAACTAGGTCCAGAAGATAACATCTTTGCCAAACATCTTGATCAATGAAGTTACAGAAGAGACCGTCACTTGTCTGAACTACGTCAAAAGTAGTAATTTTAGCTTCTTTGCTCATATGCCTTTATTCCCGTCTGAATGTATTGACATCCCTATTCTCCAAAGCATTGTGGAGAAGGAGATCTCTGTCTCACTCTTGTATGATAATCGGGTTGTGGCATTTCAAGGGATAACCAAAATGGTGCGAGATGTGTCTATCAGAGCATTCACCGACATCATGCGTCAAGCCATCAGCAGGAACAAATCTGAGAAAATGGTGGAAGCACAAAACAAATGGTGAAGCAAAGGTCAGAACCCCATTTCTTGTTTGGCTCAATTGGACCTTCTCATCTATAGAGGGATGGCATGGCAGTTGGGGGCAATGCTGATCAACAATTACAGGTAATGCATAATTATATAACACAAGAGAATACTGCAATCCCAGGGGATGAGAGGACCTTGTTTTTTACCTTCTCTAAGAGGCATCGCTTGGAAAAATGGGAAGTGATGGAGTTCTTTACTATGGTATTTGGGGATTGTGTAGAGGCCTTGTACTTGCAGGAAGTGCCGCCAAATGACCAAGCATTGTTTGCTCGCACTGTTTTTCGTAACATGTCCACCATTGACATGATTCTCAAAGGGTCAAGCAAAGCCAAATTTGATATCAACGGAAAGCGTGTGTGGGCTCGAGAGCCTCTGCCAATAAAAACATATACCAACTTCAATGGGGAATCCTCTGGAACTGGGATATAGAGAAACTAAGTGGTGGTTAATTGCATGTAATGATTTACATATTTTGGTTCATGTTAGTTGGTTTTGGCGTCTAAGTTTGTATGGAAAGTGTTCGTTTCTTTTTTCTTTTTTCTTTTTTAAGTTATAGATGGTTTATATGTTGTATTATAAATAAGAATGAATCTATAAGTTTCCATGAAATATGGTCATGCTTTTGGTTGGCGTTCTTTAAATCTGTCTCCTAAGATTTTCAATAGGATTGATGAAAATGAATAAAATGAAATGGAGGTTTCATTGTTTGGATGATTAAAAATATGATAGAATAGAATGATATAATACCTCTATTTTTGTTCTCGTCTCTATTAAAATACAATCAAGCAATGATTTCGTCTGAGAATGGATTCTCTCCGGTGGAGAAATAGCTTAAGGAAATAATGTGCAGAAATCCCCACCCTTGAACCTCCCCTCTCCTCTTTATTATATTGTAAACATTCTTTATCTTTCCTTTTTGATAGATGGTGGAGATTTCACTGGATGGTAAAGTATAAGAAAGATTTCATTCCTAATTACATCTACACATAACTTAACTCCTCAATTGTTAAATCCCAGTCTCACACACTTTCAACTAAAATTTCCTTTAGGTTATGTTTGGATCGATGAAAATGACTAAAAATGTTGGAATAATCATTTCATTGTGTGGATAATTAAAATATGATAAAATGAAATGATGAAATACTTAACTTTTTGATCTCTCCAAATTTGGTATGGAATGAAATGAGATGAAACCAACTCATTCACTCCTTTTCACTTTATTTCATATCAAAATATCCAAACAATAATATAATATTTTATTATTATTATTATTATTATTATTATTATTATTATTATTATTATTATTATTATTATTATTATTATTTCATTTCACTATATTTCATATCATCTCATCACATTTCATTCATCATTAATATCCAAAGGTAGCTTTAAGGTACGCATTCTCCTCCAACTCAATGCATAAAAAGCCGTGTTGCCTTTAAAAAAAATAACAAGTCGTGTTTTTAAACAAGAAATTAAAAACAAAAAAGGGTAATATTAACTAGTAGTTTGAAAACAACCAATGAAGGTTGATCCAGTTGGTAAGGATTTGGCTCATAACCCACAAGGCCGTGAGTTCAAATCCCACTACCGGTGTGAGGATCTCATTGGTGAGTAACTGTAAGTACCTCTGTAAGCTCTGTTTGAGCATTGAGGCCTACCCTGACCCTGGTGAGCCCCTGGGACCCAACTCACCTAAACTATGCTTACCAAAAAAAAAACTAGTAGTTTGAAAACTTAACTTCAACAAACAAAATATTTATATATGATTTGAAAACGACTTCAAAATAAAAAGGTAAGTCATTATTTCTAATATGGAAGTAATTGAAATTTGAAAAACTTTTAAGAAAGAAGTAAAAATTTTAGTTCTTATGACCGTACTATATGGAAGAATGGACTCATCATGAAGACAAAGAAATATATAGGAATTGAAAATAAAATAAAATTTAGCGTACATGTCGTATGCGACTTAGTTTAGGAAATTAAAAAAATGTGTATTTTGATTCTTAATATTTGTAAAATGTGCAAATTTATCTTTTCATCAAAACCTAAAAAAATTGATGTGATAAAAAAAATATAAAAAGTGAATATTGTGCTCGAAAATAAAAAGATTTCCCTCTCAAATTTGTAAAATATTTTTTTTAAAGAAAAAGGCAATAAAGTAAAAATATTTTTGGAATTTGGACCAGGTGCGTAATAGTTAAAAAGAAAACCATATTTAGTTTTAACAGTTTATCTCAAGTTTTAAACATTTGGTTCCTCTGTAGTTTTAAAGAAGCTGCAAAGGATCTTGATCGTTCTTTTTAGTACCCAAAATTCTGGATCAATGGCATTTTAAAAAACCCCAATCGTTCTTTTTTAAGGAATATATGGCCAAAAGCAGTTGCTTCTGCAGATATGAAGGCAAAGTTTTTACTGATAAAGGCAAAAAGTTTTTGGATTTCTCGACCCCCAAATATGAATATGCGCTAGTGTGAAAGGGGGCTCTAATGAGTTGAACCAAGGTTAATATGGAGAAGAAAAAAGAAAAAAGAAACTCTCAAACCAAGGACTGACAAAATCAGTTTTGTGGTCCCTTTTAAAACCATGGAAATATGTGTGTAACTCTCATTCTTATCTTGGATGCTACATACAACATTTAAAATTTTTGTTTTGTGCTCAACATTTAATTTTTTTTTTCAAGACAAAAGATGTCATGCAAATATTGCTGCTACATTTTTGACATTATCTGTGCCAAGTCATAAACATGTTTCTTTCACCCCACAACTATCAGTTTATTTCTTACTTCTATGCTTCTTTTGTTGTGGCATTAATCCTCACATTCTTCTCTCTATCCCTTGTTGATTATGTGAGTTGGCCAATCCTCAAAGGATTTTGAAATCCGTATTTGATATTTACAATGAGTTTAAGTGTCATAACCCAATCAACTAACATATCTCTCTGTGATGATATGCTACGTGTCCAATAGTTGTACCTTTACATTTCTCACCGGGTTACTCTAAACTCTAAAAGGTCTACTCCTTCAGTATTTATATGGGACTAGCCAAGACGTGCCATAAAAAACTATTATAGGGTGAGGGTAGGATCAAACTGTTTGAGTTGATGGCTTCTGCTACTCCTCTTCCTTCCTTCGTGTCCCAGGAGGACTTCCTTCTCTTCCATAAAATTGATAGAGAACTCTATAGCATCCTTGTCATCAACCTTTATCGAGATCCAACTGAATCCATGGAAGTTCTTGCGATGTGGCTCTGGTTGGAGAGGGTGGGGTATCGTAACTTGGTCCAAAAGATAATATCTTTGCCAAACATCTTGATCAATGGTGTTGCAGAAGAGACTGTCACTTGTCTCGGCTATGTTAAGAGTAGCCATTTTAGCTACTTCGCACATATGCCATTATTCCCTTCTGAATGCACTGACATCCCTATTCTCCAAAGCATTGTTGAGAAGGAGATTAATGTCTCACTCTTGTATGAAAATCGGGATGTGGCACTTCAAGGGATAACAAAAATGGTGCGAGACGTATGTATCAGAGCATTCAACGGCATCATGCACCAAGCTATCATCAGGAACACAACTGAGAAAATGGTGGAAGCACAAAAAAAGATGGCGAATCAAAGGCCAGAACCTCAGTTTTGGTTTGGCTCAATTGGGCCTTCTCATCTGCAGAGGGCTGGCATGGTGGTTAGGAGTAATGTTGATCATCATCAGTCACGATTAGTACATAATTATCTGACACAAGAAACTAGTGCAATCCCAGCGGATGAGAGGACCTTGTTTCTGACCTTCTCCAAGGGGTATCGTGTGGAAGAATGGGAAGTGAAGGAGTTCTTTACTATGGCGTTTGGGGATTGTGTAGAGGCCTTGTACATGCAGGAAGTGCCGCCAAATGAACAATCACTATTTGCTCGCATTGTTTTTCGTAACATGGCCACCATTGACATGATTCTGAGAGGGTCAAGCAAAGCCAAATTTGGCATCAATGGAAAGCATGTGTGGGCCAGAAAGTTTGTGCCAAAACGCACCAAGACTTTTTTCCCAATAGCAACATCTACCAACTTCACTGGGGAATCCTCTGGAACTGGGATGTAGAAAATATTGTCATGTAATGATTTATGTTTTATGATGCATGTTTTTTTGTTAATATTTTGTGTCTAAGTTTGTCTGGGAAGGGTTCGTTGTTGTTGCTGTTACTTTTTTTTGTGTGACTTATAGATAGTTTTTATGTTGTATTATAAATAATAATGAATCTATAAGTCTTCGTGAAATTTGTCCATGCTTTTGGTTGATGTTCTTGAAATCTATCTCATAAGATTTTCAATGGGGAACGAGTAATACATAATCTAACATGAATTTTTACACTCAAATATGCAAAGAAAAAACTGAACTTCGTCCTCGAAAAGTCATATCTTGGTTTCAATTCTTACACACTGTTTCATAGGAGAATTAAATTTTTTTTTTCTTTGGCCCTATAAATTGGCAAGTACATTGTGGTTATGTCTATGCTTGCTGCATACATCGTCTTCCCTCAGTCAGTATAATTGTACATCAATCCTTTGTAACAATCATGTTATCATATGGATATATAATATAAATAATTTTGTGTATTACTTTTTATTGTATTCACTACATGACAAGCGGAAAACCGGGTATTAATTTTTTATTTTCCTATTACTAGTAGCAGTTAAAGTTGAGTAATAAATTCTGTCAACAAAAAAAGTTGAGTAATAAATAATTTTGACGTAGCCTTATACAATATTAATTGTCCATTTAAAATATTATAATTTATGGAGTATTAAAAGAATTTTTAAGTATTTTAATAAAAACTCAATTATTTAAACACTTAAAATACGATATTCAAACCAATGTGGTGCTGATCCAAGTGGTAAGGTGGCTTTGATCTCTTAATCATATGGTCCTTAGTTTGATCATTGGAACCATGTGTATGGAATAAACATTCTTGGGAAAGAATGTCGGCTTAGATTCGTCACTCACCCATCGGGTGGGAAGACACTCTAAAAAAAAAAAATACGATACTCACTTGCAAATGTATTAAATAAATTAAATTCATTCTAACTTGATATATGATTTATGAGAATATTTAACTATAGTTGAGTCGACATAAAAATTCATTTCAACTGTCATTGTGCACTTACAAATTTTATGTTCTTTTTAGGGGGTGTTGGTATACAAATTTTTTCCCCAACAATATCGATTCCCAAAAATGACAACTCCTACTGAAAATGTTAAAATGTGTTTGATAGACTTTACATATTACTTGGAATCTTGATTCCCTTGTTTGGTTTAAGAATGTTAACATTATTTTCAAAAGTACTCTTAATATAGATTAATTTAAAATAAAAAATTATAAAAATTATAAAATGTTAAACATTGAAATAATTTAAAAGAAGGTTTAATGAACTTTATAATTAATTTATAATATTGTTTATCTTGTTTTAAAATTATATTAGTTATATTCCTCTAATTTCTAATTATTTATTCAATATTAATTACACTTTTTATAATCCATAATTACTATTTTTATTATATATTAATTACTAATGTTAATTATATTGATTACGAATATTAATTATATTATATTTTTTAAAATTATTATTACTTATTATATATAATTATTAAATATTTTGTTTTAATTGTAATATAATTATGCTTAATTGCATTTTTGGTCCTCCAAGTATCACGATTGTGCGATTTTGGTCCCTCATGTTTCAATTGTGCCAATTAGATCTTCTAGGTATTGCGATTGTGCAATTTTAGTCCCTCGTATTCTAATTGTGTCAACCAGGTCCCTCGGGTATCACGATTGTGCCATTTTGGTCCCTGGATATCACAATTATACAATTTTAAATGCCAGTAGCCTATATGACACACGTGAGACTGATTTGACACTTGTGAGGTCGGCTTGACAACTTATATGGCATTCCTATATGGCATTATTAACACCTCACACACTTTAATTAATATATAGGGATGTGTTAACGCTGGTTTTTGGTTGATGTCCAAAATCCCTTTGTTACAAATAATTAAAGATCAGACGAGTGTGGGACGAACGAGTTATGCGGTAATCTCGTCAGGATGTTTGTATATATGTCTGCCAAGTATGAATTTGACAAATTAGTCAAGATACTGGCAGAGACTTGGGTTTGGTATTTTTGAAAATAAGTTTTAAGTTGAAAAGGAAAGTTAGTTTCTTAAACAGAAGTAACTTCCCGATTGCTTAATTATTTGTACGTGAAATGAAATGGAAATAACATTAATTTGAAAAGCAATTTGTGTAAAACATGATTAAATGACTTCTGAAATAAAATAACTTAAATAAAGAATATGAAAGAAGATGCTGAAAGTAATGAAGAATATGTAAAAGGACTTAAATAGAGAATATGAAAGAAATGCTGAAAGCAATGAAGAATAAGTAAAGGACTTAAATAAAGAACGTGAAAGAAAATGCTGAAAGTAAATAAACCAGTATTAAGGAACGAGCAAAGAATTTAGAAGGATAAAACCAATATTGTACTGTAAATTGAACTTAAAATGAAAAGGATGGAGGAAATACTTGAGTTTAATCCGTCAATCTGCTGTGTCATCGAGATATGTAGGATGTATATCAAGTAACCTCCTCTATTACATCGTGATTACTAGTATTTATAGGCAAGTAAAGTAACTACTTAGAAATAACTCCCTATCTAAAAGACTGCCACATGTCTTTTGGCAGTTCTCTTAAGTTTAATATTAAAACTGTTTGCCAAACAACTCTGATAACTATTTAATTTCTTGAACCGCTCCGTGTCAACTTGATTGTTTTTGACGGTTTGGCTGTTTGATGGTTTATCTTGCTGATGCCCGGTCAGCCTAAAGGACTTAGCCGTTTCCACATTTCTGGCACGTTTGACAACTCTTCTAAGCACTTTGTAAAAGAACTGGGTTGTCAATTTATCCTTTCTGTCGGCCAGTATCTTCTTGTCGGCTAAATATAATACTTAAGAAATATCATTCGTCATTTTGATTCCTTTGTCAACCAGTTAAATGCATCCGTCAATAATCAGAAATTTCCACTCTTGACAAATGCGTTCTAATTTCCACTCTTGACGGCTCTGCTTATCTGACATATTAATTGAAGAATCTTCTTGTCAGCTCCACACCTGTCACTTCTCAGTCTTCTGAGTTCGACGTTCTTCCGTCATCTTGTCGGATTTATTTCTGTCAAGAATTTGAAATTCTTCCGCCAACAGATGCCCCCCAAATTTTGCTTTTCGACGGCCTTGTCCGAAAGAATAGCGAAATTTGAATTTTTAAATTGCTAACAAATTTCCTTAGTCTTGGCTCTTATCTGTTAATTAAACCCTGCTTTAAGTTCATCCCTACTTAATAGGGATAATCATAACGTCGCAGGTCTCTTGGAATTCAAACCAAAGGCCTTCACTCTGCTTTAAATAGCAGTCACATCTCTGTTGACTTTTCTTCTTCTCATCTTCCTTCCTCGCTTGCGAAAACCTTCCTGTTTCACAAGAGAAAAAAGAAACCTTTTCCTCTTCCTTACTCTGTTCAATCCCCATGGCAACATCTTCAATGGTGTCGACTTCAGTACCTCAAACCACGGTTGCTCCTCCTAGGACAGTGGTTCAAGACCCACTTTTGGAGTAATCCGAGTTATGGCAGGAATCTAAGGTAATTTATCTCGTTCCTGATTCCTCTGTCACTTTGAATCCCCCTGCTGCATTCTTGGGTCCTTTCATGACCCAAAATGAAATTTCTGAGGATTTACGCAGTTCCTTTCCTTCCACTAACTCAAATGAGGCTATTTTATCCTCACTAACTCCTATCCCTATTCATATCTTTAAGAAGAGCAATAGGATTTTTAGGATGCCCCCTGCCACTCGGTTCGATGCTTACACTAGTTGGCTTGACCAAGTTCAGGCTGAAAAACGCAATGTGTGGGAAGAAGCTGGAATTTTTTAGTTCATTCAGCTTTCTCGCCATGTTAAGCTAGTAGATTTTTCTTGGATAGGGGCATCCATCTTTTTTTGGAATAGAACGACAAATAATTTCCACTTTCCTTATGGGCTGATGGGTCCGACTTTATTTGACATGTCGGCTATTACGGGCCTTCGTCCAGATGGCCCTACCATGCATTCTGATGTTGAAGTAGAGAATCAGATTGACGTCTATGTGCCAAAATGCTCTTTCTCTAAATATATAGCAGACTTTAGAGGTAGGGATCATGAACCCGTGACGGATACTGAGCACGTAGCCTTCCTGTTTCTTTGGCTATGTGCTTATGTCTTTTGCAGCAAATCTGCTTCTTTGATTGCTTCATATGTTCCTCTTGCCAATCTTTTGTCTACTGGCAAGAAATTAGCATTAGGCCAATGTATTTTGGCTAATCTTTATGACAGTATGAGAATGTTAGTTAATACTGTCAGATCTAAGAAGAAGAAGACCAACATAGGAGGGCCTCTTTGGCTTCTCCAGTTGTGGTTAAATGCTGTCCTGGAGCGTCAATTTTCATACAAAGCTCCTTCAGACTTGTCAATTGTCACCTATGGTTCTTACCTTTGCTATGTGTCTGTTGATTCTTTGTCAAGGGATGAAACTGCCAATTTTAAGTTCTACTTTAAAATTTTCCACTCGCTTTCATCCACCTCTTCGAAGATCAACTTCTCTCCTTTTATTGACCGGAGGTACGGTCCGGAGTGGTTTACAAAACTGAGTACCATCATTACTAAATCCAACAAGTCCATCTGGACCAAATTTCTTTGTCAAAGAGTTATTTTTGTTGATGGTCCTGGTTTCAAAACCCATAGGATCTATCTGCATTTGCCCAATACTACGGCTTGTCGGCTTGGTTTCTGCCAAGCTATTCCTGCTCCTTATTCGTCAGATCCTGATGAAAACTTTATTGGTGCCAAAGCTCCAACATATGAGACTATTGTGGCCATTAGTGATGAGGATAAAGCTCGTGGGGCCTTCTTCCAACTTGTCTCATTCTCTGTTTTCCACGGAGCCACCCAAAGCTTCCTTGATTGGTGGGATGAGTATTATTCCAACCACCGTTTGAGTTTAAAGACCTGCTTGAATTGTATTGAAGACACCGTGGGTAACAGTGATGATTCTCCCATGCAAGAACAAGACCCGTCAACAAAAACTCGAGGTGAACTTCAGAAAGAAATTCAAGCCTTTGAAAAATTTTATAAAATTAAATGGAATCCCTTGAGACCATTTGATATGGTTCGTCATGTCAATAGTGTTTTAGCTGAAGCCAAAAGGAAGCATACCAATAAGGAATCTGAAAGGCTTGCCATATATAGGGGTATTCCTAATATGACCAAGGAATACCTTGACAGTTTAAAGGCCCCTTTCCCTAAACCGGTGCCTATTCCTTGTTCCCCTTTTGGTTTAGCTGATCCACATCCAGGGAAGCCGTCGAAAGGAGGTAACTTTTTCTTTTTGGAAAGTGTGAGTGCTTATGTCGACCCTTTTGAAAAACCAAATCCAGTTACCTTTGCTCGTCAGTTTCTTCAACCTGATGACGACTTTGAATTCTATTCGTGAATTCTAACTTGTAATTCAGGTATTCATTTGTCGAATAACTTTTATTTTTCTTTTCCTTTCGGCTGATAATCAACTCATTTACGTTGCTATTGACAGTTATTCCCCTCGACAAGCCTCTCCATGGTAAGTCCAAGTCTGATGTACTGTCGGGAGAAGTTCCTGAAGATGACGATGAGGATGAACACGTAATCCCTTTGGTGGCCAAAACTGTCAGAAAGAGCTCACAGCCAGTCAAAGCTTCTATTTCTAATCCTCAGACAAAAGGATCCAAGAAAAGAAAAGAGAAAACGACTCCTTCTGACCTCTTCTCCAAGAAATCAAAATCTACCAAGAGTCTTTCAATTTTGGCAGCGTCTGATGCAGCCAAAGTCTCTACTGGCTCGAAAGTCCAAGATGTTATGACTAGTTCCTCCAACACTTCGCCCTCCAACCAATCCAAGGTAACAGTTTTAAGTTAATCTGTCAAGTTACATTCTTTTGTTCACATGCCTTCTATTTTTAACTCGACAGAAAAACAAAATCGTCGAGACTATTCTGGTTACCGAGAAGGCAAGTGTTGATGTCGACTTGAAGTCTTCGGATTCTAACTTGGTATTTCCACTGACCTTGCCATTTATTTTATTTATGTATATATTTTCTCATCTTCCCTTCATGTCAGGAAAAATCTCCTCGGATTGAGGATTCAATGACCATTCAGGAGATTCTCACCAAAACTGTCGAGCCAACGAATCAATCTGACTTAGAGTTGCAGGCTGACAGAAATTTAGGAGACATTCATGTCGACGCTAGGGGTCTAACAGGTGGTCTTCAGCATCTCGAATCCCATCCGGAAATGTCCCCCAGTCCTCATCATCCAACTTCAATCATTCCAACTTCCAGAGCCAACACACCAGTCGGAAGTGCTGTCATGATTGAAATTCCGGATGAGGATATTGACATGGAGGCCCTGCTGGCTGAAACAATTCCTATTATGCCTTCTCCACCTGCGATCAGACCTCCAACCATGAAGTCTCCTGACCCTAAACCGGCCCTTCATTTCAATACGTGGATTAACATGTTGTCGGAAGTAGATTCATCCGTCTTTGCCACTTCCTCATCAACTCAACATGACTCTAGTGATTCTCAAGTCATTAATCTCATGCATGACCTCCAGGCTCTTCTTGGTAATCCCTTTGATGTACCCTTATCTAGTGCCAGCATTCAACAAGAACTGTCACGACTCATCAAAGAGATCACTCCTCTCCATTCCAATCCCCCTGTGTCGAGCCATAAGCATTTCCTCTCCATCCATAAATTTTGGGAGCGGCTCTCTGGCAGGTTGGAAAAGATGACTTCTGTCATTCCTTCTTACGAAGAGGAAGAAAAAACTAAATGTGATCTCTTGGCTCGTTTCCGAGACCTCGAAACCTCTAAACAAAAAGAGCTTGACCTTATCTCCACTGGAACTCATGCTGATGAGAGTCTCCTGGAGTATCGTAAGAAGTTGTTGGCAGAGATTGAATTGACTGATCAGAAACGTGTCAAGTTTGCCAAAGCTTTAGAAAAGAGCAGAGCCAAAGTCAAAGCTATTGACGAGGAGTCTGTCACACTTGGCCGGAAAGCCGAAAGTGTAGTTGGCAATCTTCGTGCGTTACAGCCTGAATATAAAGCTGCTGTAGCTGACAAGACTGACCTCTCCCTTGCATGGGATCAATTATCTTTTGATTCCAATCTAGGCCAACAATGAGAATTGTAGTCACTCCTTGTAAAGTTCTAATTTTGTCACTTTCGACGATCATTGATTAATAGAAATGTATTTTTCTTTATTTGCACGTTTTTCTTATTGTTTGATTTGATTGCATGTTCCCAACCAACTTCGTAACTCATGCTTATCAAATCATCATAAATGCCATGATACATTTCGAGACTTTGGTAATCTAAACCGTATTGAATGTCTCTCCAAATCAACTATAAATAATAAGATTTACAAACTAATGATCTCATAGTTGGGCATTTCATATAAAATGCTCTCTCTTGCAAAAGGCTTTCATCCATTCTTTCTTCTTCCCCCATGGGAATCTGACCTTACTACCTTAAGATTTCAGACCAAAGTTTGTCTTAATGGTCATATCCTTAGTGAAGGTCAATAACCAACGTAACATCTAGAGCTGACCTCGCTGCACATACAGATCTTAATACAGAACGAGTGCATCTTGCTCTAGTTCCATCATCTTCATCCTGGAAGGTAGCGGCTTTCTTTTGGTGCCATCTTTTTGCACCAAAGCAACAACAACCTTCAGGGCTAATTGATGGTGAGATCTGCTCCTGCTCATCTTCTTCTTTGCGCATCTTCGACAGATGGAGCGACTGAAACTTCATCAAATGGGGAATGAAGCCTCAACAAATTGAGTTATACTTCTGCATTGTCGAAGGAAAATAAAATGTTCTTTGACGCTTACGCCTTGTATTCTAGGATTAGATGAACTTTAATTGACAACTTGATTCCTAATAGCATATTGTTATTTCGCCGATCTCTATATGGCTTGAATTGACAACTTATACTTTTGACAATATCTCATTGTATTGCCAATTTAGTGAATATTCTTATTTTCTTCACTTGTTGTCAATTCTTACTTACAACATCGTCGGTTTATATTCTTTCAAATACTTGCCATTAATTGACTTGATTTTCAAGCCAGTATTAACATTGACAAGTGCATAGGCATTTCCAGAAAATACTTTGTCAATTCTAAATGGTCCTTCCCATTTAGGTGACCATTTTCCATATTCTCGACAACTTTTTTCCATGGGAAATATGACTTTCCACACCAGATCGTCTACCTTAAATGCTTTGAACTTAACTCGACTATCATAGAATTTTGCAATTCTCTCTTTTTGCCGAATCAAATTTTCTAATGCAATCAACCTTTCATCACTTAACTCATCCAATTCGTCCAGCATTGCATTCCAATATTGGTCAGCAGGCAAGTCATTTTGTCTTTGAATATGAGTGGATTGGAGATTGATTTCAACAGGTAGCACAGGATCATGCCCATAAGTTAGCCGCTATGGCGAGGTTCCTGTCGACTGTCTGGATGAATTTCTGTATGCCCATAGTATTTGATCAAGGGTATTATGACAACTCTTAGGTTGTCGGCCCACATGCTTTTTAATAAGATTAATAATGATCTTATTTATGGCCTCAACTTGGCCATTTACTTGTGCATAATATGGTGTAGATGTGAGCATTTTTATATGCCTAGAACAAGCATATTCCACAACTTTCTTGCCGACAAATACTGACCCTTGATCTGTTGTCAGAGTCTGGGGTATGCCAAACCGACAAATGATGTGATTTTCAATGAAATCAATTACGTCTTGTTGGGTGACTGCTTTGAGGCAAACTGCCTCTACCCATTTGGTAAAATAGTCAACTCCAACTAAAATGAATTGATGTCCTTTTTGATGAAGAGGGATGTATCTGGCCAATTAAATCTAGAGCCCATCCTCTAAATGGCCAAGGCTTGACAATAGAATGTAACTCGCCAGCCGGTACATTTTGTATATGGCCATGTTTCTGACATTGTTCACAAGACTTGGCAAACGAAATACAATCTTTAACCATAGTTGGCCAATAATACAAACTTCGTCGAAAAACCCATTTAATTTTGTCTCCTGCCTGATGGGCCCCACATATGCCCTCATGGACTTCTGATAGAGCCAAGTAAGCGTCTTTCTCACTCAGGCATTTGTGTAGAGTCCCGTCAATATATCTTCTATATAACAGTCCTCCTTGCATTGTAGAATTCAATGATTTGTATTTTGTTTTTCTATCTACATTTTGACTTGGATTTTCCAGATATTCAATTATTGGCAACCTCCAGTCATCAGGTAGAATTACATCGTTAACCAAATATCTCTTTCCTCTAATGGATACAACAGCTCCCTGATTTCCATTAGTCCTGACAAAGCCTTTTGAGATATCTTGTATCCTGAGGCTATTTGAGCCAACTCATTAGCCTCTTGATTCAAATTTCTTGGAATATATTCGACAATTACGTCATCGAATTTTTTCATTAACTTACTAGCTATGATACAGTATTTTGTCAAGTTGTAATTGACACACTTGTATTCTTGAGTAAGTTGTTTGATGACTAATTTAGAATCCCCAAAGATATGCACATTTCGTGCTTTTATTTCTATCAATATTTCCAATCCGACAATCAAAGCTTCATATTCAGCTTCGTTGTTGGAACATGGATACTTAAGTTCAAACATGAACTTTGTAGGAGTTCCTTGTGGAATCACAATTAGAATTCCTACTTCACTACCTCCTTGATGCCTTGATCCGTCAAAATAGAGTTTCCAAGGTTGTAAACTGACAACATCTATTTCTGGCATATCCAGTCCTGGATGGTCTACCAAAAAGTCAGCCACTGCCTGTCCTTTGACAGCTTTAGCTGGCACATATTGTAAAGAATACTCTGATAAAGCAATGGTCCATTTACCAATTCGTCCATTAAGGACTTGTTTCAACAACATATACTTTATTACATCAGTCTTGGAAATAACTAATACATGACATGGCATCATATAATATTTGAGTTTTGTACAAGAAAAATATAATGCTAGACATAACTTCTCTATTGCACTATATCTTCTCTCAGCATCATTTAGGACTCTACTTAGATAATATACAGCCCTTTCAATGTTGTCATCGTCATCCTGGGCTAATAAACATCCTATAGTGTCCTCAGATGCCAATATGTACAACTTCAACGGTCGACGAGGCACTGCGGGCATCATGATCGGTGGATTGACTAGATATTGCTTGATCTGGTCAAAAGCTTCTTGGTGACAAGGCTCCCATATGAAACTTTGCTCTGATTTCAACTTGACCAGCGATGCAAATATCCTTGTTCTTCCTGACATATTTGATATGAATCTTCTTAGAAAGTTAACCTTTCCTAGGAAGGATTGTAACTCCTTTTTATTTGCCGGTGCCGAGGCTTCCATGACTGCTCTAGTTTTATTCTTGTCTACCTCAATTCCTTTCTTGTGGACCAAGAATCCTAGGAATTTGGTAGCCGACACTCCGAAGCTACACTTCTCTGGGTTCATTTTGAGGTTATGCTTTCTCATTCTCTCAAATCCTTGCTTCAGATGCTCCAAGTGGTCATCTTTGGTTTTGGACTTGACGACCACGTCATCAATATATACTTCTACAAATTTTCCAATAACATCATGGAAAATTGTATTCATTGCTCGTTGATTGGTGGCCCCTGCATTCTTTAAACCGAAAGGCATGACAATCCATTCATATGTCCCAATTGCTCCTGGACATTTGAAGGCAGTCTTTGACACATCTTCTTCGGCTATAAAGATTTGATTATAACCTGCATGGCCATCCATACAACTTAAAATCTCATTTCCTGATGCTGAGTCGACAAGCATGTCGGCTATTGGCATCGGGTATTCATCTTTGTGTGTAGCCATATTTAGATTTCTAAAATCTATGCATACCCTCATTTTGCCATTCTTTTTAATGACGAGAACTACATTAGAAAGCCAATCGACATACCTAGTTGTTCGAATTAACTTCGCTTTAAGCAGCCTTTGCACTTACTCTTTGATTTTATGCACCACCTCTGGAGCAAACCTTCTACTTTCTTGCTTCACTGGCTTGCAATCCTCTTTAAGTGGCAGCCGGTGTTCGACAAGATCTCTGCTTAAACCAGGCATTTCATCGTAGTCCCATGCAAAGCAATCTTTGTACTCTGCTATTAATCCGACAAGTTTTTGTTTGTAATCCTCTGGCAGAAACGCACTGACAAAAATGGGCCTTTTCTTTTCTTCCGTCCCTAAATTTATTTCTTCCAGAGGATCCTCTACTTCCACGTTTTGCTTGGCTTCGGCTCCTTTCTCAAAACTCAAAGGGTCGTCGTCAATTATACAATCCGTCAACACACTCTCTAAAGTTTCAAGGCTCATTGCCGGATTCTGGCCGAGTCTTGTCGGCCTCGTCCTTTATCTTAACTCCAAATTGACTGAGAAGGCTAACTTCCAATGCCTCCTTGTCAATGACTCCCTCATTGGCAGTTATGGGTCTGACATTTGGTGCATATACCTGGAAATCAACATGTGATTGTTGAGCATAGCAAGCACTGTCATCTGCCTCCACGATCTCTACCTGATCTTGGTCATTCCATAAGACTACCTTTTGATTCACTGTTGACGGCACTGCTCCTACAGCGTGGATCCAATCCCTGCCTAGTAATATGTTGTATCTTGACTTGGCTGGGATTATTACAAATAATGTCATCCTTTCTACAGTGCCAACCTGTATGTTTAACAAAACAACGCCATCTGACGGAGAAGTTTTGCCACTGAAGTCAGTGACAACCATATCTGTCGGAATTAAATCTGACTGATCCTTTCCTAACTTTTTGAACATTGCTCTTGGCATCAGGTTCACAGCAGCTCCTCCGTCAACTAATACCCTGTTAGTAGGCCTTCCATCTATTATGGATTTTACATGTAAAGGCCTCAAATGGTTTTTCTGCTCATCGGTGGGCTTCTCCAGCTGAGCTACATTATCAAATACGGTAACCAAGTTCTCCTGAACACACATCCAGTAATCGCCTGGGTCTCTTCCATTGTCGACGGCATCATCTTCATCGTCAGAGAAATCCATCTCAAGATACCCCTCATACTCTGCTGGAATAACTGAAATCAAACCTATCTTCATGTTCATTCCAAGTTCCAGTATGACTTCATTGTCTGGATCCTCATCCAAAAATGCACCTGCAACCATTCTGCCATGATTTCTTTTCTAATCACTCTCGTCATCTGATCCTGACCTATCTGACAGAGGTTGGGCAATCCCTGCGCCACAGTTGTCTAGTGCCTCTATGATGTCGGCCCAATCCTCATTCTGGTCGTCCGTGTCCATGGCTCCGCTGATGTTCATATCATCATTCGGATCATTCAGTGCTTCAATGACAGCATCGAATGACAATTCATCTTTGGTTAAATCGTATTCAGGCCTGAACGTTGTCAGTTGTTTTTTTTCCTATTCTGGCCTCAACCTTTTTCTCGAGTCCTGCAACCTTCTCCACTTCTGTCAGTCCGACAGGCCATTTGCCAGTGGGCTTTACTGGTGAGGATGCCTGGCCTGAAACCTTCTTCTTTTCTATGAAAACCTGCGATGTAGGCTTATTCTGCCTAGCTTGATTATTGGGTACCTTCACGTCAGCTTCCATGGGATGGTTCACTATTACGCTTTTCATTTTGGCATCCCCTTTCTTGTCAACTTTGTTGTCAGCTGCAGCAACCAAGCAACCAGTATCACGTGAAGGCATCTCTTTTATGATGACACCTCCTTGCCTGGCAAGCTTCTTCTTCTGAGCCGGTCGGAGCCTCTACAACCTCCTATTTTGGCTCTTTGAGATAGCCAATTGATTCGAGGGTCCTGACAGGCAAGGCCCTGCCATTTGAGCATTTTGAGCCAATTGGCCCCTTCGGTAATTTTCATTCCAAAAGGGTGGGCCACGATCACTGAACTTGTTTTTCCTAGTCCATGTCTGCTTTTGCAATTCTGGATATCGTGTCATGGCCGAATTCTTCACCCATTGATCCACCATTACATTGGATGGGGGTGTCCTGGTCTTGACAGGATTAAATCTACCACCGACAGAGTTATTTCCTTTTGATCCTCTGATTGGCCCTTTATGCCATCCTCCAGTGCTGTGATGTCCGGGTCTTGACTAGTGCATGTGTTGCTGACGGCTATTTGCCTATCTTTTACAACAGACGCAACACTCCTGTGTACACTGTTTGATCCATCATGGCTACTCGAGTGTGACAACCTACTCTTGTTGCCATCATTACGAGGCTCAATTCTGCCTCATGGCTGATATGATGGTGGTTTCTTCCCCCTGGCTTTCTAGGTGGCTACTTCATCATAAAACGCTTCACATCTTGGGCAAACTTTAATTATGCCCTCAGATTTCTTGCGTGTCATGTAGTCAACAAGTGGTTCTCCTGGCTTCGGATAAACATCGAATGGATCCGTCAGATCCATCTGGATATTCTGTCCGGCCGTGATGTTGACCATGCCTACTCCCATAGGGACTTGGCGGTCTGCCTTGTTAGCTTCAGGACCAAAAGGTTCTGTGTCAATCTTCATTTCTGGTTTCTTGTCTGAAAACTTTAATCTCCCGTCTGTCAAACCTTTCTGAATGATATCCCTGAAATGCATACAATCATTTGTCACATGACCAAAAGTATTATGATACTTACAGTACTTCCGATCTTTAATCTCATGGGCTTTCAAAAGCCTATGATCATCTGACAATTTTAATTGCTTATCTTTAAGTAATATGTCAAATATTTGATCGGCCTTGGTCACATCAAATGTATACACTTTCTTATTAATGAAAGGGATTCTTTCTTTGGCCGTCGCAGGCTTCAAAGCTTGGCATATATAAGGTGGACCATTTTTTAGTTCGACATAATCTACCTCATACTCCTCAGAATCATTACTCTCTTCATCAGATTCATTGCATCCGACAAAGTTAATCCTTTCTCTTTTGAGGAATCTCTTTTGCTTGAAAACCTTTTCAGCTTTTAATTGTTCAATTTCACGGACCTTATCCCCTAACTGGGCAAGATCTATCAAATGTTGGTTGACCAATTTCTTTCTAATGTGGTAGTCTAAACCTCCGGCAGCAATTTTTACAATTTCTGCCTCTGGGATAGGGGTGAAGCACCGACTCCTCATTTGACGGAATCGAGCAAGGTAGTCGTCAACAAATTCGTTATTCATTCTTTTAATTCCAAATAAATCTGTCAACCCTATTTTCAAGTCACCCTTGAAGAATTGGTCATGAAGACTTCTTTCTAATTGATTCCAGGAATGTATAGAATTAGGCCTTAGGGTTGAAAACCAAGAAAAAGCATTCTTAGTTAACGAACTTGGGAAGAATTTCATTTTTAATCCCTCCTCTAAAGCCAAGTCTCCCAACTCGATAGTATACCGAGCAATATGCTCAACTTTCGATTCTCCACTCTCTCCTAAGAATATTGACAACTTGGGTATTTTGTATCCTCGAGGCATTTCTGCCTGTTGGACCCAATCAGGAAATGCCGATGCAAAAAATGGTTGATTGGCATAACCTATGTTAAAGCCAAACCTATTTAATGCTTGCTCGACAACTTGATTGACGTTTTGATTTAGAACGTTTTGACGAAATGCTCCAAAAGCACCCTGGTTTATGACCAAATCTTCGTCTTCCTCTGGTCGTAGAATATGTACGTTTCCACGTCTCAAAGGAATCCGACGATGGGGCTGTTTCCGCTCGTATTCTTGTTCAAATCCATCAAGTTGTATATCTTGTGGTTGTTCAACTTGTGGTTGATTATTCCTGTTGACATTTGCATTGAGATTTTTATAAGTATTTTGGTTATCACCTGGGGTTACAACACCCAAGGCTCTATTTAACCTACGTATCTCATTTGCCAACGTCAAACATGCATTGTTCGTGCTTTCCATTAATGGCATAATCATTGTACTCATTTGTTGAGTAAATGTGTTCACCATGTCATGGTTACTAGAATCAATCTGTTGTCGGACATTGGCTAATGTAGCCTCCGACAGACCAACAATACTTTGTGGGAGTTGTCTCAATGGGGATATATGTGGTCTTTCTACCGGTTGCTCTTGTCGAGAATGGGTTATTATCATTGACCCTGTTATCCCATTCGCATGACTGGGAATTTGCCCCCCAGTTGATGGCCCTGCCTGTCCAGATGTATGGGCAGCCATCGTTATTCCATTTGGATATGGTATGTATGCAAATGGGGTATTTGGATTGACGGTTGTCGACCCATAAGGCATCCCATACAAAGGTTGTGAGAGAGGCTGTGTAGTTCCTCTTGGATTTGAATTCACAACACTTCGTGGAGACGATCCAGTAGTTGGTGGATTTATTTACTGTAAGACTGGTGAAGTTGGTGACGGGAGTGTTCCTTGGCCAACTTCGTCAAATCTATTGACAACTTGGGCGTAGGAAACGCCTCTTCTTGCACCTACACCGTTAGTGCCATTTATCTTTGCATTAGTAGCATTAGCCCCGGTTGCAGGAATATTGTCAACTGGTGCAATAGCATCCACTGTTGGCACAGCGGCGTTAGTGCTCACTACGCCTGCATCACTTGTACTACTCATATTCACAGAGTTTTGGGAAATAGATGATGTTTGAACCACCTTTCCACTCCGTAAACGCATACAAATAAATTTGTATGTCAAATTCGTGACACTGTACGAGTTACTCTAAACTCGTCCCACCGGGCGTGCCAATTTGTTAACGTTGGTTTTTGGTTGATGTCCAAAATCCCTTTGTTACAAATAATTAAAGATCAGACGAGTGTGGGACGAACGAGTTATGCGGTAATCTCGTCAGGATGTTTGTATATATGTCTGCCAAGTATGAATTTCACAAATTAGTCAAGATACTGGCAAAGACTTGGGTTTGGTATTTTTGAAAATAAGTTTTAAGTTGAAAAGGAAAGTTAGTTTCTTAAACAGAAGTAACTTCCTGATTGCTTAATTATTTGTACGTGAAATGAAATGGAAATAACATTAATTTGAAAAACAATTTGTGTAAAACATGATTAAATGACTTCTGAAATAAAATAACTTAAATAAAGAATATGAAAGAAGATGCTGAAAGTAATGAAGAATATGTAAAAGGACTTAAATAGAGAATATGAAAGAAATGCTGAAAGCAATGAAGAATAAGTAAAGGACTTAAATAAAGAACGTGAAAGAAAATGCTGAAAGTAAATAAACCAGTATTAAGGAACGAGCAAAGAATTTAGAAGGATAAAACCAATATTGTACTGTAAATTGAACTTAAAATGAAAAGGATGGAGGAAATACTTGAGTTTAATCCGTCAATCTGTTGTGTCATCGAGATATGTAGGATGTATATCAAGTAACCTCCTCTATTACATCGTGATTACTAGTATTTATAGGCAAGTAAAGTAACTACTTAGAAATAACTCCCTATCTAAAAGACTGCCACATGTCTTTTGGCAGTTCTCTTAAGTTTTATATTAAAACTGTTTGTCAAACAACTCTGATAACTGTTTAATTTCTTGAACCGCTCCGTGTCAACTTGATTGTTTTCGACGATTTGGCTGTTTGACGGTTTATCTTTCTGATGCCCGGTCAGCCTAAAGGACTTAGCTGTTTCCACATTTCTGGCACGTTTGACAACTCTTCTAAGCACTTTGTAAAAGAACTGGGTTGTCAATTTATCCTTTCTGTCGGCCAGTATCTTCTTGTCGGCTAAATATAATACTTAAGAAATATCATTCATCATTTTGATTCCTTTGTCAACCAGTTAAATGCATCCGTCAATAATCAGAAAATTCCACTCTTGACAGATGCGTTCTAATTTCCACTCTTGACGGCCCTGCTTATCTGACATGTTAATTGAAGAATCTTATTGTCAGCTCCACACCTGTCACTTCTCAGTCTTCTGAGTTCGACATTCTTCCGTCATCTTGTCGGATTTATTTCTGTCAAGAATTTGAAATTCTTCCGCTAACAGGATGTCATGTAAGCTACCAAACCAGTCTCACTATGTTTCAAATCAATCCCACGTGTGCCACATAGGCTACTAACAATTAAAAAAGTTGTACAATCGTGATTTCTGGAAGACCAAAATTGCACAATCATAATACACGTGGGACTCAATTTGCACAATGGGAACCCGAGGGACTAACATTTCACAATTGTAACATCTAGGGAACCAAATAGTCGCAATTGGAACTTGAAGGACCAAAATCGCATAATCGTGATACTTGAGGGAACAAAAGTTCAATCAAGCCATATAATTATTATTTTAGAATATTTTTATAAATATTAATCGTATTTTAATAAATTCAAATAAATTCATGTAATAATAATTATATTATAAAAAAAACAAATTATTTAATATTTATTTAACATAACTACTAACTACTAACATTTTCCTAAAAAAGAAGAAGAAAAAAACCCTCCCATGAGAATGTTTTTGGAGGAAAACGTAGTAAAGAAATCCCTATAAATGAGTGTTTAAAAAAACATCATACCAAACAAGAAAATGTAGGATTCTTAAGTAAAGATTCCTGGAAAATTAAAAAAAAGGGTCTTGCTAACCAATTTCCTAAGAATATTGGTTAAAGAATCAAAAAATAAAACTTTACATTATGAATTATAACTTTTAAACTTTGAAAAAATGGAATGCACTCTTCCAAATACACAATTTCTACCTTATGACCATTCACTTGTTTAAATATTTTTCTTTAAATCAAAATGTCAATTGTTTCTTAATTTTGGATATAAAGTTATTGTTGCTGCTCCTCATAAAAAAAAGTTATTGTTGCTGCTCATGGTTAATAGTTTTTTTTCATGTATTTTGCTTCAACAACAAAGCAGCAAGTTATACGGACATGTCATATTGGGTTCTTTGTCATCCAATCATCTCAAAAAAATATGAGCTAGGCAAAATATTTAATGCTTTTTTATACAAGAAAACAACAAAAGTTTAAAACTGTTGAGATTCCACATCAACTAGAGATATGATCAAAGTATTTATTGTATAGCTTGCACAATCCTCTCTTGAGTTAACTTTTGGGCAGACTTAAGCTTAAAGTTCAAACTCTAAGATGGTATCAGAGTCTAAGACAGTTAGTTAATACTTCATCATGAAGCATGAGCCAGATAAGCCTTATTTGAGCCACATGACAATTTTCCCTATGACAGTTAGTGAATACTTCATCATGAAGCATGAGCCAAATAAGGAATTAAATATTTTTCTAGTACAGGAAATCGCCAAACGTTAGATTAATTAAGGGACAAAAATGATGGAGACCCACAATATCGACAGACCACACAACGCGTGCACAACAATTTAATCTCTTTTGGTACTGGAAAACACCAAACTTTAAACAACGTATGCAAAAACATAGTAACCTAACGTAAGCTAATAATGATGTCTATATGCCTCAATTTCGTTTAACAAATCTCGATTGTGGAGAATGCTTAACCAATCCCAAACAGATGTAGGTGAAAGATAGATTCTTCATGCGTCAAGCATCAGGGCCATAAACTACTATGGGCCAGATAAGCCTTATTTGAGACATATGATAATTTGCCCTGAGACAGTTAGTTAATGATTCATCATGAAGCATGAGCCAAATAAGGAATTTAATATTTTTCTAGGATAGAAAAATGCCACACTTTAGATTAATTAAGGGACAAAACGATGGAGAATCAAAATGTCGACAAACCACAACGCATGAGCTACAATTTAATCTCTTTTGGTACTAGAAAACACCAAACTTTAAACAACATATGCAAATCATAGTAAACTAATGTAAGCTAATAATGATGTCTATATGCCTCAATTTCGTTTAAGAAATCTCAATGGTGGAGAATGCCAAACCAATCCCAATCAGATGTAACCAAGCCACGATCTCTGGAAAGGTGAAAGAAGGATTCTTCACACGTCAACCATCGGGGACATAAAATATTATGTGCCAAATGAGCCTTATTTGAGCCACGCGATGGTTTGCCTTGAGACAGTCAATTAATACTTCACCATGAAGCTTGAGCCAAATAAGGAATTTAAATTTTTTTATAGTATAGTAAAATGCCAAACTTTAGATTAATTAAGTGACAAAAACGATGGAGAACCACAATGTCAACAAACGACAATGCATGTGGAACAATTTAATCTCTTTTGGTACTGGAAAACACCAAATTTTAAACAACCTATGCAAATCGTAGTAAACTAACGTAAGCTAATAAAGTAAACTAACGTAAGCTAACAACGTATGCCTCAAATTCGTTTAAAAAGTCTCGATGGTGGAGAATGCCCAACCAATCCCAAGCAGATGTAACCAAGTCACAATCTCTGAAAAGGTGAAAGATTGATTCTTCATGTTTCAAGCACCGAGGCATAAAACACAATAGGCCACATGACCACATAGATGCCTCATTATGAAGCACGAGTTAGCAATGAATTTATTCCATTTTGGTTGCAAAACACCAAACTTTAGATTAAGGGATCAATTTATATAACTCAAAATGCATATGAGTAGAGAGGTGGCAAAATGGATCTGCCTAGTAGCACCTGCCTGAAATATATACCCGGTAACATGTAGGGCTTGGGCTGTACATTTTGAATCCTAATTACATAAAACCCACATCTAACTGGGTTTGGGCCATGCTAGTCCGGGGGGTTTAGATAACCCGATTTTATTTTATTTTTTATTTTATTTCCTAAAATTTAATACTTGACTTTTAATTTTATTTCATAAAAAGTAAAAAAAATGATCCTTTGACACCCCTCCCTTTGGCACTTTCTCATTCCAGACGCTCTTTCCAAATCTTTGGGTTTTTTCATATAAATAATCATACACTTTTTCCAACTCCAATTTTAAGGTAAGTTTATACGTAAAATTATTTTGGTTTTTGGTTTTAATTTCTTTAGTATAACTGTTTAAGTCTTTTGTTTTTAATTTTACTTTTTACTTGACTATCTTTTGAACAGAAAATTTTGTAGTTTTTTTAAAAAAACATGGCAGTCTAATATACAAAAAAAATGGTGGGTCGTTCGAACAAGTCTGCAACCCGAAGAGGATTAGGTTCTAACACCATTTTAATAGACTAGCCCGTTTGGATGAGCTTTATAAAAAAGTGATTCTATGATATAAAAGTAGAAGCAGAAGCTATTATTAGAAGCATAAGCTATTTTGCGTTTGGATGAACCTTATAAAAAGCGCTTTAGAGAAATTTATTATATGGACATTATTGTCCATTAAAACATTGTTAATGATCTTTAAACTCTCTCTTCTATTACTTCTCCTTTTATTTAGAAGTTAGGAATTGTAACTTCTTAAAAAAGCACAAAAACATGTTTTTTTGACTGCTTTTGCTTTTTTTTCCTTTTCCAAAAAGCCATCCAAACACCTATATTTTTTTTCTGAACCACCTTTATTTAAAAACTAAGTGCTTTTTTTATAGAAAAAAGCCCATCCAAATGGGCTCATTGATTTCAGTCTTCATTCGCCACCTTTAAGTACGAGTAAGTTAACGAGGAGCTAATCACACACAAGTGCAAAATATGATTTCAACATCAGGATTTAAAATCGGTTCCATTTTAATTGATGTAAAAAACGAGGTCGTGACATTTTTGAAATTAATTGCATTACTTTTGACATTGGTTCCCTTATTAACCGATTTTAACAACTTTTAACATCGGTTATTTTGAACAACCGATGTAGAAACTTAAAATAAAAAACAATTAATAAATGACGCCTCACTTTAGACATCGGTTACAAGAAAAAACGATGTTGAAAGTATATAAATAACATCGGTTGTTCTTTTAACTGATTTTGAAAACCACCAAAAAACTTTAGATCAATACCCCCGCACCTAAACCATCCCTTCCTTTACACTTCCCTCTTGCACCCCTGTTGTTCAAACCCTGCAGCCTCTCCTCATGTAAGCCATTGCGAGCCCACTTACTGTTCATTCGAGCCCTCTTCTTTCCCTCACCATCGCGCGACCCTATTCTAAAACAACCACCACGAGTCTCTCTGGTGAGTTCTCTTCTCTCTACTCTCCCGCATCTCCATTTCCTTTCCTCTTTCAATAATTTCATTTTCTATCTCATTGAAGCTTCATCCGCTTCTCTTCACTTCTCAAGAAACACTGCCCCCTCTGTCTCATTGAAGCATGGTTCCCCTTCCCCCACTGTAAACTACCATATTAACAGGTATACACCCTCTCTATCTTTCTTCATTTCATTTCACTTGCTTTTGTGGTTTTTTCCCCTTCAAGTTTTACTGTTATGTTTAACATTAGGAACTTGAGATTTAGAATTTGCTAAGAGTGCTTGTTTAGGGATTGCAATGAATTGGAGTCAATTTGAAATTCGGGTTAGAGTTGTGTTCTTGCTTATTTGGGGAGACGGGTCGCTACTAATGGGAATGTTGGAACCAAAGTGGTTTTGGATTTAATAATCTCTAAGTTTTGATGCTAACAAAAGGATTAAATTTGCTTGGCAAAGTGTTAGTTGAGATTTAACAAGTGCTTTCAGTTATACAGGAATCTTAACATATACAAAACATGGGATAAGTTTCAATTGAAAAATACGCTTCCACCCCTGTAGACGGGCTGCTCAAATACTTTGGTAAAGTTACTTAGTTATTTAATTAAGTAGACTGGCTTTCTTTAGCAGACGAGGCTATAAATATTTGTTAGATAAATACCTAAATACCTTGTTAGATACATCAAGTTCAAAGACTTGATAATAAGCACGTCCATCTTGCCACGTAAGCAGACGAAAGTAATTAGTTGAAATAAACGAACTGAAACATAAAGTAATCTGGTAGACGACCTCTAACCGCCACGTCACTAGACGGAGATCTTTATAACTCATTAAGGAATAGCAAGTCCGAAGACTTGATAGATAAGAGGATATGCCACGTCATCAGATGAGCTAAGTAAAAAATAGAACAGACTTGGACTCTCATATGAATGAGTAGACGGAGTTTCTTTTTAGACGAGCTACAACTTTGAATGAATTAAATGCAATCCAAATCTCTTATATTTATTTCAAATGATTGATATTTATTTCAACAGAATATTTGTTCTTCATATTTGTTTTATCTGCTTTATTGTCTCACCTTGTTGTAAAAGAAACATAGTACAATCAAGAAATGCATAAAGCAGAATCGTACAAATAAGATACTGCAAAATGACATGTACGATGACAACTATATGACTGAAAAAGCTGAATTATACACAAAGAAGATGGTGGAATATACCCAACCAATCCCAATCAGATGTAACCAAGCCACGATCTCTGGATAGGTGAAAGATGGATTCTTCACATGTCAACCATCAAGGACAAAAAATATTATGTGCCAGATGAGCCTTATTTGAGCCACGAGATGGTATACCTTGAGACAGTCAATTAATACTTCACCATGAAGCATGAGCCAAATAAGGAATTTAAATTTTTTTTTTTAGTATAGTAAAATGCCAAACTTTAGATTAATTAAGTGACAAAAACGATGGAGAACCACAATGTCAACAAACGACAATGCATGTGCAGCAATTTAATCTCTTTTGGTACTGGAAAACACCAAATTTTAAACAATGTATGCAAATCGTAGTAAACTAATGTAAGCTAACAACGTATGCCACAAATTCGATTAAAAAGTCTCGATGGTGGAGCATGCCCAACCAATCCCAAGCAGATGTAACCAAGTCATAATCTCTGAAAAGGTGAAAGATGGATTCTTCATGTGTCAAGCACCAGGGCATAAAACACAATAGGCCACATGACCACATAGATGCCTCATTATGAAGAACGAGTTAGCAATGAATTTATTCCTTTTTGGTTGCAAAACACCAAACTTTAGATTAAGGGATCAATTTGTATAAATCAAAATGCATATGAGTAGAGAGATGGCAAAATGGATCTGCCTATTAGCATCTGCCTGAAATATATACCCGGTAAGATGTAGGGCTTGGGCTGTACATTTTGAGTCCTAATTACATAAAACCCACATCTAACTGGGTTTGGGCCAAGCTAGCCCGGGGGGTTTAGATAACCCGGTTTTATTTTATTTTTATTTTATTTCCTAAAATTTAATACTTGACTTTTTAATTTTATTTCATAAAAAGTAAAAAAATGATCCTTTGACACCCCTCCCTTTGGCACTTTCTCATTCCAGACGCTCTTTCCAAATCTTTAGGTTTTTTCATATATATAATCATACACTTTTTCCAACTCCAATTTGAAGGTAAGTTTATACGTAAAATTATTTTGGTTTTTGGTTTTAATTTCTTTAGTATAACTGTTTAAGTCTTTTGTTTTTAATTTTACTTTTTTTACTTGACTATCTTTCGAACATAACATTTTGTTAACATGGCAGTCTAATATACAAAAAAATGGTGGGTCATTCGAACAAGTCTGTAACCCGAAGAGGATTAGGTTCTAACACCATTTTAATAGATTAGCCCGTTTGGATGAGCTTTATAAAAAAGTACTTCTATGATATAAAAGTAAAAGCAGAAGCTATTATTAGAAGCATAAGCTATTTTGCATTTGGATGAACTTTATAAAAAGGGCTTTAGAGATATTTATTATATGGACATTATTGTCTATTAAAACATTAATGATCTTTAAACTCTCTCTTCTATTACTTCTCCTTTTATTTAGAAGTTAGGAATTGTAACTTCTTAAAAAAGCACAAAAACGTGCTTTTTGACTGCTTTTGCTTTTTTTTTTCCCAAAAAGCCATCCAAACACCTATATTTTTTTTTTCGAAACCACCTTTATTTAAAAACTAAGTGCTTTTTTATAGAAAAAAGCCCATCCAAATGGGCTCGCTGATTTCAGGCTTCATTCGCACACCTTTAAGTACGAGTAAGTTAACGACGAGCTAATCACACACAAGTGCAAAATATGATTTCAACATCAGGATTTAAAATCGGTTCCATTTTAACCGATGTCGAAAACGAGGCCGTGACATTTTTGAAATTAATTGCAATACTTTTAACATCGGTTATTTTGAACAACCAATGTAGAAACTTAAAATAAAAAACAATTAATAAATGACGCCTCACTTTAAACATCGGTTACAAGAAAAAATGATGTTGAAAGTATATAAGTAACATCGGTTGTTCTTTCAACTGATTTTGAAAACCACCAAAAAACTTTAGATCAATACCCCCGCACCTAAACCATCCCTTCCTTTACACTTCCCTCTTGCGCCCTTGTTGTTCAAACCCTGCAGCCTCTCCTCCTGTAAGCCATTACGAGCCCACTTACTGTTTATTCGAACCCTCTTCTTTCCCTCACCGTCGCACGACCCTATTCTCAAGCAACCACCAAGAGTCTCTCTTGTGAGCCATCACCAGATCTGAACATGACAAAGTTCACAGCTGCAATACTTCTAAAGAAATCTGGGATACTCTTGCCCTACTTCATTAGGGTTCCTCATAAGTTAAGGAATCCAAGATTAGCATGCTGGTTCATCAGTATGAGTTGTTCAAGATGGGTGTACATGAAACAATAGACCAAATGTTTGAAAGATTCCAAACCATCACCAACAGTCTCAGATCTCTTGGAAAAATCTATGAAAATAGAGATCATGTCAGAAAATTCCTGAGAATTCTATCCAAGCAGTGGAGACCCAAAGTAACTGCTATTCAAGAAGCAAAAAACCTGAATACACTCTCTCTGGAAGAGCTTCTTGGATATCTCAAGGTTCATGAACTTGAACTCAATGAAGAAGAAAATTCCATAAAAGGAAAATCTATTGCCCTAAAGGTAAAGAAAGCAAGTTCATCAAAAGTTCTCAAAGCTGTTGAGTCATCTGATGAGTCTGAATCTTCTGATAATAATGAAGAAACAGAAGAGGATGAATTATCCTTTATCTCCAGGAAGATTCAACATATGTGGAGAAAGAAAGATGATTTCAGAAAGAAGCAACTCAATAAAAAGTTTTCCAAGGAGAAGTCAGACTCCAAGGAAAAAGGTCCACCCTTGTGCTTTGAATGCAAGAAACTTGGTCATTTCAAAGTAGACTGCCCAGAGCTAAAGGACAAAAAGAAGTTCTTCAAGAAGAAGAAAGGCTTAATGGCTACATGGGAGGATCTTGATCTATCTTCTTCAGATGAAGAAAATGAAGCTGAGGAAGAGGCAAATATCTATCTCATGGCAGACACTGCATCAGAAAGTGAATACACTGGTGCTGAGGTAATGGACTCTGACCCGTCCACTCTTCAAAATGCTTTTGATGAATTGTTGCATGAGTCATCTATACTAACACGAGAATATAAAAGTCTCAAAAAGAAATTTTCTAAACTATCTAAAGAATATGATAGGGTCTGCACTGAGAAACAAAACCTTAAAAATGAAAACGACATGCTAAAATCAGTGAATGTTAGTCTAGCTGACAAAGTGGTGTGTGAACCTGATGTCTCTTGTGAAGTTGTAAAACTGAAACAAGATGTAACATATCTAACTAATTCTCTGTCAAAGCTTGTAGGAGGCTCAGATAAGCTTAACCTCATTTTAAGGTACTCTAGGTCACCTTATGATAAATCTGGTCTTGGTTATGACAAAGAGAAGCGAGACACATCTCACAAAATGTCAAAACCACTTAAATAGCATAGAGCTTCAAAAGTTCCAAATAAACATACCAAAGCTAAGTCTAGCTCGTCTAACACCTTTTGTAAAGTATGTGGAAAAAGTGGGCACATTACATCTAGATGCATACACAATAAATATGCTAAGCATACTCATCCAGTGACAACTAACAAGAAATGACCCAAGTCAGTTTGGGTACCTAAAGATAAGATAATACATGTTTCAGATTTGCTTAACAACAGGAAGAAAATAAATATCTTGGTACTTGGACAGTGGCTACTCACGACACATGACAGGAGAAAGGTCTATGTTCTAGAACCTTAAGCCCAAAGATGGTGGCTGGGTCACATTTGGAGGAAATCAGAAAGGGAAAATCATTGGTATAGGTAAAATTGGTAAACATCCTTTTCCCTCCATTGATAATGTTCATTTAGAAAATGGCTTGAAACACAATCTTCTGAGCATAAGTCAATTATGTGACAGTGGATATGTAGTGTCTTTTGATAAGAACATGTGTACTGTCAAGAAATATGATGAATCATATTTATTCACTTCAAAAGGCAAAACAATCTCTACAAGATTGACTTGGAGGACCTCTCAAATCAAAGTGTCTCATGTCTAGTGTCTATTGAAGATGAGCAATGGATTTGGCACAAAAGGATAGGTCATGCAAGCTTGAAATTAATTTCAAAGCTAAACAAGCATGACCTCGTGAGAGGACTACCGAACCTTAAGCTCAAATATGATGCTCTCTGTGATGCATGTCAAAAGGGAAAACAAGTCAAAGGTTCTTTTGAATCTAAGAATGTTGTTAGTACCAATAGACCACTAGAGTTGCTACATCTTGATCTTTTTCGTCCAACAAGGACTCCCTCTATCAGTGGTAAGAAATATGGTCTTGTCATAGTAGATGATTACACTATATGGACATGGGTTATGTTCCTAACTCACAAGGATGAGTCTGTTAAGGTCTTTTCTGTATTCTGCAAACGTGTATAGAATGAAAAAGGCATGTGTATCACTTCAATCAAAAGTGATCATGGGGGAGAGTTTGAAAATGAGCTATATCATAAGTTCTGTGAAGAGAGTGGTATCCTTCACAACATCTCAATACCTAGAACACCACAACAAAATGGTGTGGTAGAGAGAAAGAACAGATCTCTTCAACAGATGGCTAGGACTATGCTCAATGACAAGTCTGTCCCTTGACACTTCTGGGCTGAAGCTGTTAATACTACCTGTTACTTTCAGAACATAATATACATTAGACCTATCATGAATAAGACTCCTTATGAACTGTGGAAAGGACGAAAACCCATCATATCTTACTTTCACCCCTTTGGTTGTAAATGTTTTATACTGAATACTAAAGATCAACTTGGTAAATTTGATGCTAAAACAAATTGTGGAATACTATTAGGATATTCTAAAACATCTAAAGGCTTTAGAGTTTATAATTCTAGGACTCTGATAGTAGAAGAAAGTATTCATGTCAAGTTTGATAACAAACAGCCTAATAAGAAATTATCAGAGCTAGATGAAGCTTTTGCAGATCTTGATCTAAGCACGCCAGGAGACTCACCTGAGATAAAAGTTGATGATCAAGAAGATGACCCCACTCAACAACCAGAAACTTCCACTTCTCAACATGATACAGTTCAAAAATCTTGGTACTTCAAGAATTATCATCCACAAGATCAGATCATTGGAAACCCCAATGACAAGCTAAGAACCAGATCAACCTTCAGAGAACAAGACAATTCTGCACTAGTCTATGAGTTGGAACCAAACACGGTAGACGAGGCCTTGCTGGACGATGGTTGGATTTTAGCTATGCAAGATGAACTCAATCAGTTTGAAAGAAGTGATGTTAGGACTCTGGTTCCACTGCCCAAAGACAAATCAGTGATTGGAACAAAGTGGGTTTACAGAAACAAACTTGACGAAAATGGGAAGGTAATCAGAAACAAAGCAAGACTTGTTGCTCAAGGTTTCTCTCAAGAAGGTATAGATTATACTGAAACCTTTGCACCTGTTACTAGATTAGAAACTATTAGAATTCTACTTTCATTCGCTGCACATTATAGTATTATGCTTTTTCAGATGGATGTTAAGATCACTTTTCTAAATGGCTTTATTAATGAAGAAGTATATGTTATGCAACCTCTGGGTTTTGAGTGTGAAACCCATCCTGAACATGTATACAAGCTTAAGAAAGATTTGTACGGTCTTAAGCAAGCTCCTAGAGCTTGGTATGATAGACTAAGTTCCTTTCTTATGGAAAATGGATTCAATAGAGGAAAGGTTCATACAACCTTATTTAGAAAATCCATTAAGTCTAATTTCATAGTTGTACAAATATATGTTGATGATATTATTTTTGGTAGTACTAATGAGTCTCTGTGAAAAGAATTCTATAAGTTAATGCAGAAAGAGTTTGAAATGAGCATGATGGGAGAACTCAAATTCTTCCTTGGACTTCAAGTAAAACAAACCATGGACGAGGTGCTCATCCACCAAACTAAGTATACAAAAGAACTTCTGAAGAAGTTTAAGATGGATGACTGTAAACCAATGAATACTCATATGCACCCCACTTCCATACTGAACAAAGATGATAAATAGAAAAAGACAGACCAAAAGGTATAAAGAGGTATGATAGGATCTCTCCTATATCTTACTGCGTCTAGGCCTGATATTATGTTCAGTGTATGTTTATGTGCTCGATTTCAATCTGATCCTAGAGAATCTCACTTATCAACAGTTAAGAGAATCTTTAGATATTTAAAAGGTACTACTAATCTTGGTTTATGCTTTAAGAAAAATGAAGATTACAGATTAGTTGGTTTCTGTGATGCTGACTATGCTGGAGATAGATTTGAAAGAAAAAGCACTAGTGGAGGATGTCACTTCATTGGAGCTAATCTTGTCTCATGGTCAAGCAAAAGGCAAAGTTCCATTGCTTTATCAACTGCTGAAGCTGAGTATATATTAGCTGCAAGTTGTTGCCCACAACTTCTTTGGATCAAACATCAATTGGAGGACTACAATGTATATGTAAGTAGTATTCCGCTTATGTGTGATAATACTGCTGCAATAAATCTATCTAAAAATCCAATTTTGCATTCTAGAGCTAAGAACATAGAGATTAAACATCATTTTATTAGGGATTATGTGCAAAAAGGTGTGATTGATATTCAATTTGTAGATACTGACCATCAATGAGCAGATATCTTTACTAAACCTCTTGCAGATGACAGATATATCTTTATTAGGAAGCATCTTAATAGATATACGTGTATTAGTTTATCCAGCCTCGAGAAAAATTTGTTTTGCTAATTTTGCGTCTATTACATATGCTCGTCTAATACATATTTAAAGATGTGCATCTATTGTATAATGTATTGCACTTCCTTATGACACATCCACTGATACTGATTATCGCGTCCTTGTATAGTTTCAAACGAGTTCCCATCTGCCTATGATTAAAAGTATTCTTTTTGTGTGTTAATAAATGCATTTATTTTGTCACAAGACAAATTTATCCCTCATTCTCTTTGCTGAGTCGGTACTTCCATCAATCCCATCAAGACCTTTTTATGGTCCCAAGTTACCAACGCAGTTTTATCATAATGACATGTCATGTCAAAAGTTTTTTTAAAAAACCTTTGATATTCAAAATTCCTTTAAAAGTAATATTTTCCCTCTGAGAAAAACTTTATGCTTTCATAACCTCTCGAGCTATCTCTCTCTTTACCTCTCTGTTTTCAAACCCTAAGTTCTTTGATCATCTGCTTCTTCAACCGTCAACATGGACAAACTCAACTTAGCTATAGAGCATCATTTTAACCTTAGTGTGCTGAAAGACTACAATCTTGACATAAGCAAATATGTTAATCCATCTGGGTGGGAAGGACTCTTCACGGAGAAAGTCTTTGTCTTTCCCAATCTAGTCAGGGATTTCTGGAGAAACATCCAACTGACAGAAACTGACTTCTACTCAACAGTGTTAAAAAAGAAGATTACTGTCTCGGAGAAGACTATTAGTGATGCAATCTTTTGTGCTCAGGAAGGTCTAGCCTTCACCGAGTCATGGGAAGAAGACTTGGGTGGCTCTGAGACTATAGAAGTCCGTCTCATGAAGAAGGATATAGTCAGAACTCACTCTTGGAAGGCTGTTGAAATGAAGGACATCGTTCTCATCCTTCACCAGCTTCTCAACAAGGTGGTGCTTCATAAGGTTGGATCAAAGGACAGCCTCTCATCTCTTCACAAATTCTGTCTCTTCCATCTTCTCACAGAAACAAGAATTAATCTTCCAAGAATCCTGTATGGAAGATTCAGAGGCACTGTGATGAACAAGAAAAGACTCTCTGCACTTCCTTTCTGCCATATTCTCTCAAAGATTTTAAAGGCTCAAGGAGTACATGAGTTTCTTGCTGCTAAGACTCCTAAGGAGCAAGCTAGGTTATTGACTGATAAACCAATGTATGCTGCAGACTTTGGAAAGATGAACATAGCCAACATGAACCTCAGTACGTATGCTGTTGCTGCAATGGCCAAGACTGAGGATTTAATGATGGATAAAGAAAAGATGGTTGAACAGAATAGTGCTGAAATCCTAGGGGTTAAAAGGGTAACCAGGCAGAAGACCACTGCTACAAGGAAGCCTACCCCCAAAAGGTCAGCAAGTGGAATTACTACCAGGGAGCCTTCTGATGCCCCTGCTGCAAAGAAACCAAGAAAAGTTATCCTCTCTCATAATGAAGATGAGGAAGCTGATGAGGATAGCATTCCTATCAGTTCTATTCTAAAGAAGTAGAAGACCTCTGCTGCTGTTGCTGAGGCCGTTGTGCCTGATCCATCAATTGTACCAACTAAACCAAGGAGGCAACCAGCAAGAAAAGCTAGGTCGACTAAGACTCCTAAGGTATCCATCTCTGCTAATGATCTTGTTCAATTAGCTATAGATGCCCTAGTGTCTACTTTAGAAACTAGGATAGATGATATTCCTGTCTCGACTCCAGATGACGCGTATATTCCCACACCTCTTTCACCCCAACAACACAAACAACCACTTCACAAGCCGATGATCCCTGGTTAAATCAGCCAGATGAAGGCATTTCTCCTGGTGCACCTTTCCCCAAACTCCTAAGAACCTTATTTCCTTCCCCCACCCCAACTTCTGTCCTTTACAATGGCAAATCTGAGGATTGGACCAAGGTAAAAAGGGAATGGAAAATTCTGTTTCATTCTCACCAACCTGAACCAGAACACATTCCAGACAGATGGTATCCTCGACCTGAATATGAGGAAGAAGTTAGCCAATCTGTTGAACCCCTTTACCTACCTCACCCTGAGTGTCAATTAATCAAGAATGTGCCTTCTCAAATGCACAATGATTTAGGGCCTTTAGTCACTCACCTACACTTAACCAAACCCCCCCCCCCCCTCCTCCCCCCTCCCCCCAAAGAAAAATTTACCCAAACCTTGTCAAAATACCTCCATTCATACCACTTACTAATGGAGTTGAGGACACATCATACCCGTCTGGGAGACTGACCCCAAAAGGAAAAATCTTCTACTTTACTTGAGAAAAGAGCAACATCATCTAAGCATGTCCCCATGATCATGCCAAGGGACACAAAATGGATGTCCTTTGAGCATCCCAGAATCTATGGGAGGGCTGCTGATTTGTTTCTGGATCAGCTCTGCTATGATAGGCTGAAGTGGGAGTTCAGTCAAATCAAAGCTGGTAGAGCTGCAAATTTTGTCCCTCTATCCAGGCTGAGGCATAATGAAGCAACCAGGATTGGAATCAAGCCCTACAGGATCTGTCCAAGATTGCCAATGCTGGATCTTAATAAGGACAAGGACTTGAAGAACAGAAGATTCAAGGGAATAATACCTGAAGCTGAGTCAGCATTACTTGATCTTGATCAAGAGACTTTTGACTACTCAATGTTGGATTTCCTTCTAAATACTGAATCTATTTAGTTGATCAATGAGCACAGAGCTGCTGACTTTTGGAAGCCTCACATAATTCACTGCACCAGAGAGGCATGTTCCTCTGGTTTATCTGAAGAAGAAAAGGAAGATATTCCCAAGGTCAGAGGAAAGTGTGGTCTCTCAAACTTTAGATATATGATATATAAAGACCTCTGGGGACTTCCAATAAACAACAGGAATGTGGAATTCATCTACCCCATTAGATGGGCAAAGGAAATCACAGTTAAACCCAAACCTACTCCAAAGCTTATCACAGATGAACTTGTTGCTGAAGAAAATGGTCAAATTATCATTGTTGATAATTTTGAAGGTACTGCTGAATCCTGTCACCAACAAAGCTCATCAGAAAGACAATCTTCTCAACCTTTGGTACTAGTTGTAATGCACCTTGAAGATCAGTCAAGAACTCTGAGCACTTTTCAAGAATCAGCAGAAAGCTCAAGGCATCAGACTCTGCCATCAAATATTGAAGTAGTTCTTGGAAAACTGGTTGATGAAAGGGTTGGGAAGTTAGTAGATGAGAAGGTTGAAAAGATAGCTGAAAAGATCAAAGAGGATGTTCGTCAGCAAGTTCAAACCTCAATGGCTCCAACCTTACAGGTTGTGAATAAAATGCTTAAATTCCTCGTGGACTTCAAGAAGATTCAAACTCAACCCTCCTCCTCCACCACATCCTTTTGCTTAGCCTTTATTTATTTTTTCTTCTTTTGTACTGAGAATGATGGTCCTCTCCTTTTACCTTTTTGGCTGATGACAAAAAGAGGGAGAAAGGAAAAGAAAGAGAATTATATATAAAGCCTGTTTTTGAAAAACGCTTATGTGTTTACATTTGCATATTCTTTTCTACTTGATAAATTGCTCTGATATACTTATGTTTACTTATTTGCTTTGATATCTGCTGCTCTGATACTTATGTTTATATAGATTCTAAGAATGATAAGCGGTTGTACCTATCTGTTGGCTTATAAGTCTGCTTAAGTATTTGAATGCTTTGTCTTAGGGGGAGCCCTGCAAACTCTCTTAGACTTTTCTTTTCAAATTTAATTTGTTTTGTCATCATCAAAAAGAGGGATATTGTAGGAACCAAAGTGGTTTTGGATTTAATAATCTCTAAGTTTTGATGCTAACAAAAGGATTAAATTTGCTTGGCAAAGTGTTAGTTGGGATCTAACATGTGCTTTCAGTTATGCAAGAATATTTACATATAAGAAACATGGGATAAGTTTCAATTGAAAAATACGCGTCCACCCTTGTAGATGGGCTGCTCAAATACTTTGGTAAAGTTACTTAGTTATTTAATTAAGTAGACTGGCTTTCTTTAGTAGACGAGGCAATAAATATTTACTAGATAAATAACTAAATAACTTGTTAGGTACAGCAAGTTTAAAGACTTGATAACAAGTGCGTCCATCTTGCCACATAAGCAGACGAAAGTAATTAGTTGAAATAAACGAACTGAAACATAAAGTAATCTGGTAGATGAGCTCTAACCGCCACGTCACTAGACGGAGATCTTTATAACTCATTAAGGATTAGCAAGTCCAAAGACTTGATAGATAAGAGGATATGCCACGTCATCAGATGAGCAAAGTAAAAACTAGAACAGACTTGGACTCTCATATGAATGTGTAGATGGAGTTTCTTTTTAGACGAGCTCCAAATTTGAATAAATTAAATGCAATCTGAATCTCTTATATTTATTTCAAATGATTGATATTTATTTCAATAGAATATTTGTTCTTCATATTTGTTTTATCTGCTTTAATGTCTCACCTTGTTGTAAATGAGACATAGTACAATCAAGAAATGCAAAAAGCATTATCGTACAAATAAGATATGCAAAACAATCTGTACAATGACAACTTTATGACTGAAAAATCTGAATTATACACAAAGTAGATGGTGGAGAATGCCCAACCAATCCCAATCAGATGTAACCAAGCCATGATCTCTGGAAAGGTGAAAGATGGATTCTTCACACGTCAATCATCGAGGACATAAATTATTATGTGCCAGATGAGCCTTATTTGAGCCACGTGATGGTTTGCCTTGAGATAGTCAATTAATACTTCACCATGAAGCATGAGAAAAATAAGGAATTTAAATTTTTTTATAGTATAGTAAAATGCCAAACGTTAGATTAATTAAGTGACAAAAACAATGGAGAACCACAATGTCAACAAACGACAATGCATGTGCAACAATTTAATCTCTTTTGGTACTGGAAAACACCAAATTTTAAACAACGTATGCAAATAGTAGTAAACTAACGTAAGCTGACAAAGTAAACTAATGTAAGCTAACAACGTATGCCTCAAATTCGTTTAAAAAGTCTCGATGGTGAAGAATGCCCAACCAATCCCAAGCAGATGTAACCAAGTCACAATCTCTGAAAAGGTGAAAGATGGATTCTTCATGTGTGAAGCACCGGGGCATAAAACACAATAGGCCACATGACCACATAGATGCCTCATTATGAAGCACGAGTTAGCAATGAATTTATTCCTTTTTGGTTGCAAAACACCAAACTTTAGATTAAGGGATCAATTTGTATAAATCAAAATGCATATAAGTAGAGAGGTGGCAAAATGGATCTGCCTAGTAGCATCTGCCTGAAATATATACCCGGTACGATGTAGGACTTGGGCAGCACATTTTGAGTCCTAATTACATAAAACCCACATCTAACTGGGTTTGGGCCATGCTAGCCCGTGGGGTTTAGATAACCCGGTTTTATTTTATTTTTTATTTTATTTCCTAAAATTTAATACTTGACTTTTTAATTTTATTTCATAAAAAGTAAAAAAAAAATGATCCTTTGACACCCCTTCCTTTGGCACTTTCTCATTCCAGATGCTCTTTCCAAATCTTTGGAGTTTTTCATATACATAATCATACACTTTTTCCAACTCCAATTTGAAGGTAAGTTTATACGTAAAATTATTTTGGTTTTTGGTTTCAATTTCTTTAGTATAACTGTTTAAGTCTTTTGTTTTTAATTTTAATTTTTTTACTTGACTATCTTTCGAACAGAACATTTTGTTGTTTTTTTAAAAAAAAACATGGCAGTCTAATATACAAAAAAAAAATGGTGGGTCGTTCGAACAAGTCTGCAAGCTGAAGAGGATTAGGTTCTAACACCATTTTAATAGACTAGCCCGTTTGGATGAGCTTTATAAAAAAGTGCTTCTATGATATAAAAGTAGAAGCAGAAGCTATTATTAGAAGCATAAGCTATTTTGCATTTGGATTAACTTTATAAAAAGAGCTTTAGAGAGATTTATTATATGGACATTATTGTCCATTAAAACATTAATGATCTTTAAAATCTGTCTTCTATTACTTCCCTTTTATTTAGAAGTTAGGAACTGTAACTTCTTAAAAAAGCAAAAAAATATGCTTTTTTGACTGCTTTTGCTTTTTTTTTTCCCTTTCCAAAAGGTCATCCAAACACCTCTATTTTTTTTTTCGAAACCACCTTTATTTAAAAACTAAGTGACTTTTTATAGAAAAAAGCCTATCCAAATGGGCTCATTGATTTCAGGCTTCATTCGCCACCTTTAAGTACGAGTAAGCTAACGATGAGCTAATCACACACAAGTGTAAAATATGATTTCAACATCAGGATTTCAAATCTGTTCCATCTTAACCGATGTCGAAAATGAGGTCGTGACATTTTTTAAATTAATTGCAATACTTTTGACTTGGTTCCCTTATTAACTGATTTTAAAATCTTTTAACATCGGTTATTTTGAACAACCGATGTAGAAACTTAAAATAAAAACAATTAATAAATGACGCCTCACTTTAGACATAGGTTACAAAAAAACCGATGTTGAAAGTATATAAATAACATCGGCTGTTCAACTGATTTTGAAAACCACCAAAATACTTTAGATCAATACCCGCTCACCTAAACCATCCCTTCCTTTACACTTCCCTCACTTCCCTCTTGCGCCCTTGTTGTTCAAACCCTGCAGCCTCTCCTCCGATAAGCCATTGCGAGCCCACTTACAGTTTATTCGATCCCTCTTCTTTCCCTCACCGTCGTCGACCCTTTTCTCAAGTAACCACCACGAGTCTCTCTGGTGAGTTCCCTTTTCTCTACTCTTTCGCACTTCCATTTCCTTTTCTCTTTCAATAATTTCATTTTCTATCTCATTGAAGCTTCTTCTGCTTCTCTTCACTTCTCAAGCAACACTGCCCCCTATCTCATTGAAGCATGGTTCCCCTTCCCCCACTGTAAACTACCCCATTAACAGGTATACACCCTCTCTATCTTTATTCATTTCATTTCACTTGCTTTTGTGGTTTGTTTGTTTTTCAGGTTTGACTATTATGTTTAACATTAGGAACTTGAGATTTAGAATTTGCTAAGAGTGCTTGTTTAGGGATTGCTATGAATTGGGGTCAATTTTAAATTCGGGTTAGGGTTGTGTTCTTGTTTATTTTGGGAGACGGGTCGCTACTGATGGGGTACCCTAGACCTATGTTATGTTATGTATATGTATGTATATATATATATATATATGTATGTATATATATATATATATGTATGTATATATATATATATGTATATACATATATATGTTGGAACCAAAATTTTTTTGGATTTAATAATCTCTAAGTTTTGATGCTAACAAAAGGATTAAATTTTGTTGTCAAAGTGTTAGTTGAGATCTAACATATGCTCTCAGTTATGCATGAATATTAACATATAAGAAACATGGGATAAGTTTCAATTGAAAAATACGCGTCCACTCCTATAGACGGGCTGCTCAAATACTTTGGTAAAGTTACTTAGTTATTTAATTAAGTAGACTGGCTTTCTTTAGTAGACGAGGCTATAAATATTTGCTAGATAAATACATAAATAAACGAACTGAAACATAAAGTAATCTGGTAGACGAGCTCTAACCGCCACATCACTAGACAAAGATCTTTATAACTCATTAAGGAATAGCAAGTCCGAAGACTTGATAGATAAGAGGATATGCCACGTTATCAGACGAGCTAAGTAAAAAATAGAACAGACTTGGACTCTCATATGAATGAGTAGACGGAGTTTCTTTTTAGACGAACTCCAACTTTGAATGAATTAAATGCAACCCGAATCTCTTATATTTATTTCAAATGAATGATATTTATTTCAATAGAATATTTGTTCTTCATATTTGTTTTATCTGATTTAATGTCTCACCTTGTTGTAAAAGAAACATACTACAATCAAGAATTGCAAAAAGCAGAATCGTACAAATAAGATATTGCAAAACGATCTGTACGATGACATCTTTATGACTGAAAAAGCTGAATTATACACAAAGAATGAACAACAAGTACTCAAGCTGCAATACTCAGAGAAATGAAGCTCCAAATTCATGCTATCTCGATAACCAAGAGTACTATTCAGCATTGTTTTAATCAAGCTATCAGTCACAACGGATATCATGCATTAAATGATATCTCTAAACGGGATTATTCAAAGTAACTGTTGAAGAAATACAAGTGAAGAAGAAGGTCACTATAAATTGAAGACCTCAGATACTGAAGAATAACTCTTGCCTGTACAATCTTGCTAGCTGAACTTTTGCCATTCATTCCATTATTCTTTTATGTGCAAGAGTCTCTTTTCTTTAGTTTGAATATTGTTGTAATATTCAACTGATCTTAAACTATCATATGCTAACGCATAGTGAGTTAAGAAGATCAACCATTGAATCTTTTTGTTAGAGTTAGAGCCTGAAAAGGCTTGGTAAGAAAGGAATACTTGTAGCCTGGAGAGGTGTTGAATACTTGTTTGTAATCTATTTGGAGAAATAGTGGATAAATCCTTCAAGTCGAAGGGACTAGACATAGCTCTTGGTTGGAAGAGAGTGAACCAGGATAAAATCTCTTGTGTGAATCTTCTATCCCTAAACTCTTCAGTTTTATTTGCTTAAACTAACTGTGGGGTTTTGATATTGCTTTTGTTAAAGTCTTTTAAAAAGGATCTTTGTCTTTGTGTGTGTTTCTGTTTCAAATCTCTTTAAGTGCAAAAATTGTTTTAAAGGTCGTTTTCGAAAATTATTAACAAACACAATTCAATCCCCCTTCTTGTGTTTGCCTGTGTCAACTTCAATATATATATATATATATATGGTGTGATGCATATGTTTCACATGTTTCAGGTTTCATGTTTAAGTTTTTATTATATCCGTTTTTCCGTTATGTATGTTTAACGTTAATATCATGATTAAGGTTTAGTTAATTAAATTTTTCTTCTATGCTTAGAAGTTGGGTAGTAGGTCCGTACACGATAATCTACATTTGTATGACATATAGTATTTATATATCTGTTTTATGAAGTATTATATGTCAAATAAATGAGAGCTAATAATTTCTTTTACAGGATCATGGCTCGTTCTAGAGGACGAGGAGCGTATGGACATGGTGGCAATAGAGCCACATGTAGAGTTACCGGAGATGGAAAAAGGGAGGCTTATCATACCGGTGGTGGAGGAGAATCATATGAGACTCTCCTGACAATCTGAGAGTTAGCTACAACAATGCTTCAGCAGACCCAACAGAATGCTCAGATGCTCTAGATGACCAGGGAGTAGCAAGAGCAGCATAGTCAGAGGAGAGCAGAGGAGGCTCATGATGCCGGCATGTCCACCTTCTTGAAGGGCAAGCCACCACAGTTTCGAGGTGACTATGATTCAGAGAGATTTGAGTGGTGGATTCAGGAGTTAGATAAGATCCTTGCAACTATTCATTGCCGAGAGGACTAGAAGGTGACATATTCTTCCTTTATGTTGACCGACGGAGCAGAGGCCTGGTGGAAAGGAAAGAGGAGAGTATTAGAGGCTGAGGGCAAGATCATCATTTGGGAGTTGTTTAGAGAGTGCTTCCTCGAGAAGTACTTTCCGCGGTTGGTTCATCGCAAGAAGGAGAGGGAGTTCATGAGCCTACGATAGGGTAGTATGTCTATTGGAGACTATTTTGCTCGATTTGATCTCTGTTGCAATTTTTAGAGTTCTACCAGAGGTTTCTCGATGAGGACTGGGTTTGCATGCACTTTGAGGAGGGCTTGTGGCATGAGTTGTAGAGGGCACCGGTACCGCTGAATATCTACAGCTTGCCAAAGCTAGTGGAGAGGTGTAGTGCCATTGAGAGCATAGATCAGATGCGAGAGGGTGAGTAGAGACGACAGAGGATTGGAGGCCCAGCCAGATCCAGTGCTCAGAGGGAAGAGGTGGTAATGGTTCCCAGTGGAGGAGAGGACCTTATAACAGACCAGTGCAGGTTGTTCAGACATCTGCACCATTACTAGTGAGTGGAGTGGGTCAGAGGCATCACCAGCAACGAGACCCAATTTGTCACATATGTGGAGGTCCGCATCATATCAGTGAGTACAAGGAGAGACTTGGATTTTTTGTATATGGTAAACCAGGTCACATGGCTCGTGATTGCAGACAGAGAGGAGCATAGCAGCCGGTAGCTGCTGGTAGAGGAGCCAGAGCAGGTAGAGGGACAGGAGCTGGGAGATGAGCGGGGACATCAGGTGGCTAGACCTCAGGTCACAGGGAGAATGTTTAGCATGGGGGGAGCTGAGTCATCTCAATTTGTAGATCTTATACAAGGCGTGTGTTTGATATCTGGTAGGCTCCCGTCTATGTTGTTTGAATCAAGTGCTACACATTCTTTCATTTCGCATGAGTATGTGGAATATTTATAGTTACATATATCTATGTTACCTTATACTCTTATAGTGTCCACCCCTACCAGTGATTCTTTGACCACTATGTCTATATGTTTGAAATGTCCTAAAGTTGTTGAGAATAGGACGTTTCTTGTAGACCTTGTTTGTTTACCTATGCAACAGATAGACATGATCCTAGGCATGGATTAACTTTCAGCTAGCCATGTGGTGTTGGATTATTCCAGAAAGACCTTATCTTTTCCAGAGCCTTCTAGATTGGTATCTGACAATGAAGGAATATATATGAGGAGTGATGATTCTCGTTAGTACGTGATGCTTTTCTCCGTGGAAGCTAAAAAGACTCCTGGTATAGATTCTTTGCCTATCATGAGAGAGTTTCCTGAGGTTTTCCCTCCAGACGTTCTAGGTTTGCCACCAGAGATAGAGGTGGATTTCACTATAGATCTCATATCAGGGACATGAACTATCTCTATAGCATCCTATCGGATGTCACCCATTGAGTCGGTAGAGTTGAAGAAACAATTGGATGATAAGTTGAAGAAAGAGTTCATTAGACCGAGTGTTTCATCGTGGGGAGCTCCGGTGTTGTTTGTGAAGAGAAAGGATGGGAGTGCTAGGCTGTGTGTGGCCTACAGGCAGTTGAATAAGGTGACGATCAAGAACAAGTATCCGTTGCCTAGGATAGATGATCTGGTAGATCAACTGAATGGAGCTCCAATGTTTTCCAAGATTGATCTAAGGTCTGGGTACCATCAAATTAGAGTGAAGAAAGAGGACATACCAAAGACAGCTTTTAGGACGAGGTATGGACACTACGAGTACTTAGTTATGACTTTTGGTGTGACTAATGCTCTTGTAGTGTTTATAGATTATATGAACATGATCTTTAGACCATTCCTCAATAAGTTTATTGTTTTGTTTATTGTTGACATTCTTTTCTATTCCCATACCCGGGAAGAACATGAGGAGCACCTGTGTATTGTTTTACAAGTGTTGAAAGACAGACAGTTGTATGCTAAGCTTTCCAAGTGTGAGTTTTAGATGGAAGAAGTGCAGTTTCTTCGACTTGTGATCAACAAGAAAGGAATATCAGTAGATCCAGCAAAAGTGGAAGCAGTGCTTAAGTGAGAGAGAGATGGACAATCAGAGAGGATGATTCAGTAATTGGAAGGTCTCTTGAGAGCCTGTGTGTTGGAACACACTAGCAGTTGGCACCATATGAGGCTTTGTATATGGCAGGATGTGCCTGACCCCGTTATATTGGTATGTGACCTGTGGAAGCCAAGTGTTAGGCCCAGATGTGGTGCAACATACTATGGAACATGTCAGGAAGATAAGGGAAAAGATGAAGGAAGAACATGATAGGCAGGGGAATTGGCAGAGTCAACAAATCTTGAAAGCTCACTCCCAGATTCATTGGACCTTTCCAGATTCTTCGACGGGTTGGTCCATTAGCCTATCATATAGCCTTACCACCTAACCTTGCTAACCTTCATGATGTCTTTCACGTCTCCCAGTTGAGAAAGTACTACCCTGATCCTTCACATGTTCTTGAGTATGAGTCTACACAATTGTCAGAGAATCTAGAGTACGAGGCTTTACGTGTTAGGATCGTAGATATAAGGATTAAGAACCTTCACTGTAGACATATCCCTTTGGTTAAGGTCCTATGGGATGAGATCACAGGAGAGGCTTCCTTGGAGCGCGAGGCAAATATGCAGCAACAGTATCCACATTTTTTCTGAAGCACGTAAATTCCGAGGATGGAATTAGTTTTAAGGGGGTAGTAATGTAACATCCATGTTTTAGAACCCTAGTTTATATGGTTTTTATGTATTTTTAAGTGTTTGAGATCATGCTAAAGTGATATGAAATCGATCGGTTCAGAATCGGATGAACACAGTATTAGGGTTTGTTGTCAGCACTGGCACGCTTGGACATGTAGTCACCCCATGCTCAAGCGTGGGAACGATCATGCATGGGGATAGGGCACTCTCAAGCATTAAGCTTGTTCTGTGACGTGGCACCACGTGTCAAACGAAGAAGCAAGGAGGGAGATGCGTGGCATCAAAGACTTCAGCACAAAACTGTTGACCAAGATCCACGCTAGAGTGTGGAAGGAGTCCACGCTATAGCATTAGGACGATTGTGCATTGGGACATCCCACACTCTAGCATTCTCAAGTAGAAAAGAAAAATAAAATGAGATGAAGGGTGAAAGTGAAACACTTTCGCTGCTTCACCATCAGAGAACAAAAACGAGAGTCAAAGGTCTAGGAGAGGAAGAAAACTTTCGAAGCTCGGGGTCAACAATCAAGCTAGTGTTATGCGAAACTGACAATGTCATTGCGCTCGTAGCAACGCCTGCTTCCTATCCCTATATCCCTTTTCTTGCTAGGGCTAAGTAAGCGTATGTTCTTATCATGCTGACATACCGTCGATGTCGGCATTGAGATTTTATTTTTGTTTGGTTATCAGTTTTAAGTTTTGTTTTCGTATTAGGGTTACTAACATCCTCTGCTTTGTGTACATGTGTTCAGGTGAATTTTCGGAGCCCTGGAGGTTTGAGAAACGTGCGTGGAAGAATCTTGTAGAGGAAAAGTGTGTTCATTTCGTGGTTCCATCTACATCCACATACATCTCAGGTGGGAGAAAGAATCACTTGATCGTCGGAAATGGCTAAGTAGCATAATGTCAAATAATGGTTGTAGGGCGGTCGAAACCCTACTAGTGAGTGAATAAACAACAATGCCAAAATCACAATGGCGACTACCCCGTAGTACCAATGATGATTTAGGAATAGTATGTTTATCGCCGTTAGGTTGATTTTGTGAATATTGAGGATGTCTGATTTTTACCATTGAGCAACTTGTGATTTGCTGGTTGATTTGACATGCTTAACATTGTAACTACATTGTCTGTGACACTTTATAAGACCGAGTAAAGCGAAAAATAAATATTATCATAAAATATGGTTTTTTTTCTTTTCGTAAAACAGTGTCATAAGACATAATTATAAATATTACATCATCAATTTCCAACACATTATTTTCGTAAATAAAATTCAGAACCTTCAAGAGGTAAAAATCATCAAAGACAAACTAAAAATGGCGGAAATACAAGCGCCAACAAAGTACGATATAACTGAAATACATATAATAATATTGGAGACGCAACTCCACTGAAATTCTAGCCCTAGACACAGGGACCCATCATGCTGGCCTACACAAAACTATGATGAGGTGTTGTCCTCGTTCTTCAAGATGAATTTCTTGGAGTGACTACAAAACATCACAACTGTAACTATCAAGGATGATACATCGTCGTGCTGTGAGTGTACGTCTCATGTCTTCTTTATACCGACCGCTTGGGGATGTGTCCATGTGTTCGAATCATCTAATGCTCAAGTTAGGCGCAACGGTAGGATAGTGTTGCCATCGTCTTCGCTTGGCATAAAATAAAACCATAGCAGACAACACAAATGAGGTGAGATTCAAATTATCATACAACCTATGTCAGACATGTGAAGGCACGACATAAGTACTCCGACACAAAATATACCAAGTACAAATATATCAAAAAGGCATATCAATATATATATATATATATATATATATATATATATATATATATATATATATATATATATATATATATGTTCACAATCACTAATAAACATTCAAAGGACAAATTCATCCTAGATTAGAGGCATCTAGTACTCGAGGAAGACTAAGACCCCTACACCATGGTGCTTATAGAACGTTTGGAATGAGTGGTTAGAGTACATGTTTCACAACTGCCAATATTAGGCATCTTGTGCATTCAATAATCATAGTAGCATGTGGAAATTAGAACTGATTGTAAAACACTCTCGATAACCTGGACCAGTTAGCGTCTAGTCGTAGATGTCAGTGTATTGCATGGAACACCCGGACCAAGAACAATCACCAACTAGCCATCTGTGACCTTCCTACCCTTACTATCACCAAGACCATTTAAGATCATCACTATCACGTCTTCATGCGCACAGACATGTAAGCTCAACTTCCTAGGTACAAAGGCCTTACGGAACATAGTATCAACTCTGTGTTTAGGAAATAATGCCAATGCGTTTACCATGTCTATCAACTAGATAAATCTTGTGATTCTGCAAGAATCCATTCGATGCGCTTTCCAGATGTATTGTCTTCATTGCCAAACCCTAAGTATATTATGGAGGTCGGGCCAAGGGTCCAACAATCATTCTCTTTGCACTTTTCTACATTGAGCCTTTTGTTTGGCTTATAAGTAAACAAAACGTAATCTTTATTCCATTAAGTCTTATAGAGGTACAGATGATTAACTCATCCATACCTTATGACATATGGTATTTTTTCACCATGATCCATAATCAATTAAGTCGTTGTCTTTTCTCTAAGTCACTTTGACTTAGGTTTTACGGTTTTGTTTTGAAACACAAGCCTTGGAGGACAAATCCCTTTTGTATAAAGACTTAACCTTTTTACCAAGGCTTTTTCTACAGTGAGCACCCTCATATTTCTCACCGTGAGCAACCAAAAATGACCATTGATTAATAAGTGTCACATGATACTAATATACACCTGCCCACACACTAGTTTTTTTTCCCTTCTCTTCCCTTCTCTCACACTCTCGGTCCTTCCCTCATTGCCCATCCCCTCGTCCATCTCCGTCTGTACACCACGCTACTCTAACAACTTTGATCTTCTAATTGTAGTAACTTGAAGTAAACATTATACAAATTTACTTATCACTTAGTGCAGAACTGTTATGATCAATTAATCTTAAAGGTGGTCACAAGCGCCACCACCCCCACCTACGATCACCACCGTCATCCTCCCACCTTCCCCCACCACATCAGCTTCCTCCAATCTTCTCTTTCTCTTCATGCTCTCCCTTTTTTCTCCACTTTCTGTCTTGCTCCAATACAAACAAAGAACGGTGCTTCTTTCTGGACCAGGACCAGATCCAAAATAGCTAGGGTTTCTCGGATTATCAACGTCACTGAAAGCCTTCACCAGTGACAACGACAGAGGCAAACAGAGCATGCAGAGGCCGGTGGTTGGAAGGGATGGCGCACGATGGAGACGAACGAGCATTCCCTCTAGCCTATTCTCATTCGTTTTTAACTTTACTTTTAACTTTTTGTATTGTTTTTCAATGTATCCCCTATTGGATACTGCATCAATTTGGTCCATAACTTTTTCTTTGTCTGGTTTAAGCTTCCTGAAAATGAAACCGATTTGTTATTGTTTTTTAATTGAAATTGAAATGATACAAGAGAATGGGTAAAAACTTACATCTCTGTCACGACAGAGCCGATCTTCTCCTGATCCCCTTTTGCTCAACTGCGTATTACAAAGAGAATTGGAAGGGGACGGTGAGAGAGTGAAGGAAATGAAATAAAAATTTATCTAGCGTGGGCAGTTGTAGGTACAATCTAGTGGGCCTACTTAATCTAACGGTAATTAAAATTGATGCACGGTGAGAGACTTCAATGTCTCGTGCACGCTAGAACCTGACTTTTACCAAAACTAAACCATTTTGAAATAGATTTAAGGTATAGGTACATTGGTACCGAATCATTCAAAATAAACTTCAGGAGAGTACTTGAAAGATTTACAAAACGGTTTTTCGTCTTTTACCCGATTTTAGGCCTAAAGCCCAATTTTTTAAAAATATGATTCTTTTGGTCAAACCCTTTAATTTCCTAGGTTCTAATACTCATTTTAAGTCATTAAAAAACTGATTTTTGATTTTTTATCATTACTTACACAAAACCCTAATTCTTGGTCGAAAGCCTCTAAATTTGAAATTTGGGTAAGTTCTTTTTCATCAACTCTTTAACCCTAAAGTTCCATCACTCATTTTGGAGTCTTATAACACTTAGTTTAGAATTAAAAACATTCTCAAACCCTCATTTACTGCCTTGGCCGAATTATACATCATTGGCTCATTTTACAAGTTTAAACTTATGAAAACTCATTTTGTTTGTCTACTAGAACATAATTTAATTCCTCTATTATCTAAACTTAGACCAAAACCATTTTAGAACCATTTGACCAATACTTGGCATCTTTGGTTACCACAAAAATAGTTTTGAAAACTATCATTTTCTTCTTGGTTTCATTCACTAGTGGAAACCAAGAAGAGGCGGTGGTAACGACTGGATGTAACATCGGTTAGTTTAAAACCGATGTTACAAAAGAGGCGGTGGTAGTATCGTAAATAACTGGTTCATTTAATATACTTTTAATAGGGGTTGTTTGAAAAGCGATGTTACAAGTGAGCAAATCTTAAGAAACATGGTGGAGGGAAAAACATGTACCAGCGGTTGTTCCCTGTTACAAATGACATGTAACATCGGTTGACCAGGAAACCGACGTTACATGTCTTATATTTTATCATATGAAAACTCAAGTCTAGCTAATTCACTCCCACGCCGTAACACTCAAGTCTCTCTGTTCCTTTGTCCTCCTGCACCCTAACACTCACTCACGCCACCGTTCTTCATCCTCCCTCACTCACACAATCGTGAAGGACCACCATTGTTCCTTCGTCCTCCATCACTCACGTCATCGTGAAGGACCACCATTGCTGCTTCTTCATCATTCGTAAGCTATATCTCCCTTTCCCTCTTTTATTTTCCTTTTGCATTACCCACTTTTATTTTGTATTTCTCTCTTTTTGTTTTTGGTTTCATTTTGGGTTTCATTGCTTTTTGTTGTTTGTTCTGTGCGTTTCTGTTTCATTGTGATTTTGGATTACTTAATAAAATGAATTGTTAACTATTGTTATGGCTGTTTTTTTGCTTATGGGTCATGCTCATGCTCATGGTTGTTATTTACAAAGGTGGTGATAATATAGTTTGTTAGGGTTTTGATGCTACCCTGTGAAATGTATTGATCATCGATGCAAGGAAATATCATTAGAGTCCATCTTATTTTAACCCTTTAACTTAATCGTAGTTGTGTGTATATTTACAGAACGTAGTTATGGATCGTAGTTGGATGCTTAGTAGACGCACAAGTGATGAGTATCGGAAGGGAGTGGAAGAGTTTCTAAAATTTGCTAAAAGAAATCTTCCTGGTAGTAATGGAAAGCTTTGTTGTCCTTGTATCAAATGTGTGAATATGAGGAAATGTGAAGTTAAGGAAATACGTTCTCATCTTATTTGTTAAGGGATTTGTAAGAATTATACCAGATGGATATGGCTTGTGATGTCTTGTTAAACCAGCCAAGTGTGTCCCAAACTGAGGAAGTTGACGTAGATATGGAGGACGATAGACTAGCGGACAAGATCCATGATATTGGACAACAGTCTTTTCAGCGAGCACATGTATATTATACTTGTGCAGTGATGCGGAGAAGCCTTTGTATACGGGGTGCACTACTTATACATGGTTGTTTGCAATGTTAAAATTGTTCAGTGTGAAGGCGAGAAATGGGTAGAGTGATAAAAGCTTCACTGAATTGCTTGAGTTGTTGAAGAACATGCGTTCAGAAGGCAACACATTGTCGGATCGTAACTATGAGGCGAAGAAGGTACTGTGTCCAATGGGTATGGAGTATAAGAAGATACACATATGCCCTAATGATTGCATATTGTATAGAGGTGTGTATGAAGGGTTGTACGACTGTCGCAAGTGTGGGGTATCACGGTACAAATTAAAGGATGGTGATTCTAGTTGTGATGTGATCACAAAGGGTCCTCCTGCGAAGATATTGTGGTATCCTCCAATAATTCCACGGTTCAAGCGATTGTTCGCTAATGTAAACAACTCAAATAACATTAGATGGCATGCAGATGATAGGAAACTCGATGGATTCTTTGGCCATCCGGATGATTCTGTGCAATGGGAGATAATTGATAGTTTGTTTCCGAATTTCAGAAATGAGCCAGGAAACCTTAGGCTTGGACTTGCTACGGATGGAATGAATTCGTATGGTACCTTAATTAGTATTAATAGTTCATGACTCGTTCTCCTCGTAATTTACAACCTACCTCTTTGGTTGTGCATGAAGCGCAAATACATGATGTTATCAATGATTATTTTGGGCCCAAAACAACCAGGAAATGACTTATATGTTTACTAAGTTCCTTGATTGAAGACTTGAAAAAGCTGTGGGTGGAAGGTGTTGATGTAGTTGATGGTTATTGTAACACTCCGTTTTTCGTAAATAAGCTTAATGCATTTATATATGCTATAAATATGTTTTTATATGCTTGTTATGTTTGTTGTTGATGCCTAAGTTCATGTTTGGGGAAGTTTAGCTTTATAAAGGTTCAATCCTTTTAGAGTCCTAGTAACCTGTCTCACCGTTTTCGCCATACCTTGAGATATAAATGTTAGATTAAGGTAAGCTTTGATGCGTTGGAAAGCGAAGAGAATTATCTACAAGTCTTATTTTATGTGTTTTGGCCAATTAGGTCGTTTAGATGGTCATACAGTGCAACCTTTGAGCGCTCCGTGCTTTGGAATTGCGAGTCAAACCCTCTTTTTGGCACTTTAGGCAATCCTAGTGTGACATAAACCTCTTCTCTTTCCCTTCCCTTGAACACTTTGAAGTTCTTGGTGTTCTTGAGTCCATTTGGGAAAGAAATCACATGCCCTAGTGTCCCTATAGGTAAACTGGTTATCCCTCTCTTTAATCTTTTTTCCCTTTTCTTAAATTGGTGATTAATTGGTTGTCCTATTCTTGTTTGGCCAAGTCTTGGGAAACTTATCGAGCCGCTCGAGGGAACGAGGATAGTTTGCTTGCACTGTCGTAGTGGGAATCTTCATACCAGGTATGGGGAGAAGAGCTAGTATGAATATGTAGGCTATGGGGCAGCGTAAGATGAAGGGTTAGCCCATGACCCTTTGATTAAATGCCTATATGACTGTTTGCTTGATAACATGTTTATATTTTCCTATTTGATATCTGTATGTTTAAGTGTTTATGTTTGGCATGTTTAGACTTGTTACTATGATGGTGATGTTGATATGTTTGATGAATGTCATGAGTGAATGTTCATGATGATGAATGCTATGATGATGATGTTATTTTGATGAGAATGTTGCCATGATAATGATGATGATGTTGTGCTCTTAAAGAGTGTTGATTATTGAGGATGTTAATGCCAACAATGATGTTAATAAGCCTCTAATTAATTAATAGGTCTTGTTAATGATGTTAAGACGTTAAAATATGTTAACAATTATAAATGAGATTTAAGGGATGTTGTCCGAATTGTTCATAAGACAGGAATATAGTATGAGAGGCAAGATTATGTTCAAAGGGCTTAGTTAAAGAACAGTTAAGAATAATGAAGTTGATGTTCAATGGATTAGTAAAAGGCAATAGGATTGAATCTATGAACTGTCCCAAGGAATTGCACAAGGGTCTGTGACCCTTCTGCCCAGATCAGTACATCCATGCTCCATTGAGCACGACAGTGCTTAACAAGGAGCACGCAAATGCTCCAATTGAATCCCAGAAAAGGGAGCACTCTTAAGCACGCATGTGCTCAACAGTCAGCACGACCGTGCTTGACCGTGAGTTCAGCACGCCCGTGCTCACCTGTACAGACGAGAACACTGAAACAGTGTAGAAATAGGGGTTTCACCCCAAATGCCTTAAAAGATTTAATAAGATACCAAACGAACATGAAGACCAAAGACACGTGATAAGATGTTGTACCTTGGTAGCCTAGTGGCGAAGGGGGCCTTGATGCTTGATGGTCAAGGTGGTAATCTCTGGTGCAGAATGAACAGAGTGTTTATAATACTAAACGACGAAACGATAACAATAATCCTTGATAGCCTAGTGGTCGAGGTGTAGATGATGTTATCTATGGTGCTTGTTGGCCAAAGACATTAAGCCATAATAAATGGTGTTGATTGTAACAGCCCGATTTTCGGATACGTTGTATTAACGGTAAATATTTATTTATTTACATTTTTATCTGAGACCTAGGAAATGATTTTGGAGGAAACAAAATCATATCTAGAACCTACCCTATGGTTGGAAGCCCGGGTTAAAATTTGGGTTTAAAACTTCGATGGAAATCGGTCTCCGTTTTTTAACTGACAGTATAATTTTATACTTACAGAAAACCCTAAAATTGAAATTTGTAGATTTTTTATATTTTTTCCGTGAGGAAGTCTACCTTGCAATTTTCTGATCAAAAATAAAAAATTATGTGTATTCGGATGAATTTTGGTGAAAGTTTGAACGAAAAACAGTTGATGTTTTCACTGACAGTAAGATTTTAATGATCAGAAAACTTAAGTTTGACTCGTGCACGAAACAAGGTAGATTTTTACAACATTTCCAACGAGATAGTTTATTTTGAAATTTTTGTAACAAAAATAAGATATTAGACGATTCTCGGGCGTTTTAATCGTTAATCGGTTAATCGGCGGAGTAGAGAATGATAATGAAAAAATATCTAGATATTTAGTAAAATAAATATCTAGATATTTATAAGAAAATATCTAGATATTTAGTTTAACCTAACCATTGTTATTTTAAACCTAACCTAAGTTAAAGCCAATATCCTACCTATAAATACCCCCATGGCATCCCCCACCCCCACCCCTCTCCATCTCTTCTCCTTCTTTTGTTCTTCTTCAACCCAAAACATAAACTCCATTTTCAAGAGTTCTAGGTGTATCCTTGTTGAAGTGCATCAAAATCATCTTTTTCTTTTCATTTCCATCATCACTTGAGGTAATATAATGATCCTTGATCATCTATTCTCCTACTTGAAGTCACTGTCATTCTATTTCATGATTTAATTTTCTTAGATCTAGAACTTTAAAGAATTCTAGAAAATAGTAGAAAAATCATAAAAATGTGAAACCAATTTCTATGATCTAGTTATGATCACCACTTTCATTATCCAAAAGCATGTGATCAAAAATCTTTTTCCTTCCCTAAGTGTGTGAGTGGGCCGAACCTATGTTAGAAAAGGGGTTTAGTGTTTTTGTTTCATGTTTGAAATCTAATGCTTGATTTAATCTCTCTAATATGTATATTATTCAAATCCAAGATCTTAAGTCCAACTAAATTTTCTAACCTATTTTTGTATTTAAGGTCAAAACCCTACCCTAAGTGGTTGGATGATTTTTATTCCATATTTTCGACTTATATCAATTTATCCAGATTAGCTAAGATCTAAGTAATTGTTATCCAAAAGATTAGAATGATAAAAGAATCATGACCTGATGCGTGTATTTTTAGAAATATAATTAATGAAGGCAAGTGCACCTCGTCGCAAACAAGTAATAAAACGGTGAGACCGGTTATCGTATCCACAGGGATTGGATGTCAATTACCAATTCGCAAATTTAACAACTATCTAGACTAAACGATAATCTGAGAGATTGAACGGAAAATAAAGAAATAAAATATTTTTGTCTTTTTGGAATTTTATCAAACACTTGGTATGCAAACAGGGATGTGGTTAGAATTGTCAGGGTTAGACTACACTAATCCTCCCTTAGTTGCAATGAAATGGCTTCTAACACAAGTCCTAATTCAATTATGCCAATCAGGCCTTTTCTAAATTACTCAAGCCTAATGTCTTAGGTGCATTGAGCCTAAAACCCCAAATTAAACCCTAATGTCTTAGGTGGAATAAAATGAGATTTTGCATTAAGTTAAGACTTATAAGATTGCAAGCAGCCAACACCTATGTCTAGATTCTTGACCTACTTGGCATATGATTCATGAGCATGCCTTAATACCAACCTTCCAGTCATCTATCAAAGCAACAAATCATTCCTATGGGTAGCTAATCCAAGGAAAGCATTAAACACAGAATCACATACTCATATGAAATAGAAACTTGTATTAAAATACCAAATCAATTACACAAGTTCAGACAAGTTCATCTAACCCCAACAATGGGGATTTAACTACTCATGATAAGGAAATACAAAAAGGAAAAAGAGAAGGGATGAAGAACACTCATAGACAAGCTTCCTCCAATCTTCTCTCCATCCAAGAGCAGAGAAAATGCCCCCCTTTTTGGGTAGAGACCCTCTCCAGCCACCAGCCTTAGCCTGCCTCCAAGTGCTGCTTATTAGGTTAAAAGTTCGTCCTTTTTCTGTTCAGTGCAGGTTCATTTATAGGTCCGTCGCCCGTCACGGCCGTGACAGCCATCACGGCCAGGCCGTGATGGTCTCTGACTTGGGCGCCTCTTCATTCACTTATTCATCACGGCCGTGATGGTCATCACGGCCAGGCCGTGATCGTTTCTGACTTTTCCAACTAGCAGGTCACGGCCGTGATAGCCATCACGGCCAGGCCGTGACAGCTTCTGACTTTTGGCTCAATTCTTTCTTCAGCTACTGCTCCCTCACGGCCGTGAGGGCCATCACGGCCAGGCCGTGATACTCTCTGCTTGGCTCATAATCTTCACTTCTAATCTCTTTTTTTTCATCCAAGCTCCACCAAGGCTGATTACTGGGCATTTTTCCATTAAATCCTGCAAAACAACACCAGAAACCACCTCATCCGTTCCAAAGGAAAAACTATACAAAATCAACACTAAATTGGCCTAACTATATGCAATTGCATGCAGAAATGTACATGAAAAATGAGGTAAAATCACACTCATCATGACCCTATTTTGAATTAGGAGGCCGAAACTAAGCTATTCTAGGATAAGGGTGATTTTGTTAATTAATTATAGTTATGTTGTTTGGCTCAAGGTGAAACTGTTAAGCGGTGGTGTGATAGCGAAGAACGTCGAGTTCGGGATTTCGGTGCTAACTCGGGTGGGGGAAAGAATCAACCTATCTTCGGAATCGAAAAGTAGTAGATTATATGATAATTGTGTAGGGCGACCTAAACCCTACTAGTAGTCGAGTAATCGACAAGACCAAAATCCCATTGGAAACCTTTTCTATTAAACTAATTGTGATTTGGGTATTTTAGGTTTATCGACGTTAGGATGATTTTATCTTATCTTAGGTTGATTGAATTTATGATTATTATTGAATTGCTTATGTGATATATTGTGGTGTTTGAATATTTTCTGATGTTATATTATGCATGATCTGCCTTGTTGTTAATATTGTGCTTAGTGGATTTTAAGCAAAGATATATACGTTATTCGAGAGATAGTTGTTTGTTATGGGTGTGAGAATAATGGTGACTTAGAGGTGCCTAACCTAGATGATGTATTTTAATGCGGTATGGTGACCTAGAATATGTGTTGAGTTCTAGTGGAAGGTCAAGGTACTAGGATGTTGTTAAAATGGGTTGGTGAATTTCACGTGTATTGGTAATATAATACACAAGGTCGGTGTTGTTTTTCACAACCGTGTATTGGTAATATAATACATGAGGTCAAGAGTTCTCTCTAGACCGTTCCACCTTAGAAATAGGTTGTATACCTATAGTGTCATTGAATTTCATTGAGCACCCCCAGGAGTGGACGGGGTGTGCACCGGGAGCATCGTGCAACTATAGTGTCATGCTTAGCATGAGCGTTCTCTCCATGGAAGAGAATGTGCACCGGGAATCGCTTGAACAATTGACCGACATTCCCCGAGAGGAATGCGTGAAAGAAATCAATGGTGGCAACGTCAGTATTAAAGTCTAGTTGTACGAGATTGGGGTAGAAGATGAATACTTGAATTTGAGGATGTTTTGTTAGTTAGGTGTTGAATGATGATTTGTCTGTGACAATTACTGTATAATATGCTATGACTCTTTTCCTCTTTTTATGATGGCAATGTTTCTTATCCCCTATATCTTTCTGTGTGTTGTATTATGTCTTTTTATGGGATCGTACTAGAAGACCCCGTGGCTGAGCTTGATGATGAGACGTTGGATGGAACTCAGTATGAACTGGATGCAAGAAGACGAGATGTGGTTTTCAGCAATGTAGTTTAGTGTCTAGAGCCAGTGAGTCTTATAAGACGTTTTTTTTCCACTATTAATTGTTGTTTTAAGATGGCTGCTAAGGATCCTACTGATGGGATACCCTTGACAGTGTTTCAAATACTCTAATGCATAAACCTATGGTATGTATTATATATATAAAGTGTGATGCTTTAACTTTCAAATGTTATATGTTTATAAGTTAAGTTTGTAATTTTTATGTGTTTTGGAATACACGTATAACGTTAAGAGCGCGATTAAATAATTAAATAATAATATTATAATTTAATGGCATAAAAGGGCACAACAGGGTGTCTCCTTTGGTATCGTGAGCGGTTTGATTCCGATCGGATCACGAGGTCTAGGATGTTGTTACTGGCCGTGTCTAGTTGAATCCACATCGGATATTGACTATGCTTAGAAGTTAGGTAGAGTGTGCGATTCGAAAGTTATCTATAGTGTCTAGTTTGAGTCACAAAATTCTGAGGACGGAATTTTTTTCTAAGTGGGGTAGTAATGTAATGTACCGATTTTCGAATACACTGTATTAACGGTAAAGATATATTTATTTATATTTTTATCTGAGACCTGGGAAATGATTTTGGAGGAAACAAAAACATATCTAGAACCTACTCTATGGTTGGAAGTCCTAGTTAAAATTTGGGTTTAAAACTCAGACGGAAACCGGTCTGCGTTTTTTAACTAACAGTATAATTTTATACTGACAAAACCCTAATTTGACCCGAAAACTGAAATTTGTAGATTTTTTATATTTTGTCCGTGAGGAAGTCTACATTCCAAATTTCTGATCAGAAATAAAAAATTATGTGTACTCGGACGAATTTTTACGAAAGTTCGAACGAAAAGCAGTCGGTGTTTTCACTGACAGTAAGATTTTAATGATCAGAAAACATAAGTTTGACTTGTGAAGGAAACAAGGTAGATTTTAACCACGTTTCCAGTGAGATAGGTTATTTTGAATTTTTTTTAAAAAAATAAGATATTAGACGATTCTCGGGTGTTTTGGTCGTTAATCGGGTAATCGACGGAGCCGGGAACAGATAACAGAAAAATATCTAGATATTTAGTAAAATAAATATATAGATATTTATTAGAAAATATCTAGATATTTAATGAAAATATCTAGATATTTAGTTTAACCTAACCATGATTATTTTAAACCTAACCTAAGTTAAAGCCAATCTCCTACCTATAAATACCCCCCACGGCAGCCCCCCCCCCCATCTCTTCTCCTTCATTTTTTCTTCTTCAACCCAAAACATAAACTCCATTTTCAAGAGCTCTAGGTGCATCCTTGTTGAAGTGCATCAATATCATCATCTTCTTTCCATTTCCATCATCACTTGAGGTAATATGATGATCCTTGATCATCTATTCTCCTAGTTGAAGTCATTTTCATTCTATTTCATGATTTTATTTTCTTAGATCTAGAACTTTAAAGAATTCTAGAAAATAGTAGAAAAATCCTAAAAATGTGATACCAATTTCTATGATCTATTCATGATCAATACTTTCATTATCCAAAAGCATGTGATCAAAAATCTTTTTCCTTCCCTAATTGTGTGAGTGGGCTGAACCTATGTTTGAAAAGGGGTTTAGTGTTTTTGTTTCATTTTTGAAATCTAATGCTTGATTTAAGCCTCTAGTATGTATATAATTCAAATCCAAGAGCTTAAGTCCAACTAAATTTTCTAAACCTATTTTTGTATTTAAGGCCGAAACCCTACCCTAAGTGGTTAGATGATTCTTATTTCATATTTTCAACTTATAGAAATTTATCCTAATTAGCTAAGATCTAAGTAATTGTTATCCAAAATATTATAATGAGAAAAGAATCCTAACCCTATTTTGAATTAGGAGACCGGAACCTGGCTATTCTAGGATAAGGGTGCTTTTGTTAATTAATTATAGTTATGTTGTTTGCCTCAAGGTGAAACTGTTAAGCGGTGGTGTGATAGCGAGGAACGTCGAGTTCGGGATTTCGGTGCTAACTCAGGTCGGGGAAAGAATCAACCTATTGTCGGAATCGATAAGTAGTAGATTGTATGATAATTGTGTAGGGTGACCTAAACCCTACTTGTACGTAGTCGAGTAATTGACAAGACCAAAATCTCATTGGAAACCTTTTTTGTTAAACCAATGGTGATTTGGGGATTGTAGGTTTATCAACATTCAGATGATTTTACCTTATCTTAGGTTGATTGAATTTATGATTATTATTGAATTGCTTATGTGATATATTGTAGTGTTTGAATATTTTCTGATGTTATGTTATGCATGATCAGTCCAGTTGTTAATATTGTGCTTAGTGGATTTTAAGCAAAGATATATATGTTGTTCGAGATATAGTTGTTTGTTTTGGGTGTGAGAATAATGGTGACTTAGAGGTGCCTAACCTAGATGATGTATTTTAATGCGGTATGGTGACCTAGAATATGTGTTGAGTTCTTGTGGAAGGTCAAGGCACTAGGATGTTGTTAAAATGGGTCGGTGAGATTCACGTGTATTGGAAATATAATACACAAGGTCGGGGTTGTTGTTCACAACCGTTTATTGGTAATATAATACATGAGGTCAAGAGTTCTTGCTAGACCCTTCCACCTTAGAAATAGGTTGTGCAGCTATAGTGTCATTGAATTTCAATGAGCACCCCCGGGAGTGGACAAGGTATGCACCGGGAGCATCGTGCAGCTATAGTGTCATGCTTAGCATGAGCATTCTCACCATGGAAGAGAATGTGCACCGGGAATTTGGAACCTATCGCTTGACCAATTGACTGACATTCCCCGAGAGGAATGCGTGAAAGAAATCAGTGGTGGCCACGTCAGTATTAAAGTATAGTTGTACGAGATTGTGGTAGAAGATGAATACTTGAATTTGAGGATGTTTTGTTAGTTAGGTGTTGAATGATGATTTGTCTATGAAAATTACTGTATAATATGCTATGACTCTTTTCCGCTTTTGATGATAGTAATGTTTCTTATCCCCTATATCTTTGTGTGTTGTATTCTGTCTTTTTATGGGATCGTACTAGAAGACCCTGTGACTGAGCTTGATGCTGAGGCGTTGGATGGAACTCAGTATGAACTGGATGCGAGAAGACCAGATGTGGTTTTCAGCAATGTAGTTTAGTGTCTAGAGCCAGTGAGTCTTATAACACGTTTTGTTTCCGCTATTAATTGTTGTTTTAAGATGCCTGCTAGGGATCCTACTGACGGGATACCCTAGACAGTGTTTTAAATACTCTAATGCATAAACCTATGGTATGTATTATATATATAAAGTGTGGTGCTTTAACTTTCAAATGTTATATGTTTATAAGTTAAGTTTCTAATTTTTACGTGTTTTGGAATACACATTTAACGTTAAGAGCACGATTAAATAATTAAATAATAAGTTTTAATTTAATGGCACTAAGGGGCACAACGGGGTGTCTCATTGATGGAGGTGGTGGATAAACGGTTGGTTGTTTGTGTGCATGCATCATGCAAGAAGTTATTAGGGGGAGGTACGACATAGGGGAGGTCGTCCGAGAGTAAGGTGATCTGACTGTCCGCAGTGATTCATCCGAGAGTTAGGTGAATTTTGACCCCTCGTGGTGGCGCTTCCTAGAGTATGGTGCATAAGTTTTCCAAGAGGTTCACCCTTGGTAAGTTGAACTGCCCCGACGTTGGTGCTTATTGGCCAATGTGGAAATGTAACTCCGAAGTCACTTGCCCGGTGTAGATGGATCCGCATGCATTCGGAGTAGTGAGTCGCATTGCATTATATGATTGATGAATGTCATATGTGATATACTTTATTATGTGATATGATGATGTACGATGTTGCTTTGTTGTATGTTCATCTTGCTAACTATCCTGTTGCCGTTATGTTTATATTTATGGTTCTTACTCCTCGTCTTTTGTTGTTTGCTTTGCATGTATCTTTTTGGTTATGCAGAGGACGGTGAGCAGCTTGCTGAGGAGTGACTCTGAGGAGCCGCTACTCGTATTTTAGTTATGTTTAGTTTCAGTTTGTTTATCAGAGTTGTTTATAATATTGGTTATACCAGCTCTGTAATGTGACATCAGGGTTGGGTTTTGTTTATATCTTTCGTTTATGTTTTTAGTTATGTTTCTTTTGAAACATGTTTTATTTTTCGCATTAAGACCTTGTTCCAATGTGGTATCCTTTACCCGTTGGTTTTCTTTTATAAAGAATAAGCAAGTGTTTACCTTATTTTGAAAAATTAAATTATTTCCTTCTATGTTATCGCGCTATAAATACATACGAGGTAGAGGGTGTCACATGTATTCTAATGAGACTTTCAAGATGTGTGCCATGTTATTTTGCACCATCAATGACTTTCCAGCATATGTTAACTTGTCCAGGTATAGTACTAAGGGGCATAAAGCATGCCCTATATGTGAAGAAGGCACATGCTTCACTCAACTGAACAATGGGAGGAAGACAATTTACCTTGGCCATTGGAGATTTCTCAGTCTTGACGACCCATATCATAGATTGAAAAAAGCATTTAACAAATGCCAAGACAATGAACCTGTTCCGCTGGCCTTAAATGGAGAACAAGTTTATCAATGGGTGAAGGACACCAATGTTGTCTTCGGAAAGACTCAAAATAAGGCTACCGAGAAAAACATATGGAAGAAGTGGTCTATCTTCTTTGATCTTCCATATTGGTGCAAACTTGATGTCAGACATTGTATTGATGTGATGCATGTGGAGAAAAATGTGTGTGATAGTGTAATCAGGACGTTTCTCAACATTCAGGGCAAAACAAAGGATGGTCTGAATGCTCGTCTAGATTTGGTTGCGATGGGTATACGAGAGCAGTTAGCTCCACAGTCAAAGGATGGTAAGCAAACATATTTGCCTCCGGCATGTCAAAAAATAAGAGAAGTAGTTTTCGTGAGTGTCTACTGGACGTTAAAGTGCCACAAGGTTACCGTTCAAATGTCAAGAGGCTTGTCTCAATGAGCGATCTGAAATTAGTTGGCTTAAAGTCTCACGATTGCCATATCTTGATGCAGCAACTACTACCCGTGGCTATTCGTAATTGAGCTCCTAGAAATGTTAGACATGCCATAACTAGATTGTGCTTATTCTTCAATGCTATATGAAGCAAAGTCGTTGATCCCGAGAAGTTGGACGAGTTGGAAAAAAAGGCTGCCATTATCTTGTGCCAATTGGAGATGTATTTTCCTCCTTCATTTTTTGACATCATGGTTTACTTAATTTTTCATCTAGTGAGGGAGATTAGATTATGTGGCCCTGTTTATTTAAGGTGGATGTACCTAGTTGAGCGATATATGAAGATCTTGAAAGGGTATGTGAAGAATCCACAATGTCCAGAAGCATCTATTTTTCAAAGGTATGTTGCAGAAGAATCTATTGAGTTTTTTCCGACTACCTTTCTGAAACGGAACCTATAGGGATTCCTAAGTCTCGTCATGAGGGAAGATGTGAAGGGTACACGAGGTGAAACTGTTACGGGCAAGGGTCGAGAGGAAGTGTTTGAAGCACATTTGTATATATTGAATAACACTGATGAAGTTTAACCTTACATATGTGAGCACAAAAGGAAAGTCAAGGAAGAAAACCCTCGGATGAACGAAAACAGGTTGATGAACAAGTATAACATGACTTTCTTACAATGATTTAAAGAAGAAATTATGAAGGATAGCAGTACTGCTTGTAGTTAGTCTCCTCATTACCTCTTGTAGACACTTTAAGATGAAGGCGGTGAAGGTGGTGTAGTGAAAAAGATGAAGACTTTGAAGATCTTGTCAAAATCCTTTGAAAGAAGAAAATGATGAACAAGGTTGGTGTTCTTGAGCTCTTTTGAAGGTTATGAACAAAAGGGTACAAAATGAAAAACTTTGTAAAGGAGAAGTGTTTAGATGGTTAAGACAAGTTAGGATATGGTTTTTGAAGTTTGAAAAATAACTTGGTAAGGCAAGATCAAGCCAAAACCGAAATGGGAAAATAGAGCACATTCAAAGTGTTCTTCATGTTCTTGAATGATGAAGAACAAAAGTGCTCCAAATGAAAATCTTTGAAAATAGAATAGGCTTAGATGATGGTAAGGATCAAGGAAATGAAGTTGGAATTTGCAAAAAAAAAAAAAAAAAAACATGGATGATTCTCTAATGGTGCACTGAAAATGCCAAGAGAGGAGATAGAAGAGAGCTTTTGGGTTTTTTCTTGAAGGTGGGAGGTTTTTTATGTATAAAATGAAATAAATGAAGTGTTTTAAGGGTTTTTGTATGGGGATAAGTGGTGTGTCCGAGTTTTGCTTGGAATTAGGGGTAGGAAATTAATTCAAAAAGTAATTGTATTTTGGTGTAAGAGAATGGAGGGTTGTGATGAAGAAAGGACAATGTGTTATCTACTTTCTAACATAAAGTTAGAGATTAACCTTAAATGGAATGGTGAAAAAGATGAAGACTTTGAATATCTTGTCAAAAACCTTTAATAGAAGAAAACGGTGAACAAGGTTGGTGTTCTTGAGCTCCTTTGAAGGTTATGAACAAAAGTGTTCAAAATGAAAAACTTTTTGAAGGAGAAGTGTTTAGATGGTTAAGACAAGTTAGGATTTGATCTTTGAAGATTGAAAAACAACCTTGTTAGGCAAGATCAAGCCAAAACCGAAATCGGAAAATAGAGCACATTCAAAGTGTTCTTGAATGATGAAGAACAAAAGTGCTCCAAATGAAAATCTTTGTGAAATAGAAGAGGCTTAGATGATGGTGAGGACAAGGAAATGAAATTTGTGACAGCCTCTACCCCGCATGTTATAGAAAACATAAAAGGAAATAAATAATTTAATTTTTGGAATTAAGGTAAACACATGCATATCATTTATTAGAAATGAAAACCAACGGGTAAAGGATACCACATTGTAACAAGGTCTCAACGAGGAAAATAAATCATAACAAAGGTTTTTAAAAAGAAAGACATAACATAAACATAAACAAAACCCAACCCCGATGTCACATTATAGAGCTGGTATAACCAATCAGATAAACAACTCGGATAAACAAACTGAAACTAAACATAAATAAACTACGAGTAGCAGCTCCACGTAGGTCACTCATCGACAAGTCTGCTCACCGTCCTCTCGCATAACACAAAAAGGAGTACATGCAAAGCAACAATAGAAGATGGGGGTAAGAACCATATATATAAACATAACAGCAACAAGATAGTTAGTAAGACGAACATACAACAAGCAACACATCATACATCATCATACTAACACAACAAATATATCACAACCTATCACATATATCAATTATAATGCAATGCGACTCACTAGTCCCAATGCATGTGGATCCATCTACACCGAGCTTACGACTTTGGAGTTACATTTCAACATTGGCCAAAAAGCACCAACACCAAGGCAATCCACCAAATCATGGATGGGACCCCTAGGACAGCCGACGCACCATACTCTCGGATGCGCCACCATGGGAGGCCAGATCACTTAGATCACCGTGGATGGCCAGATCACCTTACTCTCGGACGACCTCCCCTATGTCAATACCTCCCCCTATTAACTTCATGCATGATGCATGCACACAAACAAACAACCGTTTATCCACCACCTCCACCAACACCATTTATTATGGCTTAACGTCTTTTGCCAACAAGCACCAAAGATAACATCATCTTTAATATTTTAACTTTAAAAGTTAAACAACAATCTAGCCAAAAAGTACCGGAGCTCAACACCTTGACCATTAAGCATAAAGCCCCCCTTGACCACTAGGCTACCAAGGTACAACATCAACAACATTATCTTCTCACTTTAGTTATTAACACTCTGGTTCTCGAGCACCAGAGCTCAACATCTTGACGCCACTTGGCTATCAAGGTATATTATCATCTTTAAGTTATCTAGCTTGTCTTCACTTTGTTTGGTGTCTCCTTTTATTATTATTAGGGTCAACTGGGGTGAACCACCCCTGTCCAGCTTTCTGCATTCTGTTCAGCACAAAGAAGCACGACCGTGCTTCCCTCATCACGGGCGTGCCGACTGATAAGTCAAGCATGGTTGTGCTGACTGTTGAGCACGGTCGTGCTTAATGGAGCATGGTCGCATCGCTTTACGGGCGTAAAGGTTGAAGAACCCTTTCTAAGTTTCCTAGGGCATTCCAGATCAAACCTATCGGCTATAACTACACCATTGATTATCAGCTTCATTATTCTTAACTACACTTCATGTCTTGTCATTATGGGAAATTAAACCTTTAATCACAGCTTCGTTATCAATATCCCTAGAACACTTACTAATCAATCCTAGGGTCTTTAACTAAGCCCTATGAACATAACCTTGTCTCTCATACTATATTCATGTCTTATGAACAACTGGGAAAACACCCCTTAATCTCATTCATCATTGTTAACGTATTTTAACGTCTTAACATCATTAACAAGCCTTATTAATTAATTAGAGCCTTATTAACATCTTTGTTGGCATTAACAACCTCAACAAATCAACACTCATTAAGATCACAACATCATCATCATTATCATGGCATCATTCTCATCAAAACAACATCATCATCATGAACATTCACTCGTGGCATTCATCAAACATATCAACATCATCATCATAGTAACAAGCAAACAATCATATAGGCATTTAATCAAACATCAGGGTCATGGGTTAACCCTTCATCTTACGTTACCCTATAGCCTACATTGTTATACTAGCCCTTCTCCCCATACCTGGTATGACGATTCCCAAAATGATAAGGTGGGCAAACTAGACACGTTCCCTCGAGCGGCTCGATGAGTTTCCCAAGCCTTGGCCAAACAAGAAGACGACAATCAATTAATCCCCATTTCAAAAGAAAGGGAAAAGGAGGTTGAAGTGGGATAACTACGTTACCTTAAACGATGCTAACACACCTAACTTCTCTCCCAAACGGACTCACAAACTCCAAGAACTTCAAGGGGTTCAAGGGAAGGGAAAGAGAAGATGTTTCTGTCACACTAGGATTGCCCAATGTGCCAATTTTGAGGGTTACAGCCACAACCCCTGTAAGCCACCTATTTATACTGTCAGGATAGTATGTACGACCGTGCTTCGTGATGTACGGTCGTGAATAATTATTTTCGAAGCATTCAGCGAACCGGCAATATGTACGTCCGTGCATTATTAACTATGGCCGTGCATACTAACAATAGAAGTTGGCCAAAACATCTGAATAAGACTTGTAGATAATTCTCCTAGCTTTCCAACGCATCAAAGATCAGCTTAAACAGACATCCAGAACTCATGATATGGCCAAAACAGTGAAACATGTTACTAGGACTCTAAAAGGATTGAACCTTTCTAAGATTATACTTAACAATATGCATAAACACTAAAAGGTTTAACACGAAAAAAACGGGGTGTTACAAAGTTGGAATTTTCAAAACAAACTTGGATGATTCTCTAATGGTGGTGGCTGAAAATGCCAAGAGAGGAGTGAGAAGAGAGCTTTTTGGTTTGTTCATGAAGGTGAGAGGTTTTTGAAGTATAAAATGAAATAAATGAAGTGTTTTAAGTGTTTTTGTGTCAGTGTGAGAGGTGTATCCGAGTTTTTCTTGGAATTAGGGGTAGGAGATTAATTCAAAATGTAATTGTATTTTGGTGTAAGAGAATGAAGGGTTGTGATGAAGAAAGGACAATGTGTTATCTACTTTCTAACATAAAGTCGCAAATTAACCTAATTTATGTTTCTTTTTCTTACTAAGGACAAGTTTGTTTTTATTTTTAAAAAATGAAATAGAGAAAGAAATCTAGAGAGAGAATGGGTGAAATTTCCAAAGCAAAGGAACATGAACCGTCAGCTGAGGAGGCTGACCTCTACGATAGGAGTAACAAAAAGGTGAGCATTGTTTCTTCAAGAAGGCTTCTTTGCCGGCTTCTTATGCTAACTTGCATGAGGAACCCAATGAAGAAGGAGAGGGTGACAAACGCAAGTCATATAGAGACCCAGTGTTAGGGAAAAATGGAGGTGAAGGCTACTCTGAAGGAGGTTTTTTGGACACTCGCAAGTCAGGGCAAGAGGAATATCAAGAAGATGAAGCTGTGGAACCAGGTATCATAGTTATAGAAGGGGAGTATGAAGGATATGATTGCCTAAAGTTCATTTTGTCTGAAAGGGAGGATTCCCGAATCCATAGGACACGGAAGGAAGGAATTATAGTCAAGTTGTTAGGCAGAAAAATAGGTTTCACAGACTTAGAGACAAGATTGAAGCAAATGTGGGTAAGGAAGGGAATCGTTAACATCATTGATTTGGGGAATGATTTCTTCCTAGTCACCTTCTCCAATGAAGAAGAAGATACAAAGCTCTGGTGGATGGTCCATGGCTCATCTGTGATCATTATCTTGCTGTTAGAGAATGGTGCCCAAATTTTCAGCTTTGCTCTGCTAGTATTGAAAAGGTTGTGGTTTGGATACGTTTCTCAAAGCTACCATTAGAATATTATGATCCTAGAATACTGGAACACATTGGAAACAGAATAGGAAGAACAGTGAAGGCGGATAGAAACCCCTTGCTTACAAAGAGAGGGAAATATGCCCGTTTGTGCGTGGAGGTGGATTTAACAAAACCTCTACTGGCATGGATTGAATTAAGGGACAAGCATTACATAATAGAGTATGAAGGCCTCCATCTATTATGCTTAACATGTGGTAGGTTTGGCCATTATATGGAGAGTTATTCGGAGAAAAGCAAGGAAGGGAACATTGTTAGGCAACCTCTCAACCAGGGAGGAAAACAGGTTGAAGAAGGAAGCAATGAGCTAAATGCAGCAGGTCCATGGATGGTTATGCAGAAGCCAAGAAGACCACGTAAGAACAAAGACAAATAGGTCCCTTTGAATATCCCTGGCAAAAAGGAGGCGGCAGATGACCAGGGTTCCCGTTTCTCGCTTCTCCAAGAATCTGGGGAGGAGGCCAATGATGAGAGAATGGTGACGGATTAGGAGAATTTCGCTGCGAAAAATCAGCAACCGAGTCCTCAAAATATCGTCGCACGAGATAAAGGAAAAAAAGGTACGTTGGAGGCAAGAATTTCAGTACAATCCGTTTTGCACAGAGGGTGACCACGGTGGCTCCAAAAACGCGGAAAATAAAGGTGTAGGTAAAGGACAGGGTGATGCCACGTAAAAGCTGCCTACGGGTGGGGTCAGTAAGGATAGCAACAATGTGGAGCATTTTAATGCAAAAATAGTGACCCATAATGAGAGAGATTCAAAGGAGAGTAAAGGAGGAGATTTAATGAGTGGGCCAGAGGAGTCAGAGGGACATTTTAACAAGTCAAAGGATGGTAATAGAATTCGGCCCATTATGATTCTTCTCTGCATGGAAACATAAATGGGATTAGGGACTTTGATATGGAAAGCAAGGAGTGTATCCAAGTTGACACCCAGGACTCAGACATAGACATTGATGGGGAAACAGTTGGTTTAGAGCTCTTGAAGGAAACTGATAACATCATGAACCTTGATTAATAATGTATAACAACAACAGTAAGATTTTCCTTTGGAATTGCAGGTATGTGGCTAGCACTGCGTTCTTTCGCTTTTGTAAATAATATATGGACCTTCACCATCCTGACATTTTGGTTATTATGGAGACAAGGGTTGATCCTCTTCGTTTGAAGAAAACTTTCCTAATGATGGGTTTTGATGGTTTTATGAGCTCAGAAGGAAGAAGTTTCTCAGGTGGCATTGTAGTAGCTTGGAAGATGGGTAATGTTCTCCTCACTTACTTAGCTATTGATTTTCAATTTATTCATTTAAAAGATAAGTTTCCCAATAATTTAAAATGGTTTTTCATTGCGGTATATGCTAGTCCTGTAGAGGAGGTTAGAGGGAGACTTTGGGTTGAACTAAAATCAATTGCTAGCAATATGCAGGGATAGTGGTTAGTTGTAGGTGATTTCAATGATATCTTGAACCATAGCTAAAAGAAAGGGGGAGCCCCTATGGTCCAAAGAAGATGCAATATTTTCATGGAGAGAATAAACAATTGCAACACGCTAGATCTAGGGGTTGTCGGTTCCAAATTTATATGGAGAGGCCCTTTGGTTTCTGGTTACTCTTGAATTTTTGAAAGATTGGGTAGGGCTCTTTGCAATGCTTCATGGAGATTAGGACACCCTGATGCTTTTGTCAAAGTGCTTCCTAGAGTGGAGTTTTCTGATCACCACCCCATTCTAATTATGCTTTAGAGTAATATGGGTGGAAATAGAAAACGCCACTTTCGGTTTGAGAGTGCTTGGATGACCCACCCTTCCTTCAATGATACCATCTCCAATTGCTGGAAGGAAAATACATGAGTTGCCCATAACCTACCCAAGGTAGAAGAAACTTTAAAGGATTGGAATGAAACGGTCTTTGGTTGCATAAAAAGAAGAAAAAAAGGAATTGTTGGCTCGACTTGGAGGGATTCAAAGAAAGCTACATGAAGGTCGAATGAATAGCTATCTTCATAAGTTGGAAAAACAGCTTCATCAAGAGCTTGATAATGCATTGTTTCAAGAAGAGCTTCTTTGGTTTCAAAAGTCTAGAACCAAATGGCTTAAAGATGGATATCAAAATACGCGGTTTTATCATCTCAAAGTCCTCTAGACGAAGGAAAAACCACATCCTCATGATTCGTAACTCCCAGGGTAGTTGGATTGATGTTGAAGGGTAAATTAGAGAGTTGTTTAGTGACTATTTCTGGGATCTTTTTTTAGAAGAGGAAGCTCAAGACATTTGGTGGCAAACTCCCTACTCTTATCCCAGGCTAGCGCACCATGTGTTGGAAGGGCTGAGTGCTTCTTTTTCTATGGAAGAGGTTCATCATGCCATTTTCAACATGGATCCTTGGAAAGCTCCAGGGCCGAATGGCTTCCCAGCAAGCTTCTACCAAGGTGCTTGGGACATTGTGAAGAATAGATTATTTGACAACACCACCCATGTTTGGAATCACCCTGAAGACATTGGTGAGTTTAATGCCATAGATATTTGTCTCATACCCAAGATCAACAAGCCCAGATATGTCAACCAATTCCACCCAATCTCCTTGTGTGATGTGAGCTACAAGATGTTGACTAAAATGGTGGTGAATAGATTGAAGCCAGTTATGCCGGATATCATTTCCCCCTTCCAAACAGGGTTTGTTCCCCATAGAAGTATTCATGAGAACATCATCATTGTGTAAGAATTGACACATAGCATGAAACGGATGAAAGGAAAGAATGGATTTTTTGCCATAAAGGTAGATCTCTCCAAGGCCTATGACAGATTGAGATGGACTTTTATCCACCATGTCCTCTTGGAAGTGGGGTTTACCATCACTTTAGTCCATTTTATCATGTGTTGTATTATTAGTGTCAAATCCAATGTCTAGTGGAATGGTAACAGATCAGATTACTTTCAGCCAGGGCGGGGAATTAGACAAGGATAACCGTTGTCTCCATACATCTTTGTCATTTTCATGGACAAACTTTCTCATCTCATTTCTCATGCTGTGGATATGGGAGAGTGGAAGGGTATCAAAGCAGGCAGAAATGGAGGGTGTTATGTAGGTCATGGACAAACTTTCTCATCTCATTTCTCACATCTAATGTTTGCAGATGACTTGTTGTTCGGGCATGCTAGTGAGAAGCAAATGGAGGGTGTTATGTAGGTCATGGAAAACTTTTGCAACTTATCTGGACAGCAAATCAATAGTGAAAAGACAAGCATCCTATTTTCTAAGAATGTTAACAACACCACCAGGAGGAAACTTATCAGTATGTTAGGATTCAGAGAGGCCACTTCTATAGGGAAGTATTTGGGAGTCCCTATTTTAGGGAGAGCCCCCAGAGCCCAGGATTATCAGTATCTAGTGGACAAGGTTAAGATGAAACTCACAGGGTGCAAGGTCAAACAGCTTTCTTTTGCTGGCCGCATCACTCTATCAATGTCAGTAATCGAAGCAGTGCCTATCTACCCCATGATGGCTTCTGTCATTCCAAAGAAGTGCCTACTGGAAATTCAGACACTTCAGAGAGCCTTCATTTGGGGAGAAGATGAGAATACTTGAAAGGTTCATTTGATAAACTGGGATTTGATGATGAAGCCTGGTGGTATGGCAATCAGTAACTTAGAATTGATTAACATGGCTTGTTTAAAGAAGCTTGGTTGGCTGCTTCGACAGGAGCAAGGAAATCTTTGGGGGCAGGTTCTAATTTACAAATATGGTAGACATGGTATTCAAAACCACGAAGTTGAGGTGTGTGCCTCTGATTCTACTTTATGGAAAACTCTGGCCAAATTATGAACTTCCTTAGCCGAGAATGAGGTCTAGGCCATTGAGGATGGGAGGTTTGTCAGAGTGTGGCAGGATCCATGGTTATTCCCTGATGTGCAGCTACAAAATTTTGCTCTTATTTGGAGAAGCAAATGGGGTACAAGCGACCCATTTTGTTCGAATTGCCCTGGATGCATCAAAACAACCTTACATATTTTGAGAGATTGCCGTCTTGATATATTTGTTTGGACTCATATAGTCCCAAGTAATTTTAGGAATGATTTTTTCCATGGGGACCTTCAACATTGGATCCAATTCAATCTAGCATCTGACATGGGGAAGGAAAAGGTGGAGGATTAGGTTACTTTGTATTCTATCACTTGCCACTGGGTATGGAGGTGGCGCAACCTTCAGGCCCATGACCCAAGTTTTGTCTACCCATTGAGGCCCTGGATAGTTATTTTAAACTATATGGAGAACTTTAGAAGGGCTACTGATTTATAAAGCCAGGTCGCTCGCAAGAGGCAGCTTTTGACGCAGGTTTGTTGGAAGGCTCCTTGTGCGGTTTGGGTGGTCATTAATTCCGATGCGGCAGCTAGAATGGGGTGTCGCAAGGCTGGGTGTGGTGGTTTACAGATTGACGCTGATGGAAGGTGGCTCTGCACTTTTTCTAAAAAGCTGGGCAATACCACAGCTTTTGTTGCGAAACTTTGGGGTGTTCTTGAAGCTCTGAAATAAGCTAAGAGAGGAGGTTATCATAGGGTGGAAGTACAATTAGATTCCAAGATTATTGTGGACTGCTTGAAAGGAAAATGTGATGGCTGCTTTAGGGATTGGAGTTTGATAAGGGAGATCAAGAGGCTTCTAGACTCAGGCTGGATCACTAAAGTTCTCCATGTGTATAGAGAAGCCAACAGATGTGCATATATTTTGGCAAACATGGGTTGTGATCAGGATACTGTTTTTGTTGAATATGAGCAGCCTCCTAGTGCTCTTATGCAGGTTTTGATTTCTGATGTAATGGGAGTTCCTACTCCCCGCTTGATTTCTGTGTAATTCTGTTATTTTGGGCTTTAGTCCCTTTTATCACCAAAAAAAAAAAGTTAGAGATTAACCTTAAATGGATTGGTGACTTTATCCATTTGTGGTAAGGTTGACAAGTAGTCATCTAATTGTTCTAGTTACTCTAACTAAGTGAGGTAATGAGTTAGTTAGACTTGAAAACTAACTAGTTTCATCCATATGACATTTATTTCGAGATTTCCTGTCCCCAAGTTAAAAATTAGGGGGCCCTTTTAAAATAATAATATTTTCACCGGCTCCGATTAAAAATAACGCAGAGGCTCAAACAATTATTTTATGATTAATCTTCCTCGGACATATATCGGGTCAATTGATTACAATTCAGTGTAAATCCGTACCGGGTGTCAAAACAGAGTCTAGTTCTTATATGAGTTTTTAATTAAAATTCGATTGAATTCACGGACATGAACAATAAACATTATTTGTAATTTCTAAATTGTATTTCTCAAATGATTTATTCACAGAGGACATTAATCGACAGATAAAACTTTTTTCGAGTCAAGTTAGGGTTTTCTAACCGGTGTAAAACTATAGTGTCAGCTAGAACGTAGACCGGATTTCGTCTAATTCTTAGTTTACCTCAAAATCATTTTTTTGATCACAGGCAAAATATAAAATATAATTACTAGTCATGGTATAGGAAAAATGGGGTTTTACAAACATGCTCTACTTGCTTTACATTGGGTCATGAGGGGGGCTAAAACATCGGGGAGATCTCCACATTGGGCTAAGACCAAACCATACAAGTGATTTGGACACCACATCTTTCACCCAAAACCTTAAGGCAATGAGTGTATGGGTCCCCTCACTTATATGTTGCTCAACATGTCCATTTCCATCCAATGTGGGACTTCTTACTCACACTTGACACTCCAACAGTGATGATGTACGTTGTTTTGGAGATATGTATATGTTGAGGAGAGTATGACATAAAATGGCTATCACTAACAGCCTATTATTTTGAAAATACAAGGCGCCCACGATAATTAAATAGGAAGTAGATCCAAAATGACTATCGTTAGCAACTTAATTTTATTTTGGAAGCGAAAGGGTGTTTGCGATAACCAAACAGTAAGAATATCCAAAGTGGTCATCACTAACAACCTATTCTTAATTTTAGAATTAAAACGCGCTCATGATAACCAAACAGGAAGAAGATCCAAAGTGGCTATCAATACCGGCCTATTTTTAGTTAAAGGGTGTTGGGTGCTCATAATAACCAAACTGGAAAAAGATCCAAAGTGGCTATCACTAATAACCTATTTTTATAATTAGAATTAAAAGGTCGCTCACGATAACCAAATAGGAAGTAGATCCAAAGTGGATAACATTAACAACCTATTTTAATTTTTCAACATATACTTATTTATAAAATTTGTTCACTGCTAAGGATATTCAATTTTTTAATGTTAAGTATTATATAATTTTAATAGAATAAATATTTGTTTTTAATTACTTGAATATAATGTTGTGTATAAATATTTGTTATGTATTGAAATATCAACTTGTTGGTTTATTTTTCAGCTGTGTATGCTGCAACAACATACACTTCTAGGAGACTTTTGTGGCAAGAGCTACTTAGTATTCAACAGCAATTCATTGATGGTCCTTGGTGATTTTAATTCTGTACTTGGTGCACATGAGCAAAGAGGTTCCAGACTTCCATCTAGGATTGCCTGTGAGGAATTTAAGAACTAGTCTGATGCTGCAAATTTAATTCATTTAGATACAAAAGGTGTTAGCTTCACAAGGTCCAATGGCAGAAGAGGGTTATCTCTGGCAGAAAAAAGGCTAGACCGAGTCATATGTAATCAGGAATGGCTCTCATCCTGGAATGGTTCATCCTGCTACCCCATGCCAAGACATAGGTCTGATCATTTTCCAATCATGTTGCACTTTCAGGAGGAGACCACTTCAATGCCTCTTCTTTTAAATTCCATAAAATGTGGTCAAGCCATAATGATTGCCAAGGTATAATTGCTGCATCTTGGGATCAGCAGGTACTTGGTTGTCCAATGTACATTTTGTCTCAAAAATTGAAAAAGGTGAAAGCTGCTTTAAAATCTTGGAATAAAGATAAGTTTGGTGATGGTAACAAGAATGTGGTTCAGACAATGAACAACCTGAATGTTCTGTAGAATTTAATTTCATTCTCAGGCTGCACTGATGAATTGCAAGTTTAGGAAATGGAGGCTCATGCTGATATAAACAAGGCCCTTCACTTGCAAGAGGAATTTTGGAAAGAAAAGTCCAGATTAAACTGCCATCTTTTGGGGATAGAAATACTGCATTCTTCCATCAATTTTCAAAAATTAGGAATGCTTCTAAAAAGATTTCCATCTTAAGAAACAGTGATAATGAAGTTCTGGATAACCCTGCTGATATTGAATCTCACATTCTGCAGTTTTATACTGAACTATTTGATACTGAAAATGTCAGTTTGGACAATGGTTTGGTGGAGGTTATCAGTCCTAAAGTTTCTATTGAAGAGAACCTGATGCTTACTGACATGCCAACTTGGGAGGAGGTTAGGAATGTTGTATTTGGTATGAATGGTGACGGATCTCCTGGACCTGATGGATTTAGGGGTTTCTTCTACCAAAAGTATTGGAATATAATAGGGAAAGATGTTTATAATGCATTCCTTCAATTTTTCAGTCAGAGTTGGCTTCTTCCCAACTTAAATTCTAACAATGTGGTTTTGATTCCAAAATGTCCTGAAGCTGATAGGATTGCCCAATTTAGACCTATAGCCTTAGCAAATTACCAGTTTAAGATAATTTCCAAGGTGCTAGCAGAAAGGTTAGCTAGGATTGCTCTAAGGATCATCTCAAAAAACAAGAGAGGATTCATAAAAGGAAGATAGATTACTGATTGCATTGGGGTAGCTTCTGAGGCTGTAAACTTGTTGGATAAAAAGTGCTTTGGTGGTAACATTGCATTGAAAATAGACATCAAAAGGCATTTGATACAATGGATTGGATGTTCTTGGCTCGGCTAGGCTGTCAATTAGTATAAATGACCATTCAGTTGGTTTCTTTCCTCGCAAGAGGGGAGTTAGGCAAGGGGATCCATTATCTCCCTTGCTTTTCTGCATTGCAAGAGATGTTCCCAATTGCATTCACAGCAAATTGAAGGCAAGGGTTCGGGACTTCATTCATAATGATAGGTGGAATATTCCTCAGTCTTTTCTTAGCAGATCTGCAGCAATTGTAACTGATTTGTCTAGTATGGTTATTCCATTTAATTCAGTTAAGGATGAATTGGTTTGGAGCAATAGTAGCTCAGGAAACTTGTCTCTTAAAGAAGCATACCCATTCCTAAGAATCAAACATTCATGTCAGCCTTGGGGAAAGTTGATTTGGAGAAAATCAGTTTCTCCATCTAGGACCTTTCTTCTATGGAGAGCTTTGCACAATAAGGTTCCAACTGATGAAAACCTTAAGCTAAAGGAATCTGTGTAGTTTCGATGTGTAGCCTGTGTGGGTAAGTGTTGAATCATCTTCACATATGTTTTTACAATGCTTATATGCTACATCATTGTGGTCTTGGCTAGGTGATTGTTGATCTTTCAATTTTGACATGAGTTCTGTTAATTCTATTTTAGCTATTTTTAGTAACACTTGGAGTCATCAGTTATATGATGTTATTATAGCCATGGTTGTCAAACTCGCGAGTTGACTCGTAGAATCGTCCGAGTCTACGTTTCTAGGTAGGCAAAACTGGTTAACTCGCATGTAGAATCGGTTTCATAGCAGACTCGGTTAAACTCGGTTTGACTCGGTCAAACTCGCTCAAACTCGCAAGTCTAGGTCGAGTCACCGAGTTTACAACACGACCTGAATCTCCACCGCGAACAGAGCCGCAAACCGGCACGCCACCTCGGACCACCACTGCGTGAAGCTGATTCTCCCCATCCCTGCGAGTTTGTCACAAGCGACCATGTCTCTGCTTCCTGCTGAGCCTGTCGCGAGCCCACCGTCCCTCACCTATGCAAATGCGGCTTGAAGGGTTGGCCTCTCATGCTGTGCGTCGTTTCTGTCTTTGTTGGAGATTAGGGTTACTTTTTTTGTCTCTAGGTCAGGGAAGAAAGAAGAGGAGGGTTGGGCCTTTTTAAACTAAAGGCCCATATAGTCAAAATTAAAAACTATGGCATCAGCAAATAGTTTAGGCTTGGGCTGGTAAACTCTATAGGTCCTATTACATAGTAGTTTATTTATTTAGATAAAAGGAGTCCTATTACATAATAATAATAATAATAATAATAATAATAATAATAATAATAATAATAATTACTATTTTATGATTATGATGTTAGCTGAATTTGGATTATGATGTTACTGTTTTATGTTATGTATATATGTCATTTTTATATATATATTTTTATATTAGGTAGACTCTTACGAGTCTACGAGTCGAGTCTACGTGTCGAGTTTACGTACCCTCCACGAGTCTACGTAGACTCGCGAGTCTGACAACCTTGATTATAGCTGTTATCACTAATGTCTTTTGGTTCATCTGGTTTAGTAGAAATCAAGCTAGGTTTGACAATAAAACAGTCTCTACTAGTGCAACCAACTCTTTGGAAAAACGAAATATCTCTCTTGCAGGTAATTGTTCAACAGGTTGTTGTTTTGATGTTGCTGAAAAGGTCATCCTGCAGAAATTATCCATCACTCCCAAGCTGGACAATGCTCCTAAAATCACATCAGTTGTTTGGAAGACTCCAAGCTACAATTGGATCAAGTTCAATGCAGATGGGGTAGCAAAGGGATGTCCCGGGCTAGCTGCATGTGAAGGCTTATTCAGGGATCGAAATTCATCCTCAATGGGCAGTTTTGCTTTCCACATTGGTTCATCTTATGCTCTGAATGCTGAACTTATTGGAATGATGATTGGAATTGAAAAAGCTTATGCAAAGGGATTGAGGAATTTAGGGTTAGAGTGTGACTAAATGTTGGTCATCCATGCTTTTAAGTCATTCAAAGTAGTTCCTTGATCACTAAGAAATCGTTGGATGAATGCTATGGTGCTTGCTAACAGGATGGGGTTTGTTTTCTCTCATATTCCAAGAGAAGGGAATTGTAGTGCTGACACTTTAGCCAATTATGGCATTTCCATTAATGGTTTTGTATGGTGGAATTCTATCCACATTTTCTTAAGGATTCTTTTTTTAGGAAGAGAATTGGTTACCCAAACTATAGATTTGGATGATTCTCTTTTCATGGGCAAGGTTGATGTTCCCCATGTTTCTTTGTAATTTGATTTTTTCTTTTTTTTTAATAAATTCAAGGTATGCTGCAAATGATTGATATTTCTTGAGGTGCCAACACAGTTGGGATGTCCTGTAATATAGTGATGCATTAGCATGCCTTTTTTGCTTAAAAAAATCAACTTAAGCTTTTAGCCTCCCTTTATTTTTCATATTTAATTAATAGCATTAATCCTTTATTTCTATATTTTTATTCATTTTTTAAGTTGAAATATTTCTACGAATCTAGCATTTAGATTTCTTTAAATAAAAAACTTTGCGTTTTCAGCAAAACATCTTTCAGCTCAAATATTGGTTCACTTAGAATTTCAACTAATGTTACCATCAAGCATTAATCTACTAAGTATTAAAAGAATGGCCCATGATAAGGTTCCAACTAGAAGATCCTAACAAACCTAAATAAGGTTCAAGCCTTTTACCAGACAGCAACTAAGTTGCAGTAAAGGTGGATGACGCAACATAGTGGCAGACAACAAAACATAGTTGGCGGTGGTGAGGACTGTCAGCGGCTGGGGAGCACGACCATTTGCGACTCTACGGAGATGGACGACGGCATACGACGGTCCGATCAGCACGTGGCGGTGACGCTATAGTTCTGGTTAACTCTCATCACCATGGCCATAGAACTATCGAATGAGGAAAAGAGAGAGAGAATTTCAGAAGATTCCAATTGTTTGAATATGTGAACTCGCATTCTTGATTAATTTACTGTATACAAGATGTATATATCGTCAGCTACTCTAACCTAACTAATTCAACTATGTAAAGAAAATAATCAAAATATAGTTGAACTAACTAAAAGTAACTAATTGAAAGAAGTCAATTAAACACACACACTCCCCCAAAAAAAAAAAAAGCTGGAACGGATGTCAAGCATTCCAGGCTTGGACTGCAGTGTGGTAAAGGGCCCAAGATGTAGTGACTTCGTAAGGATGTCTGCCACTTGATCATGCGTAGGAATGGGGAGGAGATGTGTGATACCAGCCATAACATTGTCACGAACTAGATGGCAATCAAGCCCGATATGCTTGGTTCGCTCTAGAAACACCCGGTTGGCATAAATGTGGAGGGCCAAAAAAAAAAGCTGGAACGGATGTCAAGCATTCCAGGCTTGGACTGCAGTGTGGTAAAGGGCCCAAGATGTAGTGACTTCGTAAGGATGTCTGCCACTTGATCATGCGTAGGAATGGGGAGGAGATGTGTGATACCAGCCATAACATTGTCACGAACTAGATGGCAATCAAGCCCGATATGCTTGGTTCGCTCTAGAAACACCCGGTTGGCATAAATGTGGAGGGCCAACTGATTGTCACAGTAAATGGCTACTTGCTTTGGAAGAAAGTGTAAATCTTTGAGGAGATAAAGTAGCCACAGAGCTTCCCAGGTACCCTGAGCCAAGGCTCTGTACTCGGCTTCAGTAGAGGATCGAGATATAACAGTCTGTTTCTTGCTCTTCCATGAGATGGGAGCATTCCCAAGGAAGAAGTAGAAACCAGTGATTGAGCGTCGAGTATCAAGGCAAGCACCCCAATCAGAGTCAGTAAAACCTTTTAAGTAATGATCAGACTCTGATGGAAAGAATACACCAGAACCAGGTGCACTCTTGATGTATCTCACTATGCGAAATGCAGCCTGTTGGTGTGTGTCTGTTGGTGCCTCAAGGAATTGGCTAAGTCTACTAACTGCATAGCAAATATTCGAGTGTGTATAAGTTAGGTAGAGCAATTTTCCAATTAGCCTCCTGTAGGAAGAAAGGTCTGAAATACGAGTGCCAATATCCTTGCCAAGTTTGAGTTTTGGATCCATTGGAGTGGTGAAAGGCTTGCAGTCTTGGAGACTTGTATCTTGCAGCAAGTCTAAGGAATATTTCCTTTGGTACATTGAAATGCCTGAGTTGGATTTGGCAACTCCAAATCCCAAAAAATACTTCAAGTCTCCAATGTCCTTAATGCTGAATTTCTGATGCAGCAAGGCTTTAACATGCTGGATTTCAATGAGATCATCACCTGCAAGCACCAGGTCATCAACATAGACCAATACCCTTGGAAGTCTTCTTTGTAAATAAAGAGTAATCATCTATTTAAAATCATCTTATGGATTTTAATAAAAATAAACATATATAATTATGTATTTACTGATCGGCAGGAGCTTGACCACGAAGCCAGCCAGGTACTATGCTTTAATAGGTCTTAGGGGCTCGTATTTAAGTCTGAATCCTGATAGATCTATTGACCAATCGATCATTCTTCCTGGTAGTTTTGGCTTTCTAAGAACTTGGCTTATCGGATAGTCTTTTCAGACTGTTATTTGGTGGCTACAAAAGTATTGACGAAGTCTTTTTGTCGTCGTCACTAGGGTGAGGGCTAGTTTTTCGAACATTTGCTAACAGGTCTCAGATCCATATAACACCCAGCTGGTATAATGTTGGCTTTTGTTGCTTCACGACCTCATCTACTAGGATCGCATTGATTGCTTGCTCGTTCACTGATAGAAGGGACTATTAACCAAATACATAAAATGGAGAACACAAGGTGCATTCGGTTTTAGGTCATTTTTAATTTTTTGTTTCAACTAATCTACACCCTTGATTAAAATAACATTAAATCGTATGGTCGTAACCAGTGCTTCATGCTAGTCATCCCCACCAAATGACACACCAACAACCTGCACTTCTCGGGTTTCGTTTTGCCGCCCCATTATTGTTCACTTTAAAACATTTCTAGCATTTACAAGACCAAGCCACCTAAACATGAATAAGGTAAATGATAATCAATGTCCTTAAGACATTGGTTAAAGAATCAAAAATAGAAAATTTTCATTAAAAAGTGGTGTATTCAATACTTTAAAAATTCAAAAGTTATATTTTTCAATAAGAAATTTTTATCTTTAAATTCCTTAACCAATACTCTTAGGACACTAGTTAACAAGACCCTATGAATAATTCTAAATCCTTCTACAATTTCTTCATATTGACTTTCTTGCTTACTCTATAAAGGAAGTAATAAATGCTTTTTATATTACCAAGATATTGGATGTAAATACTTTTCATTTAGGCAAATGAAAATCAATGTTCTTTGGATAATGAAATAAAGATAGAAATTATATATTGAAAAGTGCTGAATTCATATTTTTCAAAGTTTAAAAGTTACGATTCTCAATGCAAAGTTTCTATTTTTGATTTCTTAACCAATGTCCCCAAGACATTGATTAACAAGACCCTTTCATTTGATACTTTATTTATTTATTCAGTATTAGGAGGAATTTATAGATAGCAAAACTCTAATAGCACGCACAACAGAGGAGAACCGCAAGGTTTTCATTACGAAGATTATTGTTCCCAGGCTCCCTGGAATTTACAATGCATACCTTCTTAACTTTTCTTCATTTTTTTTTCTCCTAAAAGTGTAACTTTATGGTCTCTTTCTCAAAACTATTCTAAGAACTAATAAAATGAATTACCACAAAACCATACAGTTTGACCTTTGTGCATACAAAATCAAAATTCTAATAAACATAGTTCCCGGTTACAAAATTTGAACGGCAAAAAACATGCTTGAAACAGGACTGATTTAAATTGTATTACAAGTAATAAGAATAATAATGCATTCACCAATCCATATAGTCATCTTAAGGAAGGGTATGTTTCCAATAAGACAGACATCTTGATTTATATTACACAGTACACACGTCACTTGGGCTCTTTTGGAAAATGCAGCTTGATAAGCGCAGGAAGTTCTGCTAATTCAACCTGAGGTTTCCCCAACAAAATACTTCTTAACTTTTCATCACAGTTGACAACATTCTTGTTGTTTGGATCCTAATCAATTAAAGAAACTGCTCATCTTTAAGTCACTCTATGGAAAGTACCCATCAATACATCAAAATAAATATACCTAACCCATCATTCAACATGATAGCATATATGAAAGCAAGTAGACAACAGATAACATGATACATGCATTTTATAAATTTATAACTTGCATTTATATAATTTACCGAAATTAAGTTCAAAATTGATAATATAACAGTTAAAAATGTGAAAAGAATTCTCTATTTTGAAATAATACGTTGAAGGTATTAATGGCTCAAAAAAGACACAGATGACAAACCAGTGATCCTCAACCCATGCAAACCAGTACGGAACATTTTCTAAGCAGTAGTGTAACATTAAAGCTGCAAGGACACGTATCTTAGCCAAAGTAACACTTGCAGATTAACTACAACCTTATAAGAGCCCCATTCCAATCATTCATTATTTCTTGTTCCTACCAAATTTCATCATTACCGTTCTTCAAAGAAGAGAAAGCAGTAATAATTTGAGAATAAACCACCATTTTCAGTCCCTGAAATTGAAACTACCTGTCAAATTAGTCCTTGATTTTAGAAAAATCATCATTTTAAAATCGGAACTTATAAAAACTGGTCATATTAATCCCTATAGGTCACTAGAATATATAAATTTTAAGGACTAATATGACTGGTGCTTACAATTTCAGGGACTAAAACAATGAATTCCTAAAATTAGAGACTATTACAACCGGCGCTTACAATTTCACTGACCAAAATGGTGGCTTGCTCTCGAATCAGATGCAAGGTTTCAAAGCAAGACACTTGGAATTGTTTAAAAAGTCCTTAGCTTAAAAGCTCAACTTGCACTTTACCTCTTCATTAAATAAAACAACACATATCACTCTGCTACCACAAATAACAGCAATAATCATGCATCATAACATAAGTAAGGTGGTTTACTCTAAAATTAGATGCAAGTTTTAAAAGCAAAACACTTGATATTGTTTACAAAATCCTTAGCTTAAAACCTCAACAAGCACTTTACCTCCTCATTAAATAAACAACACATATAACTCTGCCACCACAAATAACAAAGCAACAATCATGCATCACAAGTAACTTTGATAAATTTTATAAAACTTGAAATCGTAAAATATAAAAGGGAATATAATTTCTTTCAATAGGAAAGAATCCAACTTTATTTTAATGGAATATATATAAACAAATAAATAAAAAGAACCTGGAGATTGTTGGCTTTGATGTAGGACCAAACACGAATGAAACATCCCAAACGAGAAATCTGAGATTGACCAACGAAATCTCTGAGTGTGGACGGAAGGTTCACAAGGTCAATCAAGTTGGCAACCTTCTTTGGGTTATCAGTGATAGCTTTCTTCATGCGATGAGGAAGCATTGTTGTTCTCAATCCACAAATTCCTTCTCACAACCCTGAAATTTCCATTGCACTTCCTTAAATATGTTATTTGATCAAAAAATTAAAGTGAAGCAAACAAATAATTCAGGAAATTATATATATATATATATATATATATATATATATATATATATATATATATATATATATTTGTTTTGCAGATTCAACCCTTAATCAGCAACCGCAGGAGCTGCTGCAGTGTGACCGGAGTGAACGAACAGAGTGTGCTGTGTGAAACAAGAACCGAGTGAAAAACGATTGAACCCTAACCTTCAGATTTAGGGGATTTTTTTAAACTTTTTTCTTTAAATGAAAAAAATAATACTAAACGCTCATAAATTTATTTGTTGACTGGTAAACGACCACATACGCAAGGTTTGGGTGTAATCGGATAGGTTTGGATCGGATTTGAGACATTTCAGCATCCGGACCAATTAAATTTGGATCGATCTGCATTTGATCAATTTTGAGCTACAGGTCCAAACCAATCATCCGATTACCTGCTACTTTTTTTTTAAATTAAATTTCAGAAACTGATAAAAAATAAAAAAACAAAAACAAAAAACTATAAAAAAATTTAATATACTTCCATAAAAATAAAATAACACTTGTAGAACAAAAATTACTATATCAATTGAAAGGGAAATTATGCCCTGGAAACTAGAATCACAGGAATCACCTACACAAGTATCTTCATATCTACCAAGAATGAATTCCCCGGTCATTGTTGGTCAATTTTAACAAATAAAAATAAATAAAATTGAAATGGATGAAGCTTCACTTGCTCTGAATTGTAAACAATATTTACTAAAAGGGCAGTCAGAATGCACATTAGATTCAATGCCATTTTCTAAAACCTCAAATTGTCTTGGGACTTCCTAAAACACAACGAGGACCTAAATTGACATTCACCAGAACCTAGAAACAAGAAACCTCATAATATAAATTACATCATACAAAGGGGATTAAATTGGCTATATATAGTTGCTAAAGTATACAAAGATTCATGTGCAATTTCAGTTTCCTATTTCAATTCAAATAATTGTAATGAGGAACTGGACTATACTCATGCTCATTTCAAAGCAAACAAAGCAGAGAATAGGAAATAAATATATACATACGAAGGTAGCTAAAAGGGAATGAAAAGGAAGATAAAAATATCCCAACCTTTTTAACACAAAACAGGTTTCACAATATTAATATCAGATAAATTATCAATAAATCCGTAATAAAGTTTCAGAGAACAAGATCCAAAAAATAATTGAAAGATGTGAGCATACCTGCTGAAGAAGGGGATGACCGGAAATCTGGATCACAGTTAAGAAATGGCGGACGCGGTGGTGAAGGAAGAGCACCGGCAGGAGGCAGTCAGAAGGCGGAGGGAGCAGAGGAGTCCGGACGACAGTGAGAATGAAGAGAAACCCAGGTTGTCTCGGCAGTGAGAGCTGAGAAGACTCTAGAAGAGATTGCCTTTGCCACCATAGGCAGGTTAATTACCCCGCACAAATGAAAATTTGGACGGGTATGAGTATTAGGTATTATGATATCCATTTGTTTTAAATATAGTAAAAAAAGTAAAACTTTTTTTATTAATTTTTTTTAAAATAAAGTTAAAAAATAAATTTTTTTAAAATAAAGTATAAACAGGTGTTGATATTAAGTGATGTTAAATATTTTGTCAGAATTATTTAATTATAATTATTAAATTAGAAATTAATAAATGAATAAAATAATTAATTAAGTAATAGATAAAGAGTATAAGGGTATATGTATTTAAAGTTAATTATTAAATTTGAAAGAATAATTAATTAAATATAATTCTGTAATTAATATTATAAACAAATTTTTAAATTTTATGTCGTTTATATTTTGTAAATTTTGAATGATAAAATAATAATCGAAAAATATAAGATAAAAATTAAAAAAAATAATTATTTTTTTTATCATAAACTAATAAACTAAATTTATTTTGGTTTTAATTATAAATAATATATTATTTATAAATTATTAAAATAATGCGTACAGTAATAATTTATTTTTATATAGGTCCGTGTTATAAGTATTAAGTAATTTAAATAATAATTTAATATTATAAATTTTAATATAATAAATTATTAAAATAGATTATAAAAAAATAAATTATTGGTATCATAGTTTTTTCATTGAAATTAAAATTATTAAAATACTAATCAATATATGAATTATAAAATTAAAATCGTTACTTTATTATTTAAAATTTAATAAACTAAAAAACTGATATTTTATATCGTGATGTCAAATGAGTTTACTATTTATGTGATTCATATAAATAGTAAAGTCATGGTTACGGACACGCTTTCCCGCTAGGTGTAAGGAATGATTAGATATTGTGGTAAACCCAACACGACACATGACCCAGGGAAAATAAGTAATATTTGGCAATATGAAAGTTAATGTGGCAAAGGAAACGTAAATAATATTATTAACATAAAATTAGTGGATTTCTCACATCAGTTACACATATTGCCACAATATCTAATCATAAGTCTATTTTGTTGTTTTAAATAGATATTTTATCATTAATGTCATCGTTGCTCCCTATATTTATAGTATAATTTTTTTTGTCGTGTTGTTCCTTTAAAATTGCAGGTGACTTTCTTTTAATTCTTATAAGGTAATTTTTTTTTTACTACTGTAATAATTGATGAATATTTATTGGTGTAAATTGTTATTGCTATTATTTTTTTAGGCCTCCTGTGATATTATTTGTTACTCATTATTACGAGACTTTTTTTATCGCCTCTTGTTGTTTTAAATAGATACTTTATCATTAATGTCATCGTTACTCCCTATACTTATAGTATAATTTTTTTTGTAGCGTTGTTCCTTTAAAATTGTAGCGTTGTTCTTTTAAAATTGCAGGCGTCCAATTTTTGGTTGGGGGCCCCCAGTGCCACGTGATACACTGCAGGGGGAGGTGCCACTGCAGAGGAAGGTGCCATTTGCAGTGGCGCCTCCCCTTTTGTCCTTTTTTTTTGTTAAGTGTTAGGCGCCATCTGCAGTGGCGCCTTTGACCCGTCATATTGAAAAAAAATAAAATATGTCACGTGTCCAAAACGACCCCCCATTGGTAAATAGTTTTAGAATAACCCTAAACAGGTAAATAGTTTCTAAAAGGAACCCAGTTTGGTCAAAAAGCCGTTGTTGGTGTGTCATTTGGTGGCGATGACTAGCATGAAGCACTGGTTACGACCATACGATTTAATGCTATTTTAATCAAGGGTGTAGATTAGTTGAAACAAAAAATTAAAAATGACCTAAAACCGAATGCACCTTGTGTTCTCCATTTTATGTATTTGGTTAATAGTCCCTGCTATCAGTGAACGAGCAAGCAATCAACGCGATCCTAGTAGATGAGGTCGTGAAGCAACAAAAGCCAACATTATACCAGCAGGGTGTTATATGGATCTGAGACCTGTTAGCAAATGTTCGAAAAACTAGCCCTCACCCTAGTGACGACGACAAAAAGACTTCGTCAATACTTTCGTAGCCACCAAATAACAGTCTGAAAAGACTATCCGATAAGCCAAGCTCTTAGAAAGCCAAAACTACCAGGAAGAATGATCAATTGGTCAATAGAGCTATCAGGATTCAGACTTAAATACGAGCCCCAGAACCTATTAAAGCATAGTACACGGGCCGGCCATTGGTCAACCTCTGCCGATCAGTAAATACATAATTATATATGTTTATTTTTATTAAAATCCAGAAGATGATTTTAAATAGACTAAAATCATTTTCTTGTGTTATCCTACCGTAAAAAGGCATGGTTAAAGTTTCAGTTGAAAACTCAGACGGAAGTCGGTCTGCATTTTCACTAACAATAAAAGTTCACTGAGCAGAAAACCTAATTTTGACCTGTGAACGAAACGGTTAGTGTTTTTATCATGTTTCCTTTAACTTATGTTATTTTGAAAATTTACGTTTGAAAATAAAATATAATATTTTATTCGGGCGAAAACATCAAAAACTACGATCGGAAGTGCAACAGGATACGAAATTGAGCATATTAGGGAGCACAAAAGGAGTGAAGTGACATGAGGGGATGTGATTGACAAGGGTTATGACACACTCAAAAAGTACAATCATTACACTTTTTCAAATTATATCATATTCTAATCAAAAACCCATTTTTCTTCACTTTTTCCAACCAAACACCTCCTTAACTACAAACTTTCTCTCCAAGCTCACTCTTCCTCCCTCTTCACGCCATTCTCCCTCCCTCACTCTATAAATACCCATTTCATTTCATCTCATCCATTTTCTTCTTCTTTTCCATTCTTACTTCAAGTTTCTAACACTTAAAGCTTCCATTTTTATTCATTTTCAAGCTTCAAGCTTTCACAAGTTTTCTTCCTAGCTTCAAGGGTAACTCTCCTATGCTCTTCTTTTTCAAATCTTGCTTTTATTTTATGAGTTTACTCTATGTTTTCTTAAAATGTTTTTAAAGCTCTTTTAACTTATAAAATCTCTAGAAAATTATAGAAAAATCTGTTTGAATTGAAACCAATTTTTATGAACTCCTAATGATCTCTACTTTCATAATCTAAGAGATTGCATCAAACAAAAATTTTTAGCCTATTTATCCAAGGATGGCCGAACCTGGTTGGTTTTGGACCTAGAATGTTTTGTTTCAACTTTTCAAATATGATCATGGATTTGAGCTTCTTAGTACCTTTTTAATGCTAAATCTAAGAGCTTGAAAATTTTGAAAATTTCTAGTCTATTTTTAAGGAAAAGGCGGAAACCCTAAGCTAGTGACTTAGAGGAGTTTTGTTCAATCTTTGAAAAATGATCATTGATTATGAATCTCTAACACTTAAGGATCATTAATTCATGAGTGGTATGATTTTTTGAAAATCTCAAACCCTAATATTTTGAGAAGGACAAACCTAGACCTTGAGAGTCTAGTGTTCTTGGTTGATTTTTAACTTGTGGTATTGTGTTGCTATCTTTAGACTTTCACAGCAAAGCAAGCGAGGACGTTCGTGGTTCGTTACTTCAAACACCAAGCACTTTTACCTTCACCAAAGGTAAGAGGGGACAGCCTGAGGGATACTCAATAACTGTGTGCATGTGTTTATATGAACTGTTGATTTACTGGAATTCTGTTAGAACGTTGAATCAATGTTTGAATGACCGGTATATTTGGACTGTTGTGGTAATTCTCTGGTAGTTGTTTTATTACTTGATTATTTACTATATTAAAGTGTTATGAAACATGTATGACATGAACTGTTATTAACTGTTATAATGTCGACTGTTATTATATTGATGTTTGATTGATACTTGAGAAGCCTGACATTTGTTGGTGCTCAAATAATGATAAGATTAAAAGCCTTGATAACCTTTAAGAAAATCTAAAAAAAAAAGAAGAAGATGTTTTGGTGATTTCTTTGATTAAAGAATGTGGTTTGGAAAGGAAGAATTCATGTAAGGTCATTATTTTTGAAAGATGAGAATTTTTAGAACACTTGTTAAAAATATTTTCAAGATAAAAATGAAATCATTTCCTTATGAATAAATATTTTCGCATAAGAGAAACCATTTAGAAAATATATGTTTTATGGAGGAAAAAGTCTTTGGAAAATATTTGACTTTATTTAGAAATGAATTTAAGGAAAGGATTTCAAGAGAATATGGATTTCTCATAATATTTTACAAATGATTTTCCAATTGAAAGGATTTTATATAAAACTATTTTCGAAAATATTCCGGTAACTTGGATAAGTTACCGAGCATTTTATTTTGTATTTGTGTTTCACTGAACGAAAAGTAAGAAACATGTTAAAAGTGGATCTAGTTCGCGAGACGTCGCTTCTAGTGTCTTATAATTACATGTAGATCTTTGATCCGTATCTCGATGTTATGGGCTGGATGTCCTACTCACAAGGTGAGACAACGATGTTAAAGATGAATGATGTTTTCTATGACCATAAGCCCAAGACCGGTGCATCGGTCTAAGGCGTTGTGATTAAGCACTCGGACTGTGTGTCCTGTCTTGATGTTGGATAATTTCAAATAATGAAATTTATGAATAGTCGTTAGCTTTTAAGCTTCGACGGTGAAAGAGAATGATCACAAAGAAAAGCTGTGTAAAATGAAAGGTTTTCTCATGCATTACTCCCTTTGGCATACGTGCCTGTTATTCCGAATGGCCTGATAAATTAGGCATTCAAGATGATGTTATTCCGATTGACTTGATAAATGAGGCATTCGAGACTATGTTTATTCTGGATGCCTTGGTGCACGAGGTGTCCGAGACGATGTGCCCATGTGGCAATTGAGCCTGATCAAATCCTTATTATTCAATGATGAAAAGGTGATGATATCTCATGATATTAAGATAGAGCCTGAATATTGAAGTGTCATGCATGCTTTTATAAAAGCTGACTGTGCGGGCATGAGCCCCCTTGATATTATACGTGTTTATTTTTGATAAATTATTTGGTAAATGCTTAATATGCTTATATGATGCATGTATCATGCATATGGTTATTGTGATCTTCCATATATTGGTATCTCACTCTTGCATATTCTTTTGCTGTTTCCTCATCTATATGGACTTGTAATATATATGAGTTTAGATGGATCCTAATATCCCCCTGGCACCCGCGGGAGTTCAGACCCTAACTTTTGAGAATGCTCATCTTGCGACTGCATGGGTAATTCATCCAGGATCCCACTCCGCTACTTATACCGGACCGGTGACTTCTGTTGAGGGACCAGCAGAAGGCGGACCACATCATAGAGTAGAGACAGTGGAGTCGGTGAGGATATCGCGACCACCTATCTGGTATTATCTCCAGCGTTTGGCCGATCAGGGGCTGTTGCATGAGCATCCACCTCTTGGGGTGGCCTTACCCGGTGTCGTTCCTGCATCACCACCGGAGGAGGATCCGGAGGAGGATTCGGAGGAGTTCTTTGAGGACAACGAGGAGCTAAAGTATATGGTAGCTGATGACGATAAGCCGGAGCATGCTGCACCAGATGACGAAGATGATGAACCGAACTATGTGGTACTCGATGACAATGAAGATTATGACTCCCCTAATGAGGGAGGAGCCGTCATTGCTCCTGAGCCCACTTCGTCTTCTGGGAGTAGGGGTATTGTTTCTGGCCTCCCAAATGGCTAATTATAGATTGACCAGCTGTATGTGTATTTTGGGGGTAGTGTATCCTTGTTCGGCTTATTTCTGGCTTCTGAGAGCCATTGTGTTTGAAAATGTGGTTCCGGACCTTTTTGCTTTTGTTAATACTATGTTCCTCATTACTTTTGCTAATTCTACTAATGTCCTGTTCCTGTAAAGGCCTTATGATTACGTTGTAACTGAGTACTTATGCTACTACTGTTAATGTTTACACATATGTGTGTTTCCGTTATTCATGTTCTGAGTGTTCATCCATCTTGCCTAAGAAGTCTGGGTCAATAAGTTAAAAGTGTATAATGACTCACAGCCCAACCAAACAAAAGAACCACAACTATCCAAATATGTCACCAAATTGAAAGAGCTAGATTCCAACTTGGAGGAGTTCTTGATCAAACACATCAGACAAGAAAGCAACTTCCCGAGCTGATATATTTACCAAGCTCGCTAGCTTGAAGAAACCCGGGTAGTGCAAGACAGTGATCCAGAAAACTCTTTATATTTCCAACATTGAGGTAGAGGAAGCCATGGTCATTACAGAATCAAAGTCCGGATAGATGGAACCAATGCGCCTACACCTTATCGAAGACACTTTGCCAAACGAAGAGAAGCTAGCCAAAAAGATAAAAAAAAAATTAAAAACTCCTTATTATATTATGATAAACGATCAACTCTACAAACAAGGATTCTCGGCACCATTACTTAAATGTTTTGATAAAAGTCAGCCTGAATAATCATGGTCAAGGTACACCTTGAGAACAGATTGTATGGAATGGGTTATGAAGTGTGAGAAATGTTAGTACTTTGCTAAGCTACCACACATGCTCCACAATTTCTTGCATAGCATCTAGTCCCCTTGGCCCTTCTCAAAAAAGGGAATGGACATCTTGGGTCCATAACCCATCATTAAGGGGCAGCTCAAATTTCTTTTAGTAGTGGTCAATTACTTTACCAAATAGATTAATGTTGAACTAATTGTGAAGATGACGACTAGGCGGGTTGAAAAGTTTCTTTGGAAGAACATCATATGCGGGCATGGGATCCCACATTCCATCTTCATTGATAATGGTACACAATTTGGTGATCGCTCCTTCCAAAATATTTGCAAAGGTCTCGACATCAAACAACATTTAAGCTCGATAGGACATCCCCAAACAAATGGTCAGGCCAAAGCCACTAACAAAGTCACCCTAAATGGATTGAAGAGAATAATCGGAGAGGCAAAGGGTTTGTGGGTGGAAGAACTCCCCAGCATCCTATGGGCCTACCATGTGACACCTCAGTCGACAATAAATGAAACACCTTTCAAACTGACCTATGGAGCTGATGCAATGATCCTGTCGAAGTAGGAGAGCCCTATGAAAAGAACAAAATTTGATCATGAAAGGAACAAAAAGAGCCTAAGAGCAGAGCTTCATATGGAAGAAGAAACTAGGAAAATTGCCTACATAAAGAACACGACTAGCAAGCAAAAAGAAGAAAGGAATTACAACAATCGACTACGCACAGGAGACTTCAAAGAAGAAGACCTAGTACCGAGGCTTGAAGTCGGGGCTTGAAGAGGACAAGGCGAAGAAAAATTGGTCTCAAAGTTGGAAGGTCCTTTTAAAATTATAGAAAGCGTGGACAAGGAAGCTTATAGATTGAAGACAATGAAGGGTAATGCGGTCTCTAGGACTTGGAATGCAAAACCAACTTAGGTTTTTCTAAACTTGAAACCATTTGTAAATGGGTAAAGTAATATATTTCCTCACTAGCATTTTTTTTTTCTTAATGAGGGTTTTTCGTCGGAAGGTTTTAATGAGGCTCATTCTGAAGAAAAACCAATGAATGAAATCTATTTGAGATATCTTTAATTTTCTTGTCTGATATACTTATTCATCATGCTAAGTTCCATTTCTCTTTAAGAATGGAATTCGAGCTCAAGCTCCTTCTTAAAAAAAATCAAGTGAGGTTGAGCTCAAGATCCCTCTTAAAAAATCAAGTCGAGGTCGAGCTCAAGTTCTCTCTTAAAAACCAAGACAAGGTCGAGCTCGGGATCCCTCTAAAAAAATCAAGACGCGGTTGAGCTCAAGCTCCCTATTAAGAAATCAAAGACAAGGTTGAGCTCAAACTCCCTCTTAAAATCAAAGGGACAAGGTTGATCTCAAGCTCTCTATAAAAAAGTCAAATAGACATGGTTGAGCTCAAGCTTCCTCTTAAAATAAGAAGGTCGTGGTCAAGTTCAAGCTCCCTCCTATAAAATCAAAGACAAGGTCGAGCTCAAGCTTCCTCTTAAAATCAAAGAGACGAGGTCAAATTCAAGCTCCCTCTTAAAAAAAAATCGAAGACGGGGTTGAGCTCAAGCTCCCTCTTAAAATCAAGGATATGAGGTCGAGTTCAAGCTCCCTCTCAAAAAATGAAAGACTAGGTCGAGCAAAAGGTCTCTCTTACAAAATTCAAAACGTGGTCGAGCTCAAGGTCCTTCTTAGAAAAAATCTAAAATTAGGTCTAGCTCAAGGTTCCTTATTCTTAAAAATCAATGATGAGGACGAGCCAAAGCTCCCTCTTACAAAATTCAAATACAAGGTCAAGCGCAAGCTGCATTTTGGAACCTAAATGTAGGTCGAGCTCAAGCTCCCTTTTTCAAAATAAAAATCAAGGACAAGATCAAGCCTCATATTTAGAAAATCAAAAACCTGATCGTGCTCAAGCCCCCCTAAAAAGTTGTGGGGGAAGAGGGTAGGCATAAGCCCCCTCTAAATGGTTGAGCTCAAAACTTCTGACCATCATACTGATAAAATCAACACATACACTAATTAGAACAAAACAAGTCTCTGAATTCCATTAGTCAAAAAGTATCCTCGAAGAGAGCCAGCATGAAACTCCTCTTGATACCCCTATACCCTCTTCTTTTTTTTCTTCAGAAAAAAAAATCCAAAAATAATAGGAATTGTAGCTTGGAATGAAAAGGGAAAAAAGGCACAAGAGTGCCATGAGAAGCACATACAAATTAACCACTCACAAAACGTGATGGGAATAGAGATGCGTCTTTGGGTAGAGGAGTTGTCACTTAATTGGTATACTACATCCTCGGGGGATTAGTCATACGGCTACCGGTTTTGGGGATACCCTGAATTCCAACTCGGACCTAAAAAAAAGAAGCACACACAAATCACGTCGCCACAAAGAGGCAAATAATCCACGTGATCACGAAACGGCCATGCCAGGTAAACACAAAAGGCTAATGCCCACTGAGAAATGAAAATAGCATCTCCACTGCTCAAAATGCACAAGCCATAGATATTTAAAATAATAATAAAAAAGACTTGGAATATGCCCAAAAGAGCATGAGGACTTTATAGACACTTCCCCTAGGAGTTGAGGAAAAATCAATATACAACAAAATAATGTTGAAAAGAGAAACATGTGGAATTTCTTGTGCTTTCCATGCTGAGATTGTGGGAGTCATTTGCTATTGAAACTGCTTGTAGAAAAAGATGACATCACATTTGGTCGGAATGTGATTCTACTTTTGTTCTAACTGCTTTTTCTTCTCCATCCATAGTTCCTTGGTCTTTAAGAAATAGGTGGTTAAATGCTTTGTACCTATCAAGGAAAATTAGCTTTGTTTACTCTCATATTTTTAGAGAGGGGAATACTTGTGCTGACTTATTAGCTAATTATGGTATTGGAATAGTGGTTTATGTTGGTGGAATTCTATTCCTTCTTTTATTAGTAATGAGTTCTATAGGAATAGAATTGGTCTTCCCAATTTTAGGCTTGTGGGTTCCTTAACCAATGCCCTTAGGGTACTCGTTAGCAAGACCCACATCACCATCACAAACATCCATTCATAACATCATCAATCCAAACATAATCATGGCATAAACATCATTATCGATTATAATAACAACAGACATACCAATCACCAACCACAAATCACTAATAGGCATACCAATAGCAATTAAGCATATAGCATCATAAATAGGATAGCAAATAAATAGACAAACAACATACGACAGGGTCATGGGTTAACCCTTCATCTTATGCTACCCCCAATGCCTACATGTTAATACTATTCCTTCTCCCCATATCTGGTATAAATATTCCCACTACGACAATGCAATCAAACTATCCTCGTTCCCTTGAGCGGCTCGGCAAGTTCCTCAAGTCTTGGCCAAACAAGAAGAGAACAACTAGTTAGTCTCTAGATCCAATAATAGGAAAGGAGACTAAGAGAGAGGGATGACAACGTTACCTTAACGACACTGGCGCGCGTGACTTCTCTCCCAAACTGACTCACAAACTCCAAGAACTTCAAAGGGTTCAAGGCAAGGGAAAGGGAAGAGGTTTCTATCACACTAGGATTGCCCAATGTGCCAATTTTAAGGGACACAACTGCAACCCCCTTAAGCTACCTATTTATACTGTCAGGATAGTATGTATGACCATGCTTTGTGATGTACATCCGTGCATAGTTATTTACGAAGCGTTCAACTAATCGACAATATATATTGCCGTGCATAATTATGTACGGACGTGCATATTTACAACCTAATTTGGCCAAAACACCTGAATAAGACTTGTAGATAATTCTCTTATCTTTCCAACGCATCAAAGATCTCTTCAAACGGACATCTATAACTCAAGATATAGCCAAAACGGTGAAATAGGTTACTAGGACCCTAAAAGGATTGAACCTTTCTAATGTTAAACTTAACCACATGCATAAACACTTAAGAAAGGCTTAACACCAAAAATGGGGTGTTACAATTCCACCCCCGTTATAAAAATTTTACCCTCGAAATTTTTATCACCTTGATCTCATCACTCTACCGACCCCAATTGTTGGAGCAACTCGCAAGAACACATGACTACCTTCCTGGAATTCGAGAGCCTTCCTCCTCTTCTCATGATGACTCCTTTTTGCCTACTTTGTGCCACTCTCATCTTCTTCCTGGATCATCCTCACTTTCACCGTGGTTTTCTTCACTATCTCATGTCCTAGCACAACATATCTATTCATGGAGGTATAGTGATGATGGCCAAATGGAGTTAAGAGAGAATGGATTGAGTTTTCTTCATGAACAAGATGATAAGTTGTAAAATGAAATGGAAATGTGTGGAGGAGAGGGACTGGTCGAAATACTCAAGGGCAAGAGGAGAAGAAAGTGGAAATTATCACTTAATGTGCAAGAATGGATGACTCACCATTTGCATTAATTACTTATGGTAATTCACCATTTGACATAAATGAGCATTTATGACTATGGTGAGTCATTGCATGACTCACCATGGTGACTCAGTGCATGACTCACCATGGTGGCTCATGGGGTTGAGTCACCATTGATGACTCTTAGTCCTTATCCCCCGTTATATCTCTGCGGTTCCGTATCCGACTCTGTCGTTTACCAGATTTAGATTTTCTTTTGTTTCCAGTCAAAGTTCCCCCAAATAAAATATAATATTTTATTTTTGAGCTAAAATTTTAAAAATAGACTTTATCCCCAACATAATATTAAAAATTAAATTTTTCAGTTTCGGTCCGAATTAGGGTTTTCTGACGGCATAAAATCTACTGTTAGCAAAAACGCAAACCGTTTTTCTATCTGAGTTTTAAACCCAAAATTGAACCCTAACTTCCTACAATATAGTAGGTTCTAGATATAATTTTTTTTCCACAAAAAAATTCTTGATTACTGGTAAAAATATCAACAGATAAGTAATTACCGATACATCAAAATAGATAATACGTAGGTAAAAGACAAGGTGCTACAACACTACCCCTCTAAAAATAATTTCGTCTGCAATTAAGTTACCTTAAAACAGATGCAGATATTGTTCCTTCATCTTTTCCTCAACCTCCCATGTAGCATCTCCAGATGTTGCATTCCAGATCACCTTAACCAACAAGATCTCCTTCCCTCTTAGATGTTTCACTCTCTGGTCCTGGATCCTTACAGGTAGTGCCTCATAGGTTAAGTTATCTTTCAATTGTATTGCATCAGGTGGTATGATATGACTAGGATCAGGAATATACTTTCGCAATTGCGACACGTGGAAAACACTATGAAGATTTGAAATAAAATGCTATAAGACTATTTGGTAAGCTACATGACCTACTCGACGAAGAATTTGGTAGGGTCCAATGAATTTAGGAGCGAGTTTCCTGGATTTAATCACCCTGCCAATCCCAGTCACAGGCATGACTCTCAAAAACACATGATCGCCTTCCTCAATCTTAAGAGGTCGTCGTCTCTTGTTCGCATAACTCTTCTGTCGACTCTAAGTTGTCAGCATTTTCTCTTGAATCATTTTCACCTTTTATGTCGTCTGTTGTATGATGTCTGGTCCCAACACTAGACTTGCACCATCTTGGTACCAACACAGAGGTGTTCTACATCGTCGACCATATAGTGCCGTCGTCATCTCAAACTCCAGCTGGGTGTGGTGGCGAAATAGTGTCGCTGTCATCTTCGCAGAATGTAAAACAAAGCAGAAAACTAAAGAATACAGAAAATGAGGTGAGATCCCCATTCATCATACACATAACGCAGATATGCAGTGGTATGACACACATGTACGTACACCTATCAATATATAGTTTTATCATAACTCATATCAGAATCATAATGTTTCATAGAAACATAATCACAGGGCAACGTTCACCTAGATAGGAGACATCTAAGACTTGAGGAAAGACCTCTGATTCCTATACCATGGTCTTAACGAACAGTCGGAGAGATTGGTTTGGAGGATTGTTCCGGATTACACCAGCCTTGGGTAAAATGCGTCAACAGTCAGTAACGTGCACATGGACTTTTTTGGGAACATCCTACACTACCATAACACACGTAGCATCTAGTCGAGTATGTCGGTGTATTGTAATATCACCACACCATATAGGAGCTACCAACTGGGCCTATATGAGTATTTCATACCCCGACATCCCCAAGTATCAACTAGATCGTCACAACGTAATTCACACCCGCATTAAAGTGTCAGCTCAATCTCCTAGGCACATCGGCATTACAGAACATAGTTTCACTATGTGTTTGGGTAAAATTTCCAGAAATGCGTTCTTCTTGTCTATCCACCGGATGACCTCTTGATTCCACTAGAATCCTTTCGACGTGCTTTCTCAGATGCTGGATGTTTTCAGGTCCGAATCACCGGCCCTCAACATCGAGATAAAGTTCTCGAGTAACCTTTCATCTTTGTGCAAAAGTGTCTTAAAGCACTTGATTACAAATCCTAACTCATTATGAAATTGGATCACAAGTCCAATTATTTATTTCTCTGCACTTTTCTAGTTGATCCTTTTTGTTGGCTTCCAAGGAAAAACAAATAACTCTTAGTCCATTAAATCTTATGGAGGTATGGACAATGAATTATCCATACTTTATGACATAAGGTGTTGTTCCATTCTACGCCATAAATTATTAAGTTCATATTTTCACTAAGTCGTTCATGACTTAGGTTTTTGCATTTTACTGTAAATACTCGTCCTTACATACTAGAATCCATTCTCTCACTTGAAACAAAAATCTTTGGCTAAATCAATCATTTTGAAGTCAAATTCCACCAAAAGTATATAAGTACGAAATTCCTCAAAAACAGTTTCTCGAAAACATTGAAATACTTAAAACACAATTTCTACGCATACTGTATTTCAACTTAAATTTTGTATTTTGGAAAATATAATCGTTTTTCTCAAATCCTTCACTTTCTTAGCTTCAAATACTTATGTTAAAGTATTTAAATACTAATTTCGAGCCTCTTCTATGATTTGTACACAAATCCATTTTCAACGTTTTTTAAACCTAATGGTCCAAAACTCATTTTGGAGTCTTAGGAAATTTAAATAGACTTCAAAAACATTTTCAAACTGTCAAAAATAGTTTTGGTCGAAATTAGAACCTTTGTTCATTTTACGTGTCCGATTTTGTGAAAATTCTGTTTTTAAGTCCGTTAAAACATGATTTTCGTTCTCTTAAGTCCTAAACTCAAATTAAACCCAATTTAGGATCTTTAAATTTAAAATAGGGAAAGACAGTTTATACTGCCTCAAAAACAGTTTTGCAAAAGCAGTAATTTTTCTTGGTTTTGTTACTCTTTAAAAACCTTAAGTACTCGTAGGATTTCATGATTTTAAGCCTTAAGATTTTCATAACCATTTTCCTCATCACGGCCGAAACCAAAACTACCAAAAGTGAAGATCTTCTTTTCATGAATCAAGCTCACAAACAAACATACATATTCATGTATAAAGGTATTAATTCATGACATGAACTTTAAATATATTAGACATACTTTGTGATATATGATTAAGTGTGCAATTTATAATTTTTCTCAAGTAAGCATGCATCAAATAAGCATATTAATCATAACCATACCACAACCAAGCATCAAATCAATTCCTCCAAAAGGATCACACACATATACACATGAATATTGAACCCTCACACTTTGGGTTTTAGAACCAACACACAAATATATTAAACCACCAACATATCTACCCTAAGGTAGGATGATGGTAATCTCCCCCATACCTTTGTTGATCACTTGGAAATCAAGCAAAAGGATGGTTGTTCTTCTAGGTGTGCTCACGGTTTTGGGCTTGAAAAACCTAGCAAGATCAAACCAAAATACAAAAGGATTAAACACATGGACTTAGCTATGATCATAGAAGATAATCCATAGTAGAAATCCTTACTTGTAGGAGAAAGGATGATGGATCAAGAATGAATTTTCATAGGCTTGAAAATACCCATTTTCAAGGAAGGCTCTAAAGGAAAATTTTTATGAAATAGCTTAGCTCTAGAATGATGAGAGGATCAAGGATCTACTCTTAGTTTTTGAATCAAGCCAATGGATGGAGGTGTAGTGATGATGGCCAAATGGAGTCAAGAGTAATGGATGGAGTTTTCTTCAAGAACAAGATGATAAGTTATAAAATGAAATGGAAATTTGTGGAGGAGAGGGGCTGGTCGAAATACTCAAGGGCAAGAGGAGAAGAAAATGGAAATTATCACTTAACTTAATGTGCAAGAATGGATGACTCACCATTTGCATTATTGACTTATGGTGATTCACCATTTGACATAAATAAGCATTTATGACTATGGTGAGTCATTGCATGACTCACCACGGTGACTCATGGGGTTGAGTCATCATGGTTGACTCTTAGTCCTTATCTCCTGGTATATTTCGCGGTTCCGTATCCGGCTCTGTCATTTACCTGATTTAGGTTTTCACTCGTTTCCCGTCAAAATTCACCCAAATAAAATCTAATATTTAATTTTGAGCTAAAATTTTAAAAATAGACGTTATCCCCCAACATAATATTAAAAATTAAATTTTTTCAGTTTCGGGCCAAATTAGGGTTTTCTGACGGCATAAAATCTACTAGTAGCAAAAACGCAAACCGTTTTTCCATTTGAGTTTTAAACCCAAAATTGAACCCTAACTTCTTACAATATAGTAGGTTCTAGATATAATTTTGTTTTTCTAAAAATCATTTTCTTGATTACCGGTAAATATAAACAGATAAGTAATTACCGATACAGCAAAATAGATAATACATAGGTAATGTTACAATAAGTATCAGAGCACCAGAGCCAAATGCTTCCATTTTCAAGCTGCTTGGATTTCTCATCTAGATATGGTGGTTTAATTAAACAGGCCTGGGAGAATTCATATGGTAATGCCATGCACAAACTTCAGAAAAATCATGATAAATATCGATCTTCAATAAGGAGGTGTTTGGCAATATTTTCAGGAAGAAGAGGCAGATTGAAGGTCGTATTAAAGGGGTACATTAACAACTCGATATCTTCCCCTATTCGGATCTTATTAAACTAGAGAAGCACCCTGAGACACCCCGTTGTGCCCCGGTGTTTTATTAGATTAATTACCTTCTTAAATCAATTCTTAATCGCGCGCTTATCGTGAAAATTCATAAAAGTTAAAATCTTATTTAATTATCATATAACTTCTGCAAATTTAAAACAAAAAAACTTTGACATATGTAAATGCACACTTAGTTGTTCATTACAATACCAAAACACTGTTGAGGGTATCCTCTCAGTAGGATCCCTCACAGGCATAAACTTAATAACATACATACTTAGCAGAAATATAAAAATACTCCTTAGACACACTGACCATAATGCTATACTCTAATCGCCATGGATCACAGCTCGACCCCCAACATCTGGTTCGTAAGGAGTTCCATCCAACTCCTCAGCAATATTTGTTTCATACGGAGTTCCGTCCAGCTCCTCAGCAACATAACCCTCCATCGGGTCTTCTAACGTAAACCAAAGTAACCCACAAAAATACAGAAACATAGGGGATAAGAAGCAATTTTATCATCAAAAAGCGGAAAAGAGTCTTAGTACATTATACAGTAATTGTGACAGACAAACAACACACATAACTAACAAATCATCCTCAAGTTAGTATATATCATCCTCTACCCCCAATCTCATACTACTCAAAGACACCATATCTGCACACCTATTTCCTAAGGTAGAAGTGGTCTCGCGAGAGCTCTTGATTTTACATGTATTATATTACCAATACACGGTGTATTATATTACCAATACATAGAAGTGTTTTACGTGTATTATATTACCAATACACGATGTATTATATTACCAATACACAGATGTCCTTGCGTATTATATTATCAATACACCTTTGTCCTTGTGTATTATATTACCAATACACGGTTGTGGACAACAACACCTATACTTGAATCTCACCAATCCGTTTTAACAACATCCTAGTGCCTTAACCTTCCATTAGAACTTGACACATATTCTATGCCGTAACACCTCTTTAACATACATCATCTAGGTTAGGCACTCCTAGATCATTATTATCCTCACACCCAAAACAATCATCTCTTAGACAATATATATATCTTTGCTTAAAAACCACTAAGCATAATAATACAAACCAGGCAGATCATGCATAACACAATATCCATCAAAATATTCCCATATCACCAATATAGTATAAAATCAATTTAATAAAGGTAATAAAATCAAATCAACCATCAACAATATAAAATCAACCTAATATCGATAAACCTACAATCCCCGAATCGCCATTGGTTTTTCAGAAAAGGTTTCCAATGTGATTTTGGTCTTTCCGATTACTCGACTACTAGTAGGGTTTAGGTCGCCCTACACAATTATTATATAATATACTACTTATCGATTCCGACGATAGGTTGATTCTTTCCCCCACCTGGGTTATCACCGAACTCCCGAACTCGAAGCTCCTCTTTGTCACACCACAAAGTACTAACCCCACCTTCTGTGAAGGTAAGGAGATTAGATGCTCGAAGAGGTATACCACGAACGGCCTCGTTTCCTCCACGATGGAAGTCTAAGGTTATGAACACAAAATCACAAGTTAAAATCAAACAAGAACACTAAACCACAAGGTATAGGTTCGTCCAAGACTAGTTCTTAGGGTTAGAGATTCTCGAAAATTATACAACTCATGGATTTATGATCCTGAAGTATTAGGAGTTCATAAACAATGATCACTTAACAAAGTTGAATTAAAATCCCACTAAGTTACAAACTTAGGGTATTCGGCTAAGGCTAGTAAAATAGGCTAGCATTCACTAAACTTTCTAATCTCTTAGGTTTAGCATCCATATGTATTAAGGAGCTCAAAACCATGAACATTTTGGAAAAATAAGAACAAAGTATCCCAGGTCCATAACCTTCTAGGTTCGACATTCATAGGATTTATAGGTTAGAAATCTTTAAACTTCGCAATCTCTTAGACTTAGCATCCAAATATCTTGTGGAGCTCAAGTCCATGATCATTTTGGAAAACAATGTAAACTTAAACTTTCCAATCTCTTAGACTTAGCATCCAAATATCTTATGGAGCTCAAGTCCATGATCATCTTGGAAAAATGAAAGTAGTACATCCTAGCTTTAATAACATAGAATAAACAAGTTAGAAATCCTTAAACTTTCCAATCTCTTAGACCTAGCATCCAAATATCTTATGGATCTTAAGTCCATGATCATTTTGGAAAAATAAAAACTCAAACATCCTAGCATCTAAACACTAAGTTTCGGCCATCATATGATGATGAGGAAAATATTCTTTGTTTAACAATAACTCTTAGGTTTAGAATCACAAGGTATTAAGAGGTATAAATCCATGATCATACTTGGAAAGTTGAAACATATTATCCTAGGCTTACTTATTCATATTTTCAGCCATCATAGGAACAAGCTATCAAAACTTCCAGGATTTATAGATTTAAGATCAATGGATAGTTAGAAACTCAAATACATGATCATTTTCCAAAAGTTGAAACAAAAACTTCCTAGGTCACAAATGCAAGCATTCGGCCTTCATTGGAAGAGATAGGTAGAGATTTTTGTTTTACACAACCTCTTAGTATGTGAAAACATAAGTTAATACAAGACTATAGAAAATGGTTTCAACTCAAAAGGAGTTTTCTACCATTTTAGAGAGATTTTAGAAGTTTAAAGCATATAAAGAACACATAAAGTAAACTGATAAATAAAAGATGAAATTGAAAAAATATTCATATGAGAGCGTTACCCTTAGTATAAGGAAGAAATTTAATGAAGAACTCAAGTAGAAAAGATGAATAAAAACTAAAGCTTTAAGAGCTTGAACTTTTAAAAGAAAAGGAAGAAGATGAAGTTTTAATGGAGTTTTGGAGAAGGAAAGTGATGAAGTGAAAAATGAGAGGTGTATATATAGAGAAGGTAGAGAGTGGTACGAAATTTAGGAGAGAGGAATGAGCTTGGAGAGCAAGTTTTGACCTTGTACCTTGTTTGGTTTGAGAAGAGAGAGAAAAAAATAGGTTTTTAGAATATAATATGTTATAATTTAAAAAGTGTGATGATCACACTTTTAGAGTGTATCATAACCCATTTCCATCAAGTCCCATCAAGTCACTTCACTTCTTTTGTGTTCCCTAATTTGCTCCATTTCGTACCCGGTTGTATTTTCCGATCGTAATTCTTCCGACGTTTTCGCCCGAATAAAATATTATATTCTATTTTTGAACAAAAATTTTCAAAATAACCAAAGTTGAAGGAAACATATTAAAAACACTAACCGTCTTGTTCACGGGTCAAAATTAGGTTTTCTGCACAGTAAACTTGTACCGGTAGTGAAAACGCAGATCGACTTTCGTCTGAATTTTCAACCGAAAATTTCACTGTAACCCTCTACCATAAAGTAGACTGTGAATATGATTTTATTTTAATCAAAAACACTTTCTAACTCTCAAATTTAAAATATAATTTAATTATATTTTAACCGGTTGAATAGCATAATTAAAATCAGGCTGTTACATTACTACCCCTCTTAAAAGAAAATTCCGTCCTCGGAATTTATGTACCTTATAAAAGATGTGGATATTGTTGTTGCATATCCTCCTCGCGTTCCCAAGTAGCATCTCCAATAGTTTCATCCCATACGATCTTAACCAAAGGAATTTGTCTACCATGAAGCTCCTTAATCCGTCTATCTGCGATCCTTATAGGTAAAGCCTCATGCTCTAGATTCTCTCGCAGTTGTATAGACTTAAACTCAATGACATGTGAAGGATTAGGATAATACTTTCTCAACTGAGAAACATGAAAGACATCATGAAGGTTGGAAAGATTGGGTGGTAAGGCAATTTGGGAAGCTACTGGACCAATTCGTCGAAGAATCTGAAAGGGTCCAATGAATTGAGGAGTAAGTTTTCTGGATTTGATAGCTCTGCCAATTTCGATTTTCTGAGTAACTCTCAAAAACAGGTGATCGCCTTCTTGGAATTCTAATGGTCTCCTCCTCTTGTCACTGTAGCTCCTTTGCCTATCCTGTGCTTCCTTCATCTTTTCCCGTATCTTCCTGACTTGCTCCGTAGTTTGTTGCACCACATCTGGACCCAAAACTTGGTTCTCGCGAGTCTCATACCAACACAGCGGGGTCCTACACTTTCTGCCATACAAAGTCTCATATGGTGCCATTCTGATACTACTATAGAAACTATTGTTATAAGTAAATTCAATCAATGGTAAGAACTCATCCCAACTGCCAGTGTGCTCCAATACACAAGCTCTCAATAGATCCTGCAATGATTGAATTTTCCTTTCTGACTGTCCATCAGTTTGGGGATGATAACCAGAACTCATCCTCAACTTTGTTCCCAAGGCATTTTGCAATTGTGTCCAAAATCTAGATGTGAATCTAGGATCTTGGTCTGAGACAATGCTCGATGGCACACCATGCAATCTAACAATTTATTTGATGTAAATTTGAGTCAACCTTTCCAAATTATAACTTTCACCAATAGATAAGAAGTGAGCACACTTCGTCAACCTATCAATGATAACCCAAATCGCATCATGCTTCTTAGGAGTTCGTGGTAATCCGACCACAAAATCCATAGCTATACTATCCCATTTCCATTCTGGGATATCTAAAGATTGCAGTAATCCTGCTGGCTTCTGATGTTCAATCTTAGCTTTCTGACACACCAGACAAGATAAAACATACTCCGCTACTTCTTTCTTCATCCTTGTCCACCAAAACATTTTCTTCAAATCCTGATACATTTTTGTGGATCCAGGATGGAAACTCAACATACTCTTATGTGCCTCCTCTAAAACCATCTTCCTAAGTTCTGCATCCTCTGGCACACATATTCTATCTCTAAACCTTAACACACCATCTGTTCCTCTATTAAACTCAGAAATTTTACCTCCATCGATTCCTCTACTTACTTCCTGGAGGTATAGATCCTGAACTTGTTTATCTTTAAGATCATTCATAAAATCACTACTAATGGTGATCATACTTAAGCAAATCTTATTCTCAATCAATTCCATTCCTAAGTTCAAATCCCTGAACTGTTCAAGCAATTCTAACTCCTTAACCATCATCGCAGACACGTGCAAGGATTTCCCGCTTAAAGCATTCGATATCACATTTGCCTCCCCAGGGTGATACAGTAATTCAAAATCATAATCTTTGATAAACTCCATCCATCTTCGCTGTCTCATATTCAATTCTTTTTGATCGAACAGATACTTCAGGCTCTTGTGGTCACTAAAGACATTAAACTTTGCTCCATTCAAAAAGCGTCGCCATATCTTTAATGCGAACACTATTGCTGCTAACTCCAAATCATGAGTCAGATAATTTCTCTCATGAATTCTCAACTGTCGGGAAGCATAAGCCACGACTCTTCCCTCTTGCATCAGGACACAGCCTAAACCTTGGTATGACGCATCACAATATACGTCAAATTGTCCTAGTAGATCTGGTAAGATCAACACAGGTGATGTAGTCAACCTGTCCTTCAGCTTTTGAAAACTTTGTTCACACTTGTCCGTCCATACAAAAGCTATATTTTTCCACGTTAACTACATCATAGGCAACGTAATCTTCGAGAATCCCTCTATGAACCTCTAATAATTTCCAGCTAGTCCTAGGAAACTATGTACTTCACTTACTGACTTCGGCCGTTCCCACTTAAGAACTGACTCAACCTTAGCTGGATCTACGGCTATTCCTTCTTTATTAATCACATGACCTAGGAATTGTACTTCTTCCAGCCAAAACTCACACTTTGAAAGTTTGGCATAAAGCTGCCTTTCCTTCAAAACTCGCAACACCAATCTCAAATGTTCCTCATGCTCTTCCCACATACGAGAATAAATAAGAATATCGTCGATGAACACAACAACAAACTTATCGAGGAACGGTCTGAAAATTCTGTTCATATAATCCATGAACACGGCTGGCGCGTTAGTTACACCGAAAGGCATAACTAAATACTCATAGTGCCCATACCTCGTCCTAAAAGCCTTCTTGGGTATATCTTCCTTTCGTACTCTGATCTGATGGTACCCAGATCTTAAATCAATCTTAGAGAACACTACTGTTCCTTTCAAATGATCCATCAAATCATCTATCCTAGGCAACATATACTTATTCTTAATCGTCACCTTATTCAACTGCCTGTAATCCGTGCACAACCTCGCACTTCCATCCTTCTTCATAACAAATAACACCGGTGCTCCCCACAATGAAACGCTCGGTCTGAAAAACTCTTTTCCTAACATGTCATCCAATTGTTCCTTCAACTCTGCCAACTCAACCGGTGACATCCGATAAGGTGCTATAGATATAGGCCCTGTCCCTGGTACGAGATCTATAGTGAATTTCACTTCTCTTTCCGGTGGCAAACCTTGGACGTCTGGAGGGAAAACTTCAGGAAACTCTCTCACAATAGACATGGAATCTATGCTGGGAGTCTCATTAGCCTCCACTGCGAAAAGCATCACAAACTGTTGAGAGTTGTCACTCCAAGTAGAAACTCCTTCATTGGCAGATGCTACACTAAAAGGTTCAAGAAATGATAAAGTCTTGCTAGAAAAATCTAGCACTACATGGTTAGTCGAAAGCCAATCCATTCCAAGAATACCATCTATCTGTTGCATAGGCAAACTGATAAGATCTACAATAAATGTCCTATTCTCAACAACGATAGGACACTGTAAACAAACATATATATTAGTCAAATGATTACTGGTTGGAGTAGACACTGTGAGGGTATAAGGTAATTTGGAAATAGTTAAGTTCAAATGATCCACACACTCATGCGAAATAAAAGAATGTGTAGCGCCTGAATCAAACAACACATACGAGAGTCTACCAGCTATCAAACACATACCTTGTATAAGATCAGCAGATTGAGAGGATTCAGCTCCCCTCACGGTAAACCCTCTTCCAGTGGCTTGAGGTTTGGCCACTTGTGGTCTTGCTGCTGGGACTCCTTTTCTAGCTCCACCTCTATTGTCTCCAGTTCCTCTTCTGGCAGCTGTCGGCTGTTGCATAACCCTTTGTCCGCAATCTCGTGCCACATGACATGGTTTCCCACAGTTGAAACAGCTAGGTCTATTTGTACAGTCTCTAGCATAATGCGATCCTCCACATCTGAAGCAAACTAAGCCATGTGGTTGCTGACCCGTTCTAGCCACTGTTGCTGGTGCATGTGTTTTCCCTGGTCGAGCATATGGTCTCTGTCTCCACGGAGAACCACTTTCTCCGCGCCTCTGGAAACTTGATCGGTTAGGACGTCACTTCTCAGTTGTTTCTGTTCATTGACCATCCTTAGGTCTATACTTTCAATGGCACTGCATCTCTCGACTAGTTCTGGGAAATTCTGTATGTCAAGAGACACTACAGCCCTCTGCAGCTCATCTCTGAGTCCTTCCTCAAATCTTCTACATTGCCAGTCCTCACTTGGAAACCTCTGATAGAATTCTGAAAACTTGATCAAAGCTTCAAAACGTGATGCATACTCACCAACAGACATGTTGCCTTGTTTGAGGTTTGTGAATTCCTTTTCCTTCTCGCAACGAACTAGACGCGAAAAATATTTTTCGAAAAAGCAATCAGTGAATAACTTCCAGTTAATGTCCCTATCCTCAGCTTCCAACAGTCTTTTCTTTCCCTTCCACCAGAATTCTTCTCCTTCGGTTAACATGAAGGCAGCATAAGTCATTTTCTTCTCCTCGCTGTAGCGCATAGTAGCAAATATCTTTTCGATCTCTTGTATCCACCATTCTGCCTTCTCTGGGTCATACTCTCCTCGGAATTGAGGCGGTTTTCCATTCATAAAATTAGTCAATCCGGCATCCTCAGCTGCTATCGCCCTTCTCTGATTCTCAATTTCTAGCTGCTCTTTGTTCATCTCAGAGATCTCAAAGCATTCTCACTGGGTTGGCGAGAGTATAGCAGCAGCTAGGGTTTCCATTGAACTTGGAGTCGAAGATGATCCTCCTCCATTCTCATTATTGTCGGCATTACCATTGACTGCTCCAATAATCCTTTTTGGAGTTTCGTCCCCACTGTTAGTTGGACGTCCTCTTCCGCGAGCCATGATCCTGTTAAAAGAAATCACCCACTCTCATTAGTATGACATATAATACTACATAGAAAAGTATATAAATACCATATGCCATACTAATATTAACCTTTCACATCAGATTCGGACACACTACCCAACTTCTAAGCATAATCAAAATTCGATGTGGATTCAACTAGACACGGCTAGTAACAACATCCTAAACCTTGTAGTCCTTGATTCTGATCGGACATAACCCACAGTCCGTTTTAGAACCCAACTGCTCTGTTACCAAAATGAGAAACCCTGTTGTGCCCCGGTGTTTTATTAGATTAATTGCCTTCTTAAATCAATTCTTAATCGTGCGCTTATCGTGAAAATACGTAAAAATTAAAAACTTATTTAATTATCATATAACTTCTGCAAATTTCAAACACAAAACTTTAACATATGTAAATACACACTTAGTTGTTCATTACAATACCAAAACACTGTTGAGGGTATCCTCTCAGTAGGATCCCTCACAGGCATAAACTTAAAAACAAACATTCTTAGCGGAAATATAAAAATTCTCCTTAGACACGCTGGCCATAATGTCTATACTCTAATCGCCATGGATCACAGCTCGACCCCTAGTGTCTGGTTCTTAAGGAGTTCCATCCAACTCCTCAGCAATAACCGTTTAATACAGAGTTCCGTCCAGCTCCTCAGCAAAATAACCCTCCATCGGGTCTTCTAACGTAAACCAAAGCAACCCACAAAAATACAAAAACATAGGGGATAAGAAGCAGTTCTATCATCAAAAAGCGGAAAAGAGTCATAGTACATTATACAATAATTGTCACAGACAAAGAACACACATAACTAATAGATCATCCTCAAGTTAATATATATCATCCTCTACCCCCAATCTCATGCTACTCAAAGACACCATAGCCGCACACCTATTTCCTAAGGTGGAAGTGGTCTCGCGAGAACTCTTGATTTTACGTGTATTATATTACCAATACATGGTGTATTATATTACCAATACATAGAAGTGTTTTACATGTATTATATTACCAATACACGGTGTATTATATTACCAATACACAAAAGTGTTTTACGTGTATTATATTACCAATACACAGATGTCCTTGCGTATTATATTACCAATACACTTTTGTCCTTATGTATTATATTACCAATACACTTTTGTCCTCGTGTACTATATTACCAATACACCTTTGTCCTTGTGTATTATATTACCAATACACGGTTGTGGACAACAACACCTATACTTGAATCTCACCAACCAGTTTTAACAACATCCTAGTGCCTTAACCTTCCATTAGAACTTGACACATATTCTATGCCGTAACACCTCTTTAACATACATCATCTAGGTTAGGCACTTCTAGATCATTATAATCCTCACACCCAAAACAATCATATCATAGACAACATATATATCTTTGCTTAAAAACCACTAAGCATAATAATACAAATCAGGCAGATCATGCATAACACAATATCAATCAAAATATTCCCATATCACCAACATAGCATAAAATTAATTCAATAAAGGTAATAAAATCAAATCAACCATCAACAATATAAAATCAACCTAATATCGACAAACCTACAATCCCCGAATCGCCATTGGTTTTTCAGAAAAGGTTTCCAATGTGATTTTGGTCTTGTCGATTACTCGACTACTAGTAGGGTTTAAGTCGCCCTACACAATTATTATATAATATACTACTTATTGATTCCGACGATAGGTTGATTCTTCCCCCACCTGGGTTATCACCGAACTCCCGAACTCGAAGCTCCTCGTTGTCAGACCACAAAGTACTAACTCCACCTTCTGTGAAGGTAAGGAGATTAGATGCTCGAAGAGGTATACTACGAACGTCCTCATTTCCTCCGCAATGGAAGTCTAAGGTTATGAACACAAAATCACACGTTAAAATAAAACAAGAACACTAAATCACAAGGTATAGGTTCGGCCAAGACTAGTTCTTAGGGTTAGAGATTCCCGAAAATTATAAAACAAATGGATTTATGATCCTTAAGTGTTAGGAGTTCATAAACAATGATCACTTAACAAAGTTGAAATAAAATCCCACTAAGTTATAAAGTTAGGGTATTCGGTCAAGGCTAGTAAAATAGGCTAGCATTCACTAAACTTTCCAATCTCTTAGGTTTAGCATCCATATGTATTAAGGAGCTCAAAACCATGATCATTTTGGAAAAATAAGAACAAAGTATCCTAGGTCCATAACCTTCGGCCTTCATAGGATTTATAGGTTTGAAATATTTAAAAATCCCAATCTCTTAGACTTAGCATCGAAATATCTTATGGAGCTCAAGTCCATGATCATTTTGGTAAACAATGGAAACTTAAACATTCCAATCTCTTAGACTTAGCATCCAAATATCTTATGGAGCTCAAGTCCATGATCATCTTGGAAAAATGAAAGTAATACATCCTAGCTTTAATAACATAGAATAAACAAGTTAGAAATCCGTAAACTTTCCAATCTCTTAGACTTAGCATCCTAATATCTTATGGAGCTCAAGTCCATGATCATTTTGGAAAACAATGGAAACTTAAACATTCCAATATCTTAGACTTAGCATACAAATATCTTATGGAGCTCAAGTCCTTGATCATCTTGGAAAAATGAAAGTAGTACATCCTAGCTTTAATAACATAGTATAAACAAGTTAGAAATCCTTAAACTTTCCAATCTCTTAGACCTAGCATCCAAATATCTTATGGAGCTTAAGTCCATGATCATTTTGTAAAAATAAAAACTCAAACATCCTAGCACCTAAACACTAAGTTTTGGCCATCATTGGATGATGAGGAAAATATTCTTTGTTTAACAATAACTCTTAGGTTTAGAATCACAAGGTATTAAGAATTCTAAATCCATGATCATACTTGGAAAGTTGAAACATAGTATCCTAGGCTTACTTATTCATATTTTCAACCATCATAGGAACAAGCTATCAAAACTTCAAAGATTTATAGATTTAAGATCAATGGATAGTTAGAAACTCAAACACATGATCATATTCCAAAAGTTGAAACAAAAACTTCCTAGGTCACAAATGCAAGCATTCGGCCTTCATTGGAAGAGATAGGTAGAGATTTTTGTTTTACACAACCTCTTAGTATGTGAAAATATAACTTAATGCAAGACTATAGAAAGTGGTTTCAACTCAAAACGAGTTTTCTACCATTTTAGAGAGATTTTAGAAGTTTAAAGCATATAAAGAACACATAAAGTAAACTAAGAAATAAAAGATGAAACTTGCAAAAAGATTCATATGAGAGCATTACCCTTAGTATAAGGAAGAACTTTAATGAAGAACTCAAGTAGAAAAGATAAATAAAAACTAAAGCTTTAAGAGCTTGAACTTTTAAAAGAAAAGGAAGAAGATGAAGTTTTAATGGAGTTTTGGAGAAGGAAAGTGATGAAGTGAAAAATGAGTGGTGTATATATAGAGAAGGGAGAGAGTGGCACGAAATTGAGGAGAGAGGAATGAGCTTGGAGAGCAAGTTTTGACCTTGTGCATTGTTTGGTTTGAGAAGAGAGAGAAAAAATAAGTTTTTAGAATATAATATGTTATAATTTGAAAAGTGTGATGATCACACTTTTGGAGTGTGTCATAACCCCTTTCCATCAAGTCCCATCAAGTCACTTCACTTCTTTTGTGCTCCCTAATCTGCTCAATTTCGTACCCGGTTGTATTTTCCGATCGTAATTCTTCCGACGTTTTCGCCCGAATAAAATATTGTACTATTTTTGAATGAAAGTTTTAAAAATAACCAAAGTTGAAGGAAACATATTAAAAACACTAACCGTCTCGTTCACGGGTCAAAATTAGGTTTTCTGCACAGTAAACTTGTACTGGCAGTGAAAACGCAAACCGACTTTCTTCTGAATTTTCAACCTAAAATTTTACCGTAACCTTCTACCATAAATTAGACTTTGAATATGATTTTATTTTAATCAAAAACACTTTCTAAATCTCAAATTTAAAATATAATTTAATTATATTTTAACTGGTTGAATAGCATAATTAAAATCAGGCTGTTACACACCTGCAGAAGGATTATACGAATGTTCTAGCCCAAGAAGAGCTCCTTTGGTATCAAAAATCAAGGGAAAACTAGGTGAAATTTGGCAATAGAAATACAAAATTTCTTCATACACAAGCAGTGATTTGGAGAAGGATGAATAAGGTGACAGTTCTTGATATTAATGGGATATGATGTAATGATGAACAAATTCTAAAGCAGAAAGCTGTCCTTCTATAGAAATTTGTTTTCCTCAAATGAGCCTTGTTACCCGCAGAGCCTCCAACTTCTTATTGTCCCTTAGATTGGTGATGATTCATCTCAGGCTTTGCTTTATCCAGTTTATTTTCAAGAGGTGAAGGAAGCTTTGTTTTCGATACATGCCTATAAAGCCCCAGCACCAGATGACTTTCAACCTATTTTCTTTAGAACATATTGTAATCCGGTTAGGGAGGATGTTTGGAAGATGATTTCTAATGCTTTTGCGTCTGGCCACATTATTGAGCAAATGACTGAAACGCTTATTGTTCCTATTCCAAAGGTGGATATGTCCATAATAACTTGAAAGATTTTAGGTCTATCAGTTTGTGCAATGTCTTGCTAAAAATTATTTCTAAAGTTCTTGTGCGCAGAATCAGGATTAGCCCGTTTCAAAGCAGTTTTATTCCTCATACCAGTATTGCTGACAATGCTAATATTGCCAAGGAAGTGGTTTATAAAATACACAAAAAAAAGTTAAAAAGGGCTTTACTTTTCAAAATTGATTTTAAAAATGCCTATGTTGGGGTTGATTGGATTTATTTTGAGAATTACACTCATTGATTTTGGCTTCCCTCATCATACTATAAATTTGATCATGGGGTTGCTTATTCAAGAGAAAGTTCAGGATAAGAAATGGCTCCTGAGACAACCCCGATGTCCCATTAAAGAAAACCTAATTTAACTAAACCTTAATCGCGATATAACATTAAACATACATAACATAAAAGCAGCGTATATTAAAAACTTTAAATATAAAGAATAGAAACATAACCATCACCATCTCCCCATCAGTAGGGCCCCGATGATATAACCCGTCATATAAAAAGAAAATACCTGAAAAGATCTGAAGAAAAGACAAACCTCACCATCTATCCACTCAACCCCAGCCCCGCTCAAAAGTAAATAAAAAATGGACTCCCCACACGTACGTCTGTACATCTGTTATAGTGGTCTCGGCGGTGGTGCTGATGCTGCTGGCTCGCTGCTACCATATATACTCACGTGACGACGACACTGGAACTATCATCGGTAATGAGCACTGTGACGAGCATCATCCCGGGGAATCACTGGAGCGGGAACGACCATCTCTGAGCCTTGAAGCGAGGTCCCTCTCTAAATCTCATGTATGCAGAAACTGGACCCGTATACAGCGAATGAGACGGCTAGATCCACTATCCACCTTCTGTCATCGTGGAAATCTAACTCAAGGGTTCCCATAAGTGGAAACCCCATCGGTCCCGTCATCCACGGGTGATCCAAGTGAGGCATCACAATCAACTTGGTCTGCTTCGCGAATCAAAAACAAACATACACAGAAAGGAATAGGGAGATAAGAAGCTAGCTATCATCATCATCAGAATAGGATGCATAGCATATATACAATAATAGCACAAAGACATGCATCATAGAATAAGTTCATATAGATAACAATCATCCTCGAGAAATGTTATCATCCTTTACCTTTCGCACTCATGCAACTGATTCTGTATGCTGACATGGCCACCACCCAATCTTGTCACACATCCCTCGTCTGATTAGGGATATTAGTCAGTCGTCCAAGCGACGCGTCCATGAACATTAATGCACACCCCAGTTTCCACTAGGGTGCTTATTCAAAGAATGAAACTAATTCCCCATCCCCGGTGGAGAATAGTCGCACAATGACAAATATATCTCAACTCTCATTGGAGCAGCTCAGCAAGGACTACGAGAGTATCACGGTAGTCTTCCTCTACCTCAGCGTGAGGGCACTCACTTGTGTCAGATACTATGACCTCGTGTGTTCCACCTACACGGCTGTCATCAACACAATGCATTTATATGAGTCTCACCGACTCGTAACGGGTCATTACCTAGTGCCTCAACCTTCCATCATCATCTCATATCACCTCATATAGCTCTCCTCACATAAAATAATATTTTATTAGGCTAGGCACATCTAAGTCATAATTCACACTCTCCCCAACATGCATTTCTCCAAAACAATACATATCATCACCTAGATGCCAACTAAGCATATATCGACAAGTATCGCATGTTATCAAACAAAGCATATTACATATATTAAAATAATATTAAAATATTCATGTAATCACCAAATACCACATAAAGCATGTTAAATCACACAACACATAACAAGAAGCTTACCAGTGATACAATCATACAACCTCGAGTATAGTAAAATTATCCAAACAACGATAAACTTACAATCTCCATATCATCATTGGTACCACAAAGTAGTCGCCAATGTGATATTGACATTGTCGATTACTCACTCACTAGCAGGGTTTAGGTCGCCCTATGCCATTATTGTAAAATATACTACTTAGCCATTTCCGACGATAGGTGACTTCTTTCACCGTAACAACGAAACAAGATCCTCTCCTACCTCAAGGATTCTGCCACGCACTGTTCACTAGAAACGGAACTTGAAACCAATAACAGAGTAAAGAGAAATCCTTAATACCGTCACCGACGGCATGCCGACATAAAAATGGCATATGCTTACCTTAGCCTAAGCGAGAAAAGAAAGATAGGGTTATGAAGTAGAGTTGCCATGAGTACGATGATATATTTGGAATCACGATAGGACAATCGGTTGGGTCACCTTGAGCTCGAGATGCCAAACTCTCTTCCCTGTCTTTTACTCTTACTCTCTAGTCTCTGATACGTATGGTTTGAGGGTGAAAATATTTCGACCTTAGCCACTTTTATTTTTCTTCATTTTAGTGCCAACGCTTGAGCGTGGGAATCCTATTGCTCAAGCACTCTGGCACTCAAGCGCCCTAAGTCCAGTGCTCAAGAACTCGAGCTGAGCCACAGCTTCGTCGCGAATTTTTCTGACAAATGTCCTCTCCACGTGCCACCTCTTGACACGTGGCCTGGTCCCTTGGGCACTCAAGCGTGGCCCCCTGCACGCTCTAGAGTTCCAGCCTGATCCAAAACCCTAATTTTATGTTCTCGTTCGATTCGAAGCTGATTGATCGCATACTTTTCAGACAAGTTTCCATACACTTAAGCATGCATCTTAAACACACAAACAAGGTCTTAAAACATGGATGTTACAGCTCCCAGTGAAGATTGATAAAAATAGCCCTATGATTTCTCATTTATTCTTCGTGAATGACTACCTTCTGTTTACTCAAGCTAAGACTTCACAAGTTAAGTTGGTGAAGGAAGTCCTACGTGATTTTTGCATGGCACCTGACTTGAAGGTTAGCATTCAAAAATATTGTTTCTTCCCTCTAAGAATATCTCGAGAGATAAAGTTTCTAAGTATGAGCTCATTGTTGAATTCCATCGTACATATAATCTAGGAAAATACCTAAGGTTCCATTTATTAACAAGTAGTGTTAAAAAAAGGACTTTAATTATATTCTAGACAGAATAAACAATATGCTTGCTGATTGGAAAGTGAATTTGCTTAATAATGCAGGCAGAGTGACATTAGCCAAGTCAGTCATGTCTGCCATTCCTATTTATTCCATGCAAAATTTATGGTTCTATAGCGGTGTTTGTTATAAAATTGATGCCTTCATTAGAAACTTCATGTGGGGAGGTAATTCTTGTCATTGGGTGACTTGGAGCATGGTTATTAAGCCTAAAACTCATGGTGGGCTTGGTATTCATACAACTAGGGAGTTAAACATATCTCTTCTTGGTATGCATGTGTGGGAGATTAGTCATAGTCATGATAAATTATGGGTGCAAGTTCTTTCTGCTAAATATCTGTCAGGTACCCATGTCTTAAATGCTAGACTTGGCTCGGGTTTCTCTAATATTTGGAGTTTTATCATGAAGGCTATGGTTGAATTAAGATCTTGTTTTAAAGTCAGGATTGGGAAAGGTGATGCTTGTATCTGGTATGATTGATGGCTGGAAGAAGATTATATTGCGAATTTAGTTCCCTATGTCATTATTCAGGATATTCAATTGCAAGTTAGGGACATCTTTTATAACGGTGAATGGCATTTCGAGATCCTTGCTACCCAGCTTCCTTAGACATCTGCTTGAAAATCGTGAGTATTTTTCTGGATGCCGTTACTGAGGATATCATCATTTGGGGGAAATCTAATGCCGGGATGTATACGACTAAGGATCCTTACAAGTGGCTAACTAGGGAAAACTCTATGCATTTGACTCCCCCAATTAACTTGTCTTGTATCTGGAAGCATAAATTGCTCGAGAATATCAACCTTTTCTTCTGGCTTGTCCTCCATGATTGTCTGCCTACTAATCAGTTCAGTGTCCATCATCATATCTCTGCTGACTCTTCTTGCCATATATACGGTTCTACTAATGAGACTATCATCCACACTCTGCGTGACTGTAATGAAGTTCTTTGAGACATCCCGATGTCCCATTAAAGAAAACCTAATTAAATAAGTCGTAGTCGTGATATTAATGTTAAACACGTACAACAAAAAAGCGAAGATATGAAAAACTAAGAACATAAAACCCATTAAAGATAAAATATCACGCGCACATGCACACACACATACATATACTCAAACATGTCTGAGATGCCCCATTAGTAGGTCATTGACAGGACTACCCTCGCTAACTCCACACACAATCCAAGCCCACACTCAAAATACATCAAAAATGGGCTCACCGCACACATTTATGCACACAAACACTTTGGCCTTCGCATTATCACTAACGTGAGTACCTGTTACTACACCGACTCTCCCCAAACCTGCGTCTATAGATTCTCCAGGGTGGTCGCTGTAGTGGTACTGACGCTGTCATCTTACTGCTATCAGAAATGATCACCCGACATCACTGGTGCATGCACTAATACTGTAGGCTACGTCATGCACTCCCTGTAGGAACTACTCCGACGGTTCTAAAACCTCAGAGCTACAAGTCCTACGGGTGAGGTTGTGACCTAGGTGGTGTATGTGACAGCCTCTACCCCACATGCATTCATTAAGCGTAAAAGATATAAAAGGAAAAGAGAACACATGCATATTATTTATTAGAAACGAAATCCAACGGGTAAAGGATACCACATTGTAACAAGGTATCAACGCGGAAAATAAAACATAACATAGGTGTTTTTAAAAAGAAAGACATAACATAAACATAAACGTTACCCAACCCCGATGTCACATTACAGAGCTGGTATAACCAATCCGATAAACAACTCGGATAAACAAACTAAAACTAAACATAACTAAACTACGAGTAGCGGCTACTCAGAGTCACTCTTCAGCAAGCTGCTCACCGTCCTCTACATAACCAAAATGATACATGCAAAGCAAACAACAAAAGACGGGGAGTAAGAACCATATATATAAACATAACGGCAACAGAATAGTTAACAAGATGAACATACAACAAAGCAACATCATACACATTATCATATCAACATAATAAGTATATCACATATCACATATATCAATTATATAATGCAATGCGATTCACTACTCTGAATGCATATGGATCCATCTACACCGGGCATACAACTTCGGAGTTACATTTCCACATTGGCCAATAAGCACCAATGTCGAGGCAGTTCACCTTACCATGGGTGGACCTCTCGGACGACCTCCCCTATGTTGTACCTCCCTCTAATAACTTCATGCATGATGCATGCACACAAACAACCAACCGTTTATCCACCACCTCCATCAACACCATTTATTATGGCTTAACGTCTTTGGCCAACAAGCACCAAAGATAACATCATCTTTAGATCTTTTAACTTTGAATGTTAAACAACACTCTGACCAAAAAGTACCAGAGCTCAACACCTTGACCATTAAGCATCAAGGTCCCCTTGGCCACTCGGCTACCAAGGTACAACATCATCTTATCATTTGTCTTTGGTCTTCTTGTTCGTTTGGTATCTTATTAAATCTTTTAAGACGTTTGGGATGAAACCCCTATTTCTGCACTGTTTCAGTGTTCTGGTCTTCACAAGTGAGCATGGGCGTGCTCACCCTTCAGCACGGGCATGCTGAGATCTCAATCAAGCACGTTCATGCTGACTTTTGAGCATGGGCATGCTTAAGCAGCACGCTCTTTTCTGGGATTCAAACTGGAGCACGAGCATTCTCTTTATTAAGCACGGCGGTGCTCAATGGAGCGTGGTCGTACTGATATGGGTAGAAAGGTCACAAACCCTTTGCCAAATGCTTGGGATAGTTCATAGATTCAACCTATTGGCTTTTACCAATCCATTAAACATTAGCTTCATTATTCCTAACTGTTCTTCATGTCCTATCATTATGGGAAATTAATCCTTTAATTACAGCTTTATTATTAATATCCTTAGAACACTCACTAATCAATCCTAGGGTCCTTAACTAAGCCCTATGAACATAACCTTGCCTCTCATACTATATTCATGTCTTATGAACAACTGGGACAACGTCCCTTAAATGTCATTTATCATTGTTAACGTATTTTAACGTCTTAACATTATTAACAAGACCTATTAATTAATTAGAGACTTATTAACATCATGTTGGCATTAACATCCTCAACAATCAACACTCATTAACAGCACAACATTATCATCATAGCATTTATCATCATGAACATTCACTCATCGCATTCATCAAACATGTTAACATCATAAAACAACATACTCGTGAAATAAACATCAATAACAACAATAGTAAGCATACCAATTACCAAGGCAACAATACACATATGCATACAACATCAATTAAACAAATAGCATGCAAATGGGTTATGGGTTAACCCTCATCTTACGCTACCCATAGCCTACATGTTCATACTAGTCCTTCTCCCCATACCTAGTATGAAGATTCCCACTACGACAACGCAAGCAAACTATCCTCATTCCCTCGAGCGGTTCGATGAGTTCCTCAAGCCTTGGCCAAACACAACGATGCTAACACACGTAACTTCTCTCTCGAACGGACTCACAAACTCCAAGAACTTCAAGGGGTTCAAGGGAAGGTAAAGGGAAGAGGTTTTTGGTGCACTAGGATTTCCCAAAGTGCCAAAAAGAGGGTTTGGCTCACAACCCTCACGGAACTATTCTATTTATAGACTCTGACTTGAGCACAGGGCGCTCAAAGATTACACTGCTAGACTATCTAAACGACCGAGTTGGCCAAAACACATAAAGATAGTCTTGTAGATAATTCTCGTATCTTTCCAACGCCTCAAAGATTACATTATTTGGACATCTATAACTCAAGATATGGCCAAAACGGTGAACGGGTTACGAGGACTCTAAAAGGATTGAACCTTTCTAAAACTAAACTTCCCCAAACATGAACTTAGGCATAAAAAAAGACAAACATAACAAGCATATACAAACATATTTATATCATATATAAATGCATTAAGCTTATTTACGAAAAACGGTATGTTACAATGTATGCCAAAATTGATGAAAAGTTAGTCACTATCCCAAGCGAAAGACTTTGATGAAGCAGGAATACGATGTATCACCAAAGCTCATATATACAGTAACTGGCCTTGAATATACAGAGAGGAAGGTGGCTAGGTCAATCCACCAATCACTATTTTCATGAAACTCCAACTCAATTGTCCCCATGATAGGGACCCTCGTCGGCTCTGTCATCCTCGAATGGTGTAGGTATGCCATCCTGCTTAACGGTGTCTGCTCCACGGATCGATAAGGAAATATACAGAAAAATGGATAGGGAGATAAGAAACTATGCTATCATCATGCAATGGAAAAGGTACATAACATAAACTACAATAAAAACACAAAGACATGCAACACATAAAGATATCAACGATCCTCAAGGTAATGTATCAGCCTCTACCCTTTACACTCATGCAACTATGCATGTATGCCGATGTGGCCACCTACAAATCCTGTCACACATCCCTTATTCCCGTTAGGGATGTTAGTTAGTTGTCTAAGTGGGCAATCCCTATACGTTGCCTCATCACAGTCACAACTATAAGTTCACATCCCCATTCCCATTAGGATGCACATTCCCCTTTCCCGTTAGGAATGGCACTATTCCCCAATTCCCGTTAGGAAATATTGGCATATATATCTATAAAATAATAAACTTGGAGAAGCCCTAGTAGGGACTACAAGATTATTACAGTAACATCACAACTATCCCATGATATCCGTATCTATAACTAGATACTCTGACCTTGTGTGTTACACTCACACGGCTGTGAACAACACCATGCATTCTAGTATGAGTCTCATTGACTCTTACCGGATCACAACCTAGTGCCTCAACCTTTACCACAACTCATATAAAACCTCATATCAAATCACATAGGTCCATCACATATAAAAGTACATTTTTTTAGGCTAGGTACTTCTTGTTGTTTTGGCTTCAATGACTCGGGGGGGTGAATTGAGTCTTCTTAAAAAATATTTCCCTCTTAAAACTTTTCAAAAAAACTTGACTTTTTAGAGTTGCGGATTTGTGGCCTCGGGATCCTTTATAAAATCAATGAAGGGTTTATATAAAATCTTGAATAGAAAGATGATGAAGATAAGAAAGACTGATTCAGAATTAGTTCAGAATAGATTCAGGTTCAATAACTCAGTAATAACAAAATATAGATCAAGAATAGAAATTATATTGAATTTTAAACATCAAAGTTGAAGGTTCTTGAACATAAACATAAAGTAAAGGAGTTTGAGTTTAGGGATACCACACAACCAGATTTATCCTGGTTTAGTCACCACCACTGTGACCTACATCCAGTCCCCACTCCGCCTGTGGGTTTTCACACACTAAAACACAAGGCTTTGCCAGGTAACTTGAAAAACCTTTACACCACAGAGAACTTCTTCACCTCGACATACCACACTCTTGTGAAATGCCTCAATGTTCTTCCTTAGGGATACCTCACCCTAATCACTCAGAGAGACTCCCTCTCTCTTTACAATCGAAATGTAAAACAAAAGTTGATTCCTAACTCTCAATAGTTAGATAAACAAATTGAAGCACTTTTGAGTATTAAAACACTCTTTTCACAGTAAGTTCAAGAAAGATGATGAATGATTTTCACAATTGATTTCTCAAAATGATTTCGTAAAACTATGATATATTATGATATTCGTATATGTTGTAAAAGCGTTCCTTTGATCCTTCTTTATATAGAAAACAAGTTATAGTCGTTGGGATCAATCAAAACATATTTGGATCTAATTTAAAAGAATCTGTTTTCTTGATTCTCATTCTTGAAATAAGATTCTGATAGTTCTTATGTAATTCGCGTCCATCTAGCCATTAAGATTTTACATTCGGACGGGCTAGTAGGCGAGCTCCATATGCCATGTCAGCAGACGAGAGTACTAAAACACAATGTAATTGGACGTGATCCATTTAGTAGACGAGCTCCATATGCCACCTCATTGGACAGAGCTTCTTATTAAGAATTTAGCAGGTCCAAAGACTTGTGTGGACGAGCGCTTCTGTCACCTTAGTAGACGAGCGCTTGTGTCACTTTATTGGACACCCGCTTTTATCACTTTATTGGAAGCCCACTTTTATCACTTTATTTGACGCCATCTTTTATCACTTTATTGGATGAGTGCTTCAGTGTTGGACGAGCGCTTTTATTATTCCAGTGTTGGACGAGCGCTTTGGACGAGCACTTCTTATTTCCAAAAATCATTTTCATTAACGAAAACTTATTCCTTTTAATGCAGATTGTGAAAATTTATTTTCATCATGTAACTTTTTAATTGAGCTTTTTGTGAATAAGAGATTTCATCTCTTACAAATCATCTAAGACTTAAATCTAATTTCTCCTTTAAGCTCTTGTCTTGATGATTCCTGATCTTCGTCTTTGCTCTTTGATTCCTCCAAGTTCTTCCTTGAATATTCTTATTTGATTGCTCACTGAACTTGTTGATCACTGCTTGATACCCGTCTTTGCTCTTTGATACTAAAACACTTGCATACACATTAAGTTGTATTTGTCATATATCAAAATCTCTAAGTCATTGATTCTAACAATCTCCCCCTTTTTGATTATGACAAACCTTTTAAAAAATTATAAGATCAGTGTATAAGTGTAGCAGACGCTAAGTGTTTTTAACAAATTTATATCATAGTATCAAAGCTGTCAGAGCAGAAGTATATCGGAGCAAAAAAAATTATCATAGCAGAATTTGATTTACTCCCTATTAATTATGTAAGATTTTAAGCTCCCCCTCAACATATGCATGTATAATTCATTTTCTCTATATCATACTTTTTCATGTATAATTTGTTACTATTCCCTTTCTCTATATCATACTTTTTCCTCCCCCTTTTGGCATCATCAAAAAGGTAAAGAAAAGAAACATTCAAAGCAATAGAGAAGGTAAGAATTTAATCATTCAAACATACCATATAAAATTGTTCATGATAGAGGGACAGGTGCAGGGACAAATCAAAGAATAAGTGCGTCTATCTAATTTTCCTCCCCTTTTTTATTTTCTTCTGTTTCTTTAGAGATTAGATATAGGATTGATCAACTATGCCCAATTATCTTCTAAAGAAAAAGCTTTCCTTGTTCAAGGGCTTGGTAAAAATATCAGCGAGTTTTTTAGTTGTATCAACATATTCAATCTCAATTTCTCTACTTTGAATATGGTCTCTAATGAAATGATGTCTGATTTCTATGTGTTTAGTTCTAGAGTGCATTATGGGATTCTTAGTTAAGTTAATTGCACTTATATTGTCACATCTAATAGGAACTAGGTTTAGTTGCATACCATAATCAACTAATTGTTTTTTCATCCATAAAACATGCGCATAACAGCTACCAGCTGCTACATATTCAGCCTCTGCAGTGGATAAAGCCACACTAGATTGTTTCTTACTGAACCATGATACTAATGAGTTTCCTAGTAAATGGCAAGTTCCACTAGTACTCTTTATGTCTAGTTTACAACCAGTAAAATCAGAGTTTGAATAGCTAATTAAAGTACGTGTAGCTCCTTTGGGATACCATAATTGTAACGCCCCCCTTGGGGCATTACTTACGTAACACATGCAGAATTTAAATTAAAAGATAATTTGCTGGTGCTTTCGGAAAATAATTTATATAAGTACATAAGTGTCTGAAATTGGGTATAAAAATTTTGTCACGACTCCTAAGCCTTGATCGGCACACAGACTTACTATCATAGTATGGCAAACCTATTTAATTTAAAGAACATACTTGAATAAAAGCTAATATTTTACGAAAATTTCGACAGAGTCTCCTCTATAATTCAGACATCCCAGGTAAAAGAACACCTGCTAAAATAATTACATTTTCACTCCAGAATTTCAATTACACCAAATTCAACCAGACAGCAATATATAAAAATAATAGTTATAACCATAAGCTTTACAAGACCAAAGAAAACAGCTTAAATTTTCATTCAAAAGATATGCTCTCAGAGCCATAAACATTCCATTTTAAAATAAAGGCTCTCTGAGCCATACTCATACATACTTATCAAAATAATCTAAGTCTCAAAACCCTAAGCTGGTCATTCTAAAAGTTATTCCTGAGAAGAACTCACGTGATCGTTCCACAATCAAATACCTCATCAAGCAACTAGATCTAAGTCTTTGAGTGACTTAGGAAGACTCCTCTGCACATCTATACTAAAATACCCAGGGTACAATAGCAAACCAGAAGAAACCTGATATGTTTGTAAGGGTGAGATATCGACAAATGGATATATCACACAACAACCATATACATGATACATACATCACATAATCATATAAGCAGTTAAATCATGCATATACATAACATAACAGTGTTATATCAAAGGGTCTCAAACCCGCATAGTCAATCTTTTGAAAATATGCATGACACTTCAATATCAGGCTCTAACTTAATCTCATGAGATCTCAACACCGTTTTCCCTGGAGAAGTATTAGAGTTGGTCAATCTCTAGCCCACCGGGCAGTTGCCTCCTTACCCTCATGCATAAGGTCTCAAGACGAGCAACGTCACATGTGCCTCTTCACTCGGTTTACATGGACAGACTCCCATATACCATCTTTTGTATCTGATTTAATCATCAATAGCACGTCTTCTTGGGGAAATGCACATGAGAAAATATTTTATTTAAATGTTTTCTTTGTGTTCATTCTTTTCACTGTCGCTGCTCAAGGCTAACGACTTAAATCATCATTTCCCCATCATTAAAAAAAAAAAACTCAGAAGCATCGGACTCATAGTCCGAACGCTCAATCACAATGCCCAAGACCGTGGCCGCAGTCAAGGGTTGTGGTCGTAGAAAACAACCTTCACCTTTAATCATGTTCATCACACACGGTCAGAATACACAGTCCAACACAACGTAATTATGACCTAAGTCCATCACAACGAAATCAGAACGAACTGTCCTCAATTTCGAGAATTTGACTCTCAATCCATAACATCATAGCCAGGACTCATAGTCCTGAATTAACACTGATCCAAGATCACGTGCCATAACATCATAACCAGGACTCGTAGTCCCAAATTAACACTGATTCAAGATCACGTGCGTATCACGGAATACTAGAGGCGACGTCTCGCGTACTAGATTTTCTTTCTTAAGTACTTATTTTTCGTTCAGTGAAAAACAAATTCAAAACCGAATCCTCGATAACCTATCCAGGTTATCGGAAAGTTTCTAAAATATTTAGGAAAAACCTTTTCTTTGAAAATCTTTATAAAGCACCTCTGAAATTCTTTTATCTTTGAAATATTTCCCCCAATAGGATATTGCCAAAAAAATCTTGAAAGTGTTCACTTGAAGACACATAGTTCGAAAAGGATTTTTTTTCTCTTGTATAATAATAGTTCACCAAAACCATTTCAACATTGAAAACAAGTACTTTAAGTTTAAAGAGCTTTTGGAAAAGAACACCAATCCCTTCATCTTCAAAGCTTATTAAGGTTTTTAATCCTTATAACAATTGAGCACAGACACAAGTCTGGCTTAGCACACTTTCAATCAACAGCAGTATATATTATTAGTTCAATGCTAATATCACAGTTGAAAGCAATTCACCACAGATATGCATCATAACATTTAGAACAAGTACAGTCCAACATCAGATAATAGCAAAACAGTTCAAGTACATCAGATATCCAAGTAATCTCAATTAACATATAAATATCCAGTTAAACACATACACACATGCATACAGTTATTGAATATCCCTAGGCAAACTCCCCTTACCTTTGAAGACAAGTAATGGATCCTCGTCTTAATGCTCACGTTAGCTCCAAGAGTATAACTATCTACTCCATCAAGCAAGCATAACCGTGTCAAACGTCTCAGAGAGGGAATCCAACAACGCGCAACAACCAAAAACCAGGACATCAATTACACAAGATCAAACACACATTCTAATTTGATCTAAACACTTTATCTTATTACCAAACAAGGTTATTTTCAACGAAAATCACGTTTGGAGCTTACGCTTCACAATACCCTTTAAGGAAACTTTGTTTTGATTAAAAGATCATGAAAAAGAACTTTGGAAATCATCCATTAAGAGTCCTAATTGCACTAAATCATAATTAATTTCACAAAAACATACTCAAATTCAAATAAAATCAAATTGGGGTTTTAGGGCTCCTTATTAAAATTTAGGGAAAAACTCAATAATGAAATTGGTTTAGGAAAACACAAATTCACAGTCCTAATTTCATAAAACAAGCTTTAATCTTAAGATTAAAATCTGAAATCAGAGGGTTAGGGTTTCAGAATCAATTTGGGGATTTACAAAAGAGAAGAGGTTAGAGGTAAAACTCTTACCCAAGGTGAAGAGGAGAGAAGCTGTCATGGTGGCTGAAGGTGGTCTGGTGCGGCGGCGGCGACCCGTTTTGCGGTGATGACGGCGACCAAGCACGACCCAACATGGATCCGCACTCGTGGCGACGTTCTGAAGGTCGTGTGTTCGTCTCCTCCCCACCTGCGTGGCCGGACGATGACCAACGGCGAGTTGCAACGGAGCTCGCGGCTTCTGCGTGACACGGAGGAGGACCGAACCCAACAACCGTGCGACGTCTTCTCTGGTCCAAGAGATAAGCAACGATGGCTCTCCATGGGGCTGGTGCGTGGCTGAGTTAAGGGAAGGAGGAGGAAGAAGATGTTGAAGTGGAAGGATGAAGAAGAAAAGAGAAGGAAGAAAGAAAGAAAGAAGAAGAAAAAGTTGCAGAGAAGGAGAAGAAAAGAGAGAGATAGCGTCGAGAAAGAGAGAGAGAAAAGAGAGAAAATGAGTTTTTAAACCAATTACTTAGTGATAGGTACAAAATGAGTGATAAATATTAGGCCTAAAATAAACATGTTTTTACTTTTTAGAATCTAAAAATAAAGATTGATAAAGATATAATTTCGAAATTCAAATTAGAGTAAAGATTAATAATTGAACTGATCCACTAAGAAAATACCCAGTCCAAAATTTAATCTCCGATAAATGTCAAACCAAAATATTTTTAACTCTAAAATTAAATAGAATGAGAATATGAAAATGCTTTTCTCTTAATCATATTATGAAAAATATTTTTCTGTACTGATATATTAGTGACAATAACGTAATTATTGTCTAGTAAGCGTGCATTCACTGAATTGAGTCAGTGCTAACGCACCCAATAAAATAATTTGAAGAGAGTAATTTAATTACTCAAACTAAACCACATAACATAATAAATTTAAACATCCAAATAAAATAATTAATCATACGTGTAAAAACTAGGGTGTTACAATAATCCCATGTCTTTTATTCCTAACAGATACTTAATTATCCTTTTAACCGCTGTTAAGTGTGATTCTCTTGGATTTGCTTGATACCTAGCACACATGCATACACTAAACATGATATCCGGTCTACGAGCAGTAAGATAAAGTAGTGAGCCTATCATACCTCTGAATTTAGAAACATCAACAGGTTTACCTTGCTCATCCTTGTCCAGATAACAGGAGGTACTCATTGGAGTAGCCATCTCCTTAGCATTTTCCATGCCAAACTTCTTGATCAACTCAGTGCAGTACTTGGTTTGGCTAACAAAGATTCCATTTTCAGTTTGCTTTATTTGCAGTCCAAGGAAAAAGTTCAGCTCACCCATCATTGACATTTCAAACTCACTCTGCATAAGACTTGCAAACTCTTTGCACAAATGCTCATTAGTGGCACCAAAAATTATATCATCCACATATATTTGTACAAGTAAAATGTTGTGTACCTTTTTATTAGTGAACAAAGTTGTGTCAACTTTATCTCTTTTAAATCCCTTTTCAATGAGAAAATTACTTAACCTTTCATACCAAGCCCTAGGAGCTTGCTTTAAGCCATATAGTGCTTTAGACAGTTTATAAACATGGTTAGGCAATTCATTATTCTCAAAACCAGGTGGTTGACCAACATACACTTCCTCTTGTATAAATCCATTTAAGAAAGCACTCTAAACATCCATTTTATACAATTTAAATCCCATTATGTAAGCATAAGCAAGTAGCATTCTTATAGCTTCTAATCTTGCTATCGGTGCATATGTTTCATCATAATCTATGCCTTCTTCTTGGTTATACCCTTTGGTTACCAATCTAGCCTTGTTTCTTACAATTATACCATTTTCATCTAGTTTATTCCTAAAAACCCATTTTGTACCTATTACTTTACAGTTATTGGGTTTAGGCACTAGTTTCCAAACTTGGTTTCTTTCAAACTGGTTTAACTCATCTTGCATAGACATCATCCAATGTTCATCCATTATAGCATCGTCTATGTTCTTAGGTTTTACTTGAGACACAAATGCCATATAATTACAAACATTTCTAAGAGATTGTCTAGTAGTTACCCCCTTTGTAATTTCACCAATGATGTTATCAATTGGATGATTTCTGACAGTCCTTCATTCCTTTGGTAGGTCAGGCTATTGTTCTGTTTGCTCCTGCTGTAGTAATTCATTCTTTAAGCTTTCATCTTCTTTATTGTCCTGTTTCTCTTCTAGGAGAGTTTTCTCAATTGAATCTGCAAGATCATCAATAACAAAATCCTTTCCCAACCTTTTGGGGTTAGACTCATCAAATGTCGCATGCACGGATTCCTCAATAGTTTGTGTTCTCTTATTATATATTCTAAATGCTTTACTAAATAGAGAGTAACCTAGGAAAATTCCTTTATCAGCCTTTGCATCAAATTTTCCAAGATTATTCTTTCCATTGTTAAGAACAAAGCATTTGCAACCAAAAACATGTAAATGTGCTATATTTGGTTTTCTTCCTTTATAAAGCTCATAAGGGGTTTTCTTTAAGATTAGTCTTATCAAGACTCTATTTAGCACGTAGCAGGCTGTATTGATAGCATCTGCCCAAAATGTTTTGGCAAGTTAGAGTTGTTCAACATAGTTCTTGCTATCTCCTCTAATGATCTATTCTTTCTTTCCACTACTCCATTTTATTGTGGAGTTCTAGGAGCAGAAAAATTATGTTGAATGCCATGCTCATCACAAAAGTTTTCAAACACTTCATTTTGAAATTCTCCCCCATGAACACTTCTTATAGAAACAATTTTTACGTCCTTTTTATTTTGCACAATTTTTACCATTTTCTTAAATGCAGCAAATGAATCACTCTTTTGAGATAGAAAATATGTCCATGTATATCTAGAGTAATCATCTACTATTACCAATGCATACGAGTTACCACCAAGGCTTTTGGTTCTAGATGGACCAAATAAATCCATGTGTAAAAGTTGCAAGGGAGAGTTGTTGAAATAATGTTCTTTGGTTTAAAAGAGACCTTAACTTGCTTTCCTTTTTGACATGCATCACATAGTCCATCTTTCACAAATTTCAGTTTAGGCAAGCCAACTACAAGATCTTTACGAATCAGTTTATTCAAGTGGTTCATGTGAATGTGTGCAATTCTTCTATGCCATAGCCAATTCTCTTCTTCTTTTGAAATAAGACAACATGCAGTATTTGAAGAGATATTATCTAAATCAAGCATATAGATGTTATCTGTCCTATGTCCAATTAATTTCAAATTTTCATCATGCTGATTTTCTATTAAGCAACTATTGGAATTGAAATTTACCTTGAAGCCTTTGTCACATAGTTGATTGATACTTAATAGGTTGTGTTTCAGTCCCTCAACATATAGTACATCCTCAATGATTGTTGTTGAGTCACTTCCAATGTTGCCAATGCCAAGTATTCTTCCTTTATTATTGTCTCCATAGGTAACACTACCACTCGACTTAGGGGTAAAGGAAATGAACTTGCTTTTGTCTCCAGTCATGTGCTTGGAACAGCCACTGTCAAGATACCATTTCACATTCCTGGCTTTCCAACACACCTACAAAATGGAATCATGTTTTTGCTTTAGGTACCCAAATTTGTTTGGGTCCTTTTGAGTTAGTTGCAGCAATAGTTCCTTTAGGAACCCATATATACTTAGACTCATTATAAGCAGATTTTTTGTAATGACATGTAGAAGTTGTGTGACCTTTTCTAGCACAAAAATTGCATTTAACAAATGGTGTGTTTGATGTCTTAGGTGCAGTAAAAAATTTCTAGAAAGATTTCTCATGTATCTTCGGTTTATAGCCTATTCCAGCCTTATCATAAACACATTTTTGTTGTACTAACAATGCATCCAAGTTATCTATACCATTTGTGAATCTTGCTAGGTCATTTTTTCAGTTTTTCAACCTCTTTAGTCAACGTACAGCTAGATGCATTCCAGATTTATTTATCACTAGTAATTCTAGATAGATCACCATTCAAATGATTTATATGTTTCTCCAACTTAGGACATTTATCACATATAGGTGCATCTAAAACAGTATCTATTTTTTCTTTTATAGCACAATTTTATGTTTTTAATTGATCTACCTCTTTGTTTAAAACAGAAGTTTTCTCCTCTAAGCATGTGATGGTTTTCTTAGACTTAGTTAGCAGTCTAGCAAGTCTAACAGATTCTTTATGAAGTTCTTCAAAAACATTTTGTAATTCATCATAAGAAGGTTGATAATTAGAATTTACTTCACCTTCTAAATCACTATGATTGCTGGCCATCAAGCACAAGTTTGCCTCCTCGGATTCAGATTCTTCAGTGGAACCTAGATCATTATCATCCCAAGCAATGTAGGCCTTTCTTGGCCTTTTTCACTTCTTGTCCTTTGAGTCAAACTTTTCAGTTTTGTCCTTCTTTTGCAGCTTTGGACAGTCAAGCTTCATGTGGCCAATCTTTCCACATTCATAGCATGTGATGTTGTTGGAAGAGTTGTCACCTTTGCTGAAATTTCTTTTTGGAAAAGTGGATGACTTTCTTTTGAAGTTTCCTTTCTTCTTTAGGAAGTTTTGGAATTTTCTAACTAACATTCCCATCTCTTCTTCATATTCAGCCTCTTGTTCTGAATCATCATCATCACTGTCTTCTACTTCTCCGACTTGTGATTTCAAAACCAATCCCTTCTTTCTTTTATCAGTTTCTTCACTCTCATTCAGCCTGTTCAACTCCAATTCATGTTCTTGCAATTTTTCAAACAGTGTGTCAATGGTCATTGATGAGAGATCTCTGGATTCTGAGATTGCAGTGACTTTAGGTTGTCATTCCCTCCTCAAGCATCTCATTACTTTGTTAATTTGATCCTCATTTGATATTGTGTTTCCAAGACCAGCCAATTGATTTACAATGTGTGTGAATCGCTTTTGCATTTCTGCCATAGGTTCTCCTCGATTCATTCTGAACAGCTCATACTCATTTGTGAGGGTGTTCATTCTTGCTCTTTTGACATCTGAGGTTCCTTCATGTGTTACTTGCAATGTATCCCACATCTCCTTTGCTGATTTGTAATTTGAAACCATGAAAAACTCATCACGGCGTAAAGCAGACGTTATAATATTCTTAGCACGTGCATTATATTGAACTTTTTTCTTATCATCCTCATTCCATTCAGTTTTAGGATTATTTCTTGGAGCGCCATTAGCATATACAATGGAGGGGACAAATGGTCAATTCTCTACTGCATCCCAAATGTGTACACCTGCTGCCTCAAGAAAGTTTACCATTCTTTCCTTCCAATAGATATACTCAGATTCATTGAAGGCAGGAAGGCGTGAAAGGGAAGCCCCTTCATTCCAACAGTCATTGGAAGCCATACTCTTATAGCTGTTAAGCCAAACATAAGAGTTTAGCTCTGATACCAATTGTTGTTTTGGCTTCAATGACTGTGGGGGGAGTCTTCTTAAAAAATATTTCCCTCTTAAAATTTTTCAAAAAAACTTTATTTTTCAGAGTTGCGGATTTGTGGCCTCAGGATACTTTATAAAATCAATGAATGGTTTATATAAAATCTTGAATAGAAAGATGATGAGGATAAGAAAGATTGATTCAGAATTAATGCAGGTTCAATAACTCAGTAATAACAAAATACAGATCAAGAACAAAAATTATATTGAATTTTAAACATCAAAGTTATAGGTTCTTGAACATAAACATAAAGTAAAGGAGTTTGAGTTTAGGGATACCACACAATAGGATTTATCCTGGTTCAGTCACCACCATTGTGACCTACATCCAGTCCCCACTCCACCTGTGGGTTTTCACACACTAACACACAAGCTTTGCCATGTAGCTTGAAAAACCTTTACACCACAGAGCACTCTTTCACCTCGAGGTACCACACTCTTGTGAAGAGCTTCAATGTTCTTCCCTAGGGATACCACACCCTAATCACTTAGAGAGACTCCCTCTCTCTTTACAACTGAAATGTAAAGCAAAAGTTGATTCCTAACTCTCAACAGTCAGATAAACAAATTGAAGCACTTTTGAGTATTGAAACACTCTTTTCACAGTAAGCTCAAGAAAGATGATGAATGATTTTCACAATTGATTTCTCAAAATGATTTCATAAAACTGTGATATGTTATGATATTCGTAAATGTTGTAAAAGTGTTCCTTTGATCCCTCTTTATATAGAAAACAAGTTATAGTCGTTAGGATCAATCAAAACAGATTTGGATCTGATTTAACAGAATCTGTTTTCTTGATTCTCGTTCTTGAAATAAGATTCTGATAGTTCTTATATAATTTGCGTCCGTCTTGAAAATAACCGCGTCCATCTAGCCATTAAGAATTTACATTCAGACATGCTAGTTGACGAGCTCCATATGCCATGTCAGCAGATGGGAGTACTAAAACACAAAGTAATTGGACGTGCTCCAACTAGTAGACGAGCTCCATTTAGTAGACGAGCTCCATATACCCCATCATTGGACGGAGCTTCTTATTAAGAATTTAGCAGGTCCAAAGACTTGTGTGGACGAGCGCTTCTGTCACCTTAGTAGACGAGCACTTGTGTCACTTTATTGGACGCCCGCTTTTATCACTTTATTGGACGTCAGCTTTTATCATTTTATTAGACGCCGGCTTTTATCACTTTATTGGACGAGTGCTTAAGTGTTGGACGAGCACTTCTTATTTCCAAAAATCATTTTCATTAATGAAAACTTATTCCTTTTAATGCAGGTTGTGAAAATTGATTTTCTTCATGCATCTTTTTAATTGAGCTTTTTGTGAATAAGAGATTTCATCTCTTACAAATCATCTAAGACTTAAATCTAATTTCTCCTTTAAGCTCTTGTCTTGATGATTCCTTGATCTTCGTCTTTACTCTTTGATTCCTCCAAGCTCTTCCTTGAATATTCTCCTTTGATTGCTCACTGAACTTGTTGATCACTGCTTGATACCTGTCTTTGCACTTTGATACTAAAACACTTGCATACACATTAAGTTGCATTTGTCATATATCAAAATCTCTAAGTCATTGAATCTAACACTTCTAAGTCTCATATCATGCTCTCCCCAACATACATATCTCCAAAACATCTCACATCATTGCCTAGATGCCAAGTAAGCATAAAATCACATATAAAGCATGTTAAGCATATCGATAATATTACACATATTAAAATAATAATAAAATAGCATGTTATCATAGAAAAGCACATAAAACACATTAAGCATGTTAAATCAAGCAGCACACAGTAAGTAGATCAATAGTAAAATTAACCTAATGGCGATAAACCTACAATCGCCAAGTCATTAGTGGTACTACTAGGTAGTCTCCATCATGACTTTGGCATTATCGATTACTCGGTCACTAGTAGGGTTTAGGTCAAACCTACAACCATTATTGTTGTTTACACTATTTCGCCAATTCCGACGATAGGATGCTTCTTTCTCCCACCCGAGCTACAAGTAGGAATCCTTGGGACCATGAATCCAAGCCTCTATTCCTCCTCACGAATCTACCATGCACCAAACAGGTGCCTCCGGGGCTCCGAAAATTATCTTGAACATAGATCCACAAAGCAGATGTCGTCGGTAACCCTAATACAGAAACGAAACAATAAACATATTTGTAAATGAAAAGGAAACATCAATACTGATATTGTCGGCATGTCGGCATGCACGAACATAGGCTTACCTTAGCCTAATCGAAGAATAAAAGGTAGGGTTAAGAAGCCGACATTGCTACGAACTTGTCGGGACAATTGTAAATATGAAGTAGGTCCCTTGTCGGAACTTCTCAACTCTCTCTGGTCACTCTCAGGCTCGAAGAAGAAGAAGATGGAAATATGAAGTAGGTCCCTTTCGAAAAGTGTTTAAAACACTTAAGTATTGTTGTCTGTCTGCCCATGCTACAACGTCCTGGAGTCCCATGCTCTAGCATGCCCACGCTATAGTGTGGAGACCTTCCACGCTTGAGCGTGGAGTCTGGTCAACAACCTATTCGTGAAGTCTTATCGCCATGCATCGCTCCTCTCTTGCAACTGTTTGACACATACTTGCCATGTATCTGACCACTGAGAACGCTCTGGCATCTAGAAGGGCCATGATCTAGCGTGCCCATGCTAGAACGTGGGGTCTCTACTTGCTTTAGCATGCTATCTGTCAGAAATACCGACTTCTCTGCTTTCAAATACTTAAACATACATAACTAGCATAATAATCTAAGATCCTAAAACACAGATGTTACACTGTTAAAGTCTGGAAAAGTCTTCGGTTCAACAAAGTCCCTATTTTCTAATATTTCAATTGTAAAGATTGGGTTCAGGACATTATTCATGGATCAAATAATTCCTTGTTTGCGATCACCTGCCGGTTCATTTGGAGAGCAAGGAATAATTCTGTTTTCAAAGATGTTGATTAGGAGTTATTGTCGATTTTAAGTAAGATCTCTACTTTGAGGAACTCAGTTTATCAAGTTTTAGAGACCCTGTGATCAAGAATAAAGACAGGTGGGTTGTTTGGCATCCTCCATAGGAAAACATCATAAAGTTAAAATATGTCTTGACTTTTTCAAAATGCGCCTTGTGATTTTACTTAAAATAATAGTATGCTTTTTGGGTAATCGATTATTGCATGAGAAAAAATCAGTTTTCAAGAGATTTTGACCTAAGCTTCAATGTTTTATAAAAAGGTCTCTTTGAGAGAAAGCATTGTACGAAAAACTGTGATAATTTTCTAACTTTCTCAATCTTGAATCATACTCTTTAATTCTCTCTTGATCATACACTTGTTAAAGTTTACTTTGAGAGCCTTACACACCACATAGGTGTTTGTATTTGTTGTGCTTTAATTTGTTTATATTTTGCACTTTTGAGTGCCTTCCTATTGTAATCTTTTTCTGCTTTTTAGTGAGTTGATCTCACGAAAACCATTTTGAGGCTTTTGCACAAGGGAGAGTATATCCTGAGATTTCTGTAAGGGTTCTCTGAATTGTAAAGGTTCTAGTTGATCCTGTTTAAAAACTAGAGTTGATTGGAAACCCTTGGTGGTATTACCTTGGGGATTGGACGTAGGCCACATGGGTAGTTTGTGGCCGAACCAGGATATATCGCTGTGTTCTTTTTTCTTCCCTTACCTCTTTAATTTCGCAATTATTTTTTCGTTTAAACGCTTTTTATTTGCTAGCGATGCTTAAAAATAACTTTACAAAGTATTTTAAAAAGATTATAATTTTAATTTGTTAAAGTTCTTGAAAAACACAGTTCACACACAGTTCACCCCCTCTTGTGTTTAGAGTCACTTGTCAACAAGTGGTATCGGAGCTTAACTCTTGGATATAAAGGACGAAACCATCTCAAGAGTAAATATGACTTCAAATGGTTTATGTAATGAAGGAAATTCCGTAAATAGACCCACATATTTCAATGGTGAAGGGTATGGATATTGGAAAGAAAGAATGCAAATATTTTTAGAAGCTTTTGTTATTGATATTTGGGATGATGTGGAAAATGATCTATTTGTCCCCAAGCACGAAGTCAACGGTGCTTCGGTGGATAAACCAAGTAACCTTTAAACCGACGAGGAAAATAAAAAAGGTCCAATACAATTTGAAAGCTAGGAACATCATCACTTCAACTTTAAGCTATGCTGAGTTCTATAGGGTCTTGAATTGCTAGACCACTAAGGAAATGTGGGACACCATTCAATTGATCCATGAAGGTACTATCGAGGTCAAAAAGGATAGGATGAACACACTGACCCATAAGTGTGATCTATTTAAGATGAAACAAGTTGAAAGCATACAAGACATGCAAAAACATTTTACCCACATAATAAATCATCTTAAGGCTCTTGGGAAGTCTTTTACAAACAAAGATTTGATAAACAAAGTACTTAGATGTTTAAATAGAAGTTGGCAACCTAAAGCAACTGCTATATCTAAATCTAGAGACTTGTCTTCTATGTCTTTGGCTACTTTGTTTGGAAAATTGTAGGAACATGAACTCGAGTTGAACCGCCTCATTGAAAGTGAGTAAAGTGACAAGAAGAAGAAATGCCTTGCTCTTAAGGCTAGTATGAATGAGACAATCGAGGAAGATAGTGATTGTGACGAGATCGAAGGACTCGATGAAGGAGATGAAAATATGAGCTTAATGATCCGTAAGTTCAAGAGGTTCCTAAGGAACAAATGGAAAGCTCGTCAGAATTTCACTCCTCAAAAGAAAATCGAAGGAGAGGGAATGTCCTACGAACCTACTTGATTCAATTTCAAAAAGAAGGGCCACATTAGTCTTAAGTGTCCTCAAGTCCAAAATTAAAATGATAAGATGGAAAAGAGGCCACTAAAGGATATAAAATGAAAGAAGGCCTACATCGTATGCGAAGATAATGATATGGACTCTTCCAATGAATCCAATGAAGAAGAAGCCAACCTTTGTCTCATGGCCAACCATGAGGATGATGATGAGGTAACCGATGATGAACTTAGTGAACTTAGTAATGAATTATCTTATAATGACTTGTTTATTGCATGTGAGGAATTAAATGATGAAAGTATGCGTCTTAGAAAAATGAATTCCTTATCAAAGAAAACTGTAACACCCTGTTTTTCGTATGCTTATTTATCAGTAAATACATGCATTAATGTATTTGTTTTTGATAAAATCCAGAGGATGATTTATTTAAAATAAAATCATTTTCTTGTGTTGTTTTACCGTATGAAGTCACAGTAAAATTTTCGATCGAAAATTCAGACGAAAACCAGTCTGGGTTCTCACTGCCAGTACAAGTTTACTGAGCTAGAGACAAAATTTTAATTCGTGAATTAGACGGTTAGTGTTTTTATGATGTTTTGTGTGGGTTTGTAGTTTTTCGAAAAATCTTGTTCAGGACCAAATCTTAGTGATTTCCCGGGTGAAATCATCGGGAAATACGATCGGGGAAGTCATATAATACGCAATGGAGCAGAGCATCAAGAGGATGAAGTGACATGGAGTGACTTGATGTGCAGGCTATGACACACCTCAAAAAGTGAATGTTGACTTTATTTCAAAATCTCACTTTTGCATCTTTCTCTCTCCAATCACATCACATCACCTTAACTCTTTATCCTCTCTACAAGCAACCCACCTTCTTTCTTCTCTTCTGTCTTCTTCTTCCTCTCCAAAACCGTGCCACTCTCCCTCATTCTCTATAAATACCCTTAATTTCCACCATTCATCACTTTTTCCTCCATTTTCTCACATTTTCACTTTACTACCTTTCTTCTTCTTCTTCTCTCTTACAAAGTTTACATTTTTATCAAGCTTTTCTCTTGTACCGGCCGAGGTTACTAACCCGGCCACCGAGCTCAAGTACCCGGCCCAGTCCGAAAATTAAGGATAATAAATCAAAGATCACTTAATTAAATGAATAAGATATTAACATTAAATCCTGATATTATCCAAAATAACCTTATCTGGTTAAAAGAGATAATATCCCTTAAATTAAGGAATCATATCTCAAAGAGATATTAAGAGATAAATCAAATCTCTAAAAGATATTAAGAGATAAATCAAATCTCTAAAAGATATTAAGAGATAAATCAGATCTCTAAGAGATAGGGGAATCCTATTATAAAAGGAGGAGTACCCCTCATAAGAGACTCACTTTTTCACTGAACAGAGGTGACTCTCTCTTAAGCGTATTAGAGAAACTAGTGCCGACCAAGAGACCATCAGAGAGTCCTTGCTCCCTAGTATTCGTCTGATACAAAATTAAGAGATCGAGATCACCACGGCCAAGGGTTGAATCAAGAACTACGTCCGGCTTTGATTCCCTTCGGGATACGTAGGACCGGAATCACCGAATTCTGTCAAGCCAAATCCTAAAACAACCCCAATATTCATCCTTGGTTCAACGTTCACGGCGGGGCTCCGTGAAACCGGATCCGCGAGGAACATTTGGCGCCCACCGTGGGGCCGAGGCGAAACTTTCCCCGGTTCCGCAAGAAAAGCTCGATGGTGACTACACGCAATGGATTGCGGGGAGGGGGGAGCAACGTGAATCACGAGGGCCAGGAGACTTCGGATGCCCAGAACCATGACAATCATCTTTTCCCTCCCCTCAGTGAAGGTAATCCTCGGTTGGAGGAAATTATGGAGCAACTCAAGCAGCTCCGGAAGGAGAACGAGGAGATACGGGCGCAAAATCAGAAGCTTTTGAAAGCCCGAAAGAGAGGAAGGTCCCTGACACCTTCAGACGGAGAACAATCCTCACCCGAGGCCAGCAAGGATCCTCCGACGCACTCTCCTCGAGGCACTAACCGAGCATCTAAGACCAGACCCCCTCATGGGGCATCAGAAGTCAGGTCCCACGCAGAGAGGACTAGCCAGAAAGAAAGAATATCAGACCGACGTCCAAGGCTCCCCTTCACCGAGGACATTAATGAGACAAACGTGCCAACCCATTTTAAGCCCATTAACATAGACAAATTCAATGGCACCACTGATCCAACCGAGCATGTAGAATCCTTTGTATCCTCAATTTACTTGGTGACTGATTCAGAGGCCGTCATGTGCAAGGTTTTCCCGACTACCCTGCAAGGTCCAGCCCTGACCTGGTTAACGAATCTGCCGCCTCAGTCAATTGACTCCTTTGATGCCCTCATAACCAAGTTCACGGCACAATTTGCGGCAAGCCGAAGGCACAGGAGGCACTCCGTTTCACTCGTAAATTTCAAGCAGGAAAGAAATGAATCACTCAGGGATTACATGGCCCGCTTCAATGCAAAGCAGATCCTGATTCCGAATATGAGCTCGGAACTCTGCCTTCACACCGTTATGGCGGGTCTCAAGCCAGGGCCATTCTTCGAGTACCTATCTCGGAAACCACCGAGAAATTTTGAGGAGCTACAGGAAAAGGCTACAGGGTTCATGAACTCAGAAGAGATGCTAGAATTTAAAAGGCAAGAAAGAGGTTACGGGGACAAGAACTCAGCCCCCAACAAAGACAGAAACAGGGGGTCGGACTCACGAAGGACCAGAGAGTCCCCGCAGAGGCATTCCAGGAATCCATCTTTCACTCCACTGAACCGATCTCGGGCAGCCATCCTGCAGGAGGTGTGCAGAACAGAATTGCTTACCTTACCTGAACCGTCCAAAACAAGGAACAATGCTGACAGAAGCAAGGAATGTGCGTGGCATCAGAACTATGGACACTCCACTGAAGAATGCACAACACTCCAGAAAAAGATTGAGGAGTTAGTGCGAGCAGGCCGTCTTGACCGATTCGTCCGCCGAGATGGAAATGGTGAGGGACGACTCGGTCGGAGACAACGAAGACAGGGTAATGATGACCGAGATCGAGATACAAACAATCGAAGAAATCATCAGGGCGGAGATCGCCAGAACAACCAAAGGCCCCCGGTAGAAGAATCGGAGGGAGGAATCAGGGGGGTCATCAATACAATCTCGGGGGGATTTGCAGGAGGAGGAGCAACTAGCTCAGCTCGGAAGCGGCATGTCAAGGCTCTCCGATCTGTTAGCACAGTGTCTGGAAGACCTCCAAGAGCAAGGCCCCCCATAACATTCACAGATGATGACTTCCAAGGGGTAGACCCCAACCAGGATGACCCGATGGTGATAACGGTCGAGCTGGCCAACTTCTCGGTCAGACGAACGCTTATTGATCAAGGAAGCTCGGCCGACATTCTCTACCTGGCAACCTTTAAGAAGCTCGGCATCCCCGAAAAGCTGATTAAAGAATAGGAGGACAAGCTGGTGGGATTTGCTGGGGAACAAGTCAAGACTCGAGGATATATAGATCTCTTAACAACATTCGGAGAGGGCAGACTCTCCAAGTCTGTATCTGTCAGGTATGTCATCGTAGATGCCACCACGTCGTACAATATTCTAATCAGAAGACCGGCGTTGAATGAGCTCGGGGCAATTGTCTCTACCCTTCACCTGACAATGAAGTTCCCAGCAGACTCAGGGGAGATTGTTTCAGTCCGAGCTGACCAAAAATTGGCAAGGCAGTGTTATGTTGACAGCTTGAAGGTTTCCCGTCACCGGGACGGCCCGGAGAAAACAGAGGAAGGTAAAGCAGAGCTGGTAAGCTCGGT